>JBBBVT010000016.1:22562934-22574001 GCA_037177035.1 Craterocephalus eyresii | reverse complement strand
TACATAGTGCGCTATGTAGTGCAGCCCTATGTAGTGATTGAGGGGTTAGGGCATAGGGCGCACGTTCGGACACAGCCTGTGTGTCTACTGGACAACACTTCCTGCTTCTTTTCTTGACTTCAACATGGAAACCACAGAATAAGAGCCTTTTTCCCTTGACTTTAGTTCTAGTAGTGAAGCAGCAGCTAGCATACCCCTTCACTTTCACATGAATAGACTGAAATGAACGTCAGCGTTTGCTTTGGCCAGCACAGAGTACGTGCGTCATGGTGACAGGATGAGGAAATAAGCATGCTCAGAACGTCCAGAATTAACTTGACAAAACCAGAATTAACATGATTAAAATGGGAAGAAACCAGACAAAACCTCTGAAACTGATTTAACTTTCTTGGGAGAAGCTTTTTATTTATAATATATATAATATTTATTCTGAATAAAAGGGGAATTAAAACTCATGTAAACATGATCACTGAGGCAAGAATATGCAGAATGTTTTGAGTGTATTAATCCTTATAAAACACTTAAAGGCAGATGTAAACACAAACATTTTTCCATTCCCAGCAGCTCGTGTTTTCCCCGGCCGTGAATCAATGCAGGCTTAGATGTGTGCAGCACTTAAGTTAGATAGCCTATAAATAACTGGGTTTGAGGTTGTGCACACGACTGGACGGCTTGATGGATGGTGGAGGGAACAGAATTTTTCATTAAAGGAAACCATATAAAATCAACAAAAGACCAAATCTCCAGGGCATCTTTAAGAGGTTGGCTGCTTTGATAAGAAGGTCCATTCTTTCATGTGTCTTCACTTCCAGCCAGAGTGCCTTTCCCCCGTTTGTGCTTGCCCCTCCTTTAAAATAAACTGTACCTGAGTTCAGATGAGCAGCAGATCCAACACCATGTTATCTGCAGATGCTTCTCTGTGCAAAATAAGCCCCTCCCGCTGCTCATTTGAAGTCATCAGACTTTCCCTAAACAACATTGATTGACTTTTAACTGACTTTGGGCCGGGCTTGTTATCAGCCTGGATGTGCTGACTTCAGCTCACATCCCTCGTGTAACGACTCGGCCCTCTTCGCCTCTGCATTAGCACTTTAAAGCACATCTGTCGGCTTCCACAGCAATTACTGCCACAGATACCAAGATTACACGTGAAGATTTTACCCAATCATACATGGAAAAAAGGGCTGGAATTTCAAATGGAAGGAACTAATGATGGAGCGGGAGAGATGTGTGGAGCTGAGGAGGAAATGAGAAAGAACTTAGGAGAAAATCATCTTTTTTTTCTGACCCACATTTCCTGCTGGTTTGCCTCGAAGGGCTTTGTTTTCAGGGCTGTTTCTCTCCGTCTGGCCATTTCAAACAAAAAGGCATTTTCTGTAAACAAAGCCATATGCTGAGCTAAGTCTTCTCTTCCTCCATCATCCATAAACACATATGATGCCCCCAGTAGTAGCAGAATACTGGGACTTCTTATTTAAAGCAGGTTTTGGCCACATCATGTTAACTTATTTATACAGTTTAAATAGTGACTGAAAACTATCAGACAAACTATTAAACCATTAAACAAACTGTACGTATGCTGACATTTTTAGGGGTAACATTGTGGTATTGATGGTAATTCCTTTTATTAGAATAAAGGGTCTGCAGATTCTCATAGTTGCTCATTCCAGACATAAGCCCAGAGGTAAGCAAGCTTTCCAGGACAAACCAAAATAAAACAGTTGTGTTTTATGTAGTTACCCTTACCCTTTTTTTAAAATTACTGACAAGCATTGGTCTAAACTGAAGTCACATGTCACAAACTCTTCACAGTCTTCATCTCCATCATGCATCGTGGCTAAATCTCATCCCCAAAACTGCTTCTCGTCAACAAAACACTAAAACAAGCAGATCCAACCACAACACTTGCAAATAGTCTGACTATAGAAACAAGAATAGAAATCAAGAAATAAAACAAAAAAGAACACCTTGTCGTCTGCCTTTGGCCAGGTTTCCACTCACGTCACCTCTCATGTCTTCTCTGGTGATGCATTGTTGATAGAGCCCTGGCAGGCTTCGGGACAAATGTCTCCATGCCCAGCAGCAGTCATTGCAGAGAGCTGCTTGTGTGGAGAAGCCAAACTCCTGATTTGGTTTTTATTGTTTTATTTTCCTTGCCAACATTTTGATATGATTTTCCACGTATTTCCAAGTGGCTGCAGCAGAAATTTCCCATCATCCGTTATGATTGAGTTTTTTACTGTTTTGAACAAACCAAACTTTTGAGCACAGCTAATCTGCTCCAAAGTTTGCAGTTTGGAGTGAAAGAAGCTGCAGGCTGCAAGCCAGACTGGGAAGCTGCTCCCAAACAAACCAGAGGACAAAACTCTTTTTCCCCCTGTGCCGCAAGAATCAGTGAGAGTTGGAGCAATATTACTAAAATAGCGGTGCCACTGTATCACGGAGGTCATTGTCTTGATCCTGACTGCTGAATGAGACGGCTGACACAGCTGAAAGAAGCCTCTAACCCAACATAGTTATAGTTACAGCTGAAAAGTATACTTCCAAAAGCGCACGTAGGCATGAGAAAGAGCCTGCTGACCAAAGAATCGAATGTTTTTATGTAAAGGGACAAACCGTGATAATGGATGATTTCTGGTCAGTCTTCAGTGTTTGACAAGTGTCAGCGCTCTGCAGAGGCTGCCTTCTTCAGAAAGCAGACATTGTAACTTTAAGGGAGCCGATCCGTCTCTCATGGATCATGTGACCTGCAGTGCTTTGCTCTACAGCTATAAAACACAGCAGCAAAGCTTCATGCTGCTTTTTCCCTGAAAGTTTGACAAATCTGATCAAAGTTAGAAGGTGAACATGAGCGCAACGCGTGCGTGAGCTGCGATATTGACGTAACCGCAAGAAGTGCTCGTGCACCAGTTTTGTCAATGGATTGCACGGACCGCATTTACGTGCTCACTGGCCAAAATTAACACATCTAACGGCGGTAAGGCCTTTCCCCTTTCAGTTTCATCTATAAAGTAAAATTATCAGTCCTTTTTCCTCGATTTCAAAGTCTAAATACAACTCATTGTTAGGGGAAAAAAACTGGAAATACAACTGACCGGCAGCTTGTAACTTTCAGAGTAAAAGTGCTGCATACTCTGCCTGGTTGTATCCTCCGGTATTGTCCGGTTTGGCCGCGCTGTGCCTACATAGTTTACAGCAAGTATGCACACAGACCAGAAAGAGCGCTTGCGGGCACGCTCGCGTACACAGCCAGTATTTCCCAGCCCTAACACAAAATGAGGAAAAAAGCTTTTTTGTAGTGCATTGTGTTTCTGTTGGAATTGGGTCATCATTTAAACATCCTCTGGGTTTTACTGACACTTCTCAGTGTTTTCCACTGAACAACTCAAAGTCTGCAGGATAAAACACTTTCTCCAGGGCTAAGGACACGGCTTGTTTTAAGATCATAAAAATGTTTGCTTTTTTTTTCATAAGATTCTACTTAAGTTTAATCTGGCTTGTGAATGTTATTTTTGGTCTAAATCTTGCTACAGGATGCTTGCAGTGATTTACAAAGCCAGGAGAAATAAGTCCAAAAAGGACTTACAAATTACTTCAGCTCAACTTCATGTAGCTTTTTGTCTTTATTTGATGAATGATACTTTCTCTAAGAACATTAAACAGATGATTAAGAGTTTCTGGCAGACTAAAGCCTGCAGTAAAGTCTGGTTTTCCATTACTGGGCCGACAGACCTTTACTGGATAGTTAGCATAGCTCACCAGTATCTTGTGCGGTGGCATTTGCTGTTATAAGGAATGGGCATAATTAATCAAAGATCGATACACGGTTGTTGAAAATTTGATCAAAGAGATTATTTTTTTATTGCTAAACCTGTTGCATCTTTAGACTTATACTGAAGTTGTATATAGGTGCATATTTTGTAAACATTGAATGAATCCCATTTTACTCCCATCTTCTCATAAAGATCTAACTTTCTACTTTCACTGCACTTTAATAGAGTCTATTAATACTGAGTGTTATATATATGTTGTATATGTTATTATATATGTTATATATATATAAAAATTGATGACTAATAAATTTAATTTAATGCCCATCCCAACATGTTACCTTCTAAACACCTCTAAAATAGCTTGCATGCATCAACCATTAAATTAAAACGTATTCTGTGTGCTGTAAACTCTTTGATCCAGAAACTTATTTTCTTTGCCATGAAAGTGAATCTGACTGCAACGTCCTGTAGAAGCTACCAGCATTACAGCTGACGCAGAGAGATGCTGTGTGCAGATAGTTTCTACCTCTCCGCTGACAGGGAAACAAACTAACAGCTGCATCAGAGCAGGGTGTCATTGAGAACTGGGCAGCGAGGCTTTGCTTTGTAATTTCGACCCGCCTCCGGAGGCTTCGGCCCATGCAGGAGACAGCTGCCACTTTAAACTGCCTCGCCTCTCCGCCGTGACCGATGAGCCCCCCTCGCTCTCTCACCTTGCTCACATAATGGAGGCGTCAGTCGTGTCATGGCACGGGGTGGTAGTCATAAGAAGTTTGGGCTGGGATGCAGATGTTATTATGTTTCCATGTAAACGTGTTCTTTACAAAATAATGTTTTTCATTTGTCCCCCAATAAGGAGATGCACTCAGATTCAATTTTCCGAGTGCTTACAGCGCTTTATCCTCCATTAGCAAGGACCGTGCCACAACAGCGGGAGCTCACTGGTTTAGTGCAAGTTATTTATAGATGGGGAAGTCCTCTGATTGGCTCATCTGGGCTGAATGAGGAGAGTCTGGATTGGTTTTCTGACTCAGGGATGGAGTGAAGGAGGAGGGATGAGGGGGGTGGAGGAAGATGAATGGAGGGATGGGGAGAGAAAGAGAGGATGATGGATGAGAGCAGAGTAAGTAAGGATGGATGGATGACTTAACAAAAGAAGAATGAAGACGTTGATTCGGGATTCAATTTTCTCAATCTATAAAACATTTTAAAGTTTTTTTTTCTTCTATTAATTATCCATTTTCCAGACCCGTTTAATCCAGTTCAGGCTCTCAGCGGGCTGCAGCCGATCCCAGCAGCCTCTGGCTGGGGATCAGGATACATCCTGGACTGGGCCCCAGTCCATCCCAGGGCCCCCACAGACCATCATGAGTGTTCACCCCCCCCACGGCTGCTGCAGCCAGAGTACCTGCAAAGCAGCCGGCATGCACAGGGAGCTGCCATTCAAACTGGGAATCTGGGGATTTAACAAACCGCGCTGGTTTTCTGACTCCTTTACTAGAATGTCCTCAACTCAGATGTGACAACTTTAGAAGCTGAACCTATCGTTCTTATTCCAACATTATACACAGGAAACTGAGGTTCAGCTCCACCACTGTCTCACTCTGACATCAGCTGCACTGTGGAAAACCAGCGGCTTGGCTCATTTCACAATAAAGGTGGAAAATTTTCCACCTTGTAAGAAGGACAGCATGTTCATTTTGCTTTTCTAAACCAGAAACCGGCTAAAAATGTCAGAGTGTGCTTCAGCATCACGGGCCTGCGTTGTGTGACTCCTGATGTTCAGCATGCTGCCCCGGTGAGCGAGGTGAACCGGGGGTCAGGATTCACTCAGGGAAACGTGGACAGTTGTGCTTTCTGTGACAACAAGATGCAAACAGTCCAGGTAAAGAAAATAAGGCTGGCTGAGTCACAATGTTAGTGTCTCGGCATGCTGCACGTATGAGACATTCAGAATGACCTATTCTAATTACTACTTACCAATATGAATACACACATGAACACAATACATTAAATAATGAAACAAATCAATACAAGTCTGAAACTAAATTGAAACAAGTCGTCATCCAGCCGTTCCCACCAACTCATCCTCACAGGTTTCTCTGCGCCTGTTCTTAAAACATTAGTTTCAATCGCATATATTGTTTTATTGTCATTTATTTCTTACAATAAACCTTTTTTCCCCTCTATCATAATAATAATAATAATACTATTATTATTATTATTATTATTATAATTATTATTAGTTGTGTACTTATCTACTAGCTAGGATGGTCTCAGTTGTGCATTTGTTGTGAGTAGCCTGGATCACATTGTTGCCTGTATGGTGTTTTTTGTTTTTTGCACATGTAAACATACCGCTGGAACATCCTGACTGAAGCTGTGTTGCAAGGAGAACGTTACAACGTAAATAAGCACCACTTTCAGCTTCTTCCAGAACCAGTGGCAACAATAACAGAGGCCGGAAAATTAACCATCTGGGACCGATAGCAGCTGCCTCTGCTTGTGCTTTTGTGGAGCGGAAATGGGAAATGGAGCCGAAGTTGTTGGGAACTTGGGGAAAATTTGTTCCTTTATTTAAAAAAAAACAAAAAGTTCCAGCAGTGGAGATTAGAGCTTGCTGGAAAGTTTTCTGGAACATGATTGTCATGTAAATGTTTGTTTACCATGTAAAAGACCAGAGTCCTGGCAGATGGAACATGCAGAACAGGATGTAATGTTCCCACACGCGTTTTTATGACCAGATATTCAGGCTGGACGCGGAGAAACTTAGAGGTAATATTCAGGTTTTTCCATGTGTTTACATGCACGTGCACAGCCGGGTTATTGGTTGTTATGAAAGGGTTACTGGCTGATAAAGAGAATATTTTTTAAGCTTTCTCTGATTCACCACAAGCTCTGAGCTGGCTGCCGTAATTTAGTTCAGTCCTCCATCATCCTCAGCTCGAACAAAATAACCCAGGTAACGTGGAAAACAAGGTAACGTTCAGAACTCTGTACATGCTGCGGTCCTCTTTTATCGATTTATCCTCCTCATCTTCATGGCGGGTAACTTGCCGAAACTTTCTCCTAAATGTCCCGCTCATCACTCAGCAAACTGAGGTTAGACACTAGCTGTTGTTGGGCCTCGCGGCCATGGTGTGGTGCTGATGGAAAGTATGAAGTCAGTGGATGACAAGAAGAAACCATCTTATCTTTTCTCTCTTTACCTTTTGTTTGAATGAGGCTGATTGATGTTTTTGCACATTTTATTATAATCATTTATTTACAATAAAATATGAAGTCATCACAGGGCCCATGACCTTGTGGGCCCTGGGGCCACCGCCCCCCTTCTCCCCACTACAGGCACATACACTGTGTGCATTGGGGCGTGCTGGTTGGACAGCCACCCTAACCAAGGATAGCCTGAAGCCTCGATGCAAGGCCTTCATGATTCCAGCAGGTTCTGGGCCCAGCATGTGGATGAGGAGCAGAAATGGACTCATCAGACCAGGAAACCTTTTCTTTCTTCTATTGTCCAGTTCTGGTCAAGGTCCAGGTCTGGTGGGTCTGTATCCTCAGCTTCCTGTTCTTAGCTGACAGGAGGCCCCGGTGGCTCTGCTGCTGCTGCTGGAGCCAATCAGAGATGCTGTTCTGCAGACCTGTTTCCTTTCCATCTCCTCCTACCAGTCTGCCCAGTCTGCTCTGGACTGGTGGATCTCTTCTCTTCTTCTGTGGAGATGAAACTCAGACCAACAACCAGGAATCTGCTATGCTCGGGCTGGACTTCACCATGTCCACATGACTAGATGCTGCCCTGTGATTGGCTGATTAGATATGTGCATTAACAAATCATGGAACTGATGGACCTAAGAAAGTATTTCAAAGTGCTGGTCCATCTGATTTAATGGCTTACTAAAATACTGCAGCTGAATTTATACTTGCTTTTATAGTTGTGTTGTTTTTACAAATGAGTTTTAGATTTTTAAAGTTCTTATCTTAATGTTCTTGTCGAAATAAAAGATTGATTGTGTAACTTCAGGATGAGAGGCAGCACACCGCTCTGGTTTACGGAGCGATATAATAATGAAAAGACCTTTAATCTTGCATGAGTGGATAAGTACTATGTTAGGACAAATTCAGACTGATGAAAGTGCAGAGAAACAGTCTTTTAGCTTTGCAGTCAGTTGAAAAAAAAACAACAAATATTTGAGCCTCATCCTTTGTATCTTTATAATTTCAGAACGAGTAAAGATGCCTGATGGAGCTTATTAGATAAAGTGAACTTTAGGTAAAGCGTGGCTCGCTGAGTGCTGGTGCTTTAGCTGCAGTTGGCCGATTTCAGGGTGTTTTCAGTTTGAAGAAACATAGAAGACAAAAAGATCAATTCAACTTTCATTCCAACTTGTGTAACTCTACCAGGCTGGAATTATTTTGTATGGGGAGCATATGTTGCAGCTTCCAGCTCGGCTCCTCTGACAGCCCGTCCTCGCTTCTGACCGCTGTCTGACTGCAGGTAAGACAACTCACAACAACTTCACACGTTCAGGCCTTTAAAAGAAAAAGAAACCTATAAAGCTGTGAACTATGCTGAGTGCTAACCGCTGAATTATTTAGATGCAACAGGTTATCCATCTCCTTACTTCTGACAGCCTCAGATCAGGGTCATCGCGGCCAACCAGCTCTTGTGTTTAACATTTTTAAAGCTTAACTTTCAGGATCCCACAGCTGTCAAACCAAGCAATGAGCAAATAAAAATATCTGCAAGGCTTTGAAGACATAAATGGAGCTGAAGGGTGATATCTTTCTACCAGAAGCGCTGCGTAGCATGGAAATTCCTGTAATGCAAGATGATCTAAAATTACAGCTACGGATAGAAATCTGTTCCTCTAATCTACATGATAGTATGTGACTGAGTGCACGCTGATGTAGATTGAGTCTGATGGCTGAAAAATACTTCTGCCAGAGTGGAACACTTCTCGCCTGATAGTGAGACACTTAATATTTCATATGTAACGCAGCCTAGCGATCTGTGAATGCAAACTGTAATCTATATGAGCAAGCACGCAGCGCTGAGCAGAGCCCATTCAGCAGAGACGCTCCGCCAAGCACAAGACGTTTGGCTGGATTAGGAGCTGAGGGACACTTGACACCAAGACTCCATATCTATCAATCTGCCTCTCCTCCCATCAGACGCAGTGAAGATGAGATGAAGTGCTCAGCAGATTACTGAGAAACCATCGGAAATCTTTTTTTTCCAGCAAAAACTCGGTTTGTGACGCTGCAAAATGTTTGCAGCATCACAGACAGCAGAGATGGAAGCCAATAACTGGCTGGATGAAAGCTTGAAGAGGTTCTGAAGCAATAACACCCACCTTGGATATCCAGATCTCTGCAGAATGATCCGCCCCTTCCTTTAAAGAAAACACTAAATTCTTAATATTAAGTCAAATAACTGGCAACTCTAAAAATAAATATAAATTTGCCAAATTACAATTTAGTGAAATATAAAATTGTTTTTAACTTGAATAGAAATAATAATAATAATAATAATAATAAGTGAGATCAGTGAGAGCAGGTAGCTGATGAGCAGGGGGCAGAATACCTGGACAGGTGTACAGTCTGATGGAGAGTTCCAGAAAACAGCAGATTGTAATGATGGCCTCACAGGATTGTTCAGCTACAAATCAGCTGATGAGGGACGGAGCCCAGATAAAATCTGTATTTTTTTGTGTTGAACCAGAATTCAGACACAATGTCACGATTGTCCTAAAATGTTTCTAATTCTTAGTTTTGTCTGTTTCAGCTCATTTCAGTGACTTGGAATCATTTTGCAGACGGGAAGGTCTGTGCTGGATAAAAGATGTCTCCTGCCTTTTAGCCCACAAACACTCACGACACCACAAATCTTTACACTCAAACAGGCTGAAAAAGAAAACAAAAAGCTGCTGACTCACTCACAGTGTTGAGGATGGTTAAAGACTGATGTTCTCACTTAAGATAAAGCAATAAAATTCTGACAGATATTCATTCATAATGCAGTTAGATCGCGGGCTGATAAATGCTGGAGCCTATCTCAGATGTTATCAGGCGAGAGGTGGGGACATCCTGGACAGGCGGGTCCTTCGCAGATTCAGGAGGACATCTAAGACCGAAATCTAAGGTGGGAACACGCCTCCTGGTGGGAACTCTGACATCAGCATATCAAACATCTGGACCGAGGATGTACGCAGCACACCGCACCCACCCGTAGCCTCCGGTAGAAGAGAAACTATTGTTCAGCAGTCACTCTTGTATTTAACCCTTTAAAGCCCAGCCCAAGAAATGTGTTTAAATCTGAAGTTTTTATGTGGCCCTTTAATAAAATGTGGGGAAAATATGAACAAAACGTTACTTTGCACATCAACCATTTCTTACCATATGATAGATCAACATTATCACAGTGTAGTCTCCTGCTTCCTGGTGTCCATTAGGGAGCAGAAGACAAGAATCATATAGTCATAAAGTTTCAGAAACAGCGTGTATCAGTTATGATACGTCTGGCTTCTTACGATAAAATGATGAAATATGGAGTCAGAGCTGAACAGCAACACTCCATAAAGCTTTTACTCATCATCGTCTGACTGAGATGAAATAAATGGGATGTGGTAACTAAACAGCTGTCTGCTGTCGTGTTGTCCGTGTCGTGCACTTTGTCCGTGCAATGTGACGTACACAGAAACCTGCCTTGCCTGGATGAATGTTGCATCACTGGCCGTTAAAATGGACGATACCGAGGACATGTTGGAAGCACTACATGGTGTTTCTCTGACACCAAACACACACCTCTCAGTGTGCAACATAAAAGGGACAAAGACTGCAGAGCTTGTTAACAACAGCTGCTGTCGTCCTGGAGATGCTACAGAGAAGAAGAACTCTGCGCCCACATATCCAGCGGCTGGCTGTAACTCTCTCTCCGTCTTTGTCTCCTGGGAACGCTCCCTTTTCTTACCTGCCACAGCTGAATGTGATGTCACTGCTAGACAAAAGCAGTCTGTCCAATGAACAGCAGGAGACAGGAGTCCATATCCGGAGGAGCTGTTTGGCAGGGCAGAGCGTTTTATGGGTACAGACACACACTCAACTCTGCAGCTCATCCCACACAGGCAACTCCTTACAAACTGTTTGCTTTAAAATGAAATGACTTAAACACTCATTTCTTCAGTTTTGCACTAAGTTTACAAAAATGTCCCACTTACATGTTGTGGTTCGACCAGCCGTCCCTTAGGGGGCGTGCTGGTGCCTTGGTTTTTTCCTCTTTCTTTCAGGCAAGCCT
>JBBBVT010000016.1:22497999-22511456 GCA_037177035.1 Craterocephalus eyresii | reverse complement strand
CATAGAACGACGCATCGACTCGACTTCAACTTTTACTGTCAAGTAGTCGACCTGAAAAAATCACAACTCGTTAATGCCCTACTTCAGAATACAAATAAGACTTTTTTATTTCACCTTCTGGTAAAATAGTCTAAAAATGCCGTTTTTGACCTCATGTTTTTTAAAATCATGATGATATGGCTCCAAAAAGTGAATCTTATCAGAAATTTCTTAAAGTAAACCTGCCACTACCTGGTTTGGGTTTGAGATAAATCAACTGGATATCACTTTTACAGTTTTATTCATTCTGAACTAGTCTTTTACATCAGGTTACATCCAGGGTGGACCCGCCGCTCGCCTGCTAAATGCTGGGATCAGCTCCAGCCTGCAACCCTGAACGGGATTCAGAGGAACAGAAAATGAATCGATGGACCGTTATTATTATTATTAGTGTGTGTCTGTGTGTGTCTGTGTGTGTTTGTGTGTGTATTTAAATGGTGATGGGAGTGAAGTGTATGTTGGTTTTTGCTGTTTTAAAGGTGATATAAAAGATATTTCTTTAAAAAAAAAATTGTATTATTAGATATAAATGGGTTCACTGCCTCATAAGGTCTGATGAATTAAACTCTTTAAACATAGCCTATAATTGTCGTTATACATCAGCTGTGAAAGAATTGGGACTTAAAAAACATCGACCAATCATTTAATCAGTCAATACAGTAAATACCGTGCACGCTCCTGTCTAATGTTCACAGCAGGTGGCTAACTAGCACTCTGCTAGCAGCTAGCAACGTCTGATAGCAGAGCTAAACGCCACTGAAGAACAAGCTGCAAGCATGTCCTCCATGTATCTGCTACCATGCTAATGCTAATAGCTCATGCTGATAGCAAACATGATCATGACCTGTAGACTCAGAGAGGATCTGATGAAGGGAGAGGGAGGGGAGGATGAAGAGAAAGTCAAAACGGGTTATTGGACCTGTACGTGCTACAAGAGGAAAATCCTGTGCTGTAACCATAGCATTGGCGCTAACAGAGACGCTAACAGATTAGCATCTCTGCCGTGTATTATAGCAGTGGCAGTAACTGATGGGGGCAGACGGAGGACGACCCTACCCTGTTTCTAGCATCATGTTAGACTGGATGAACTCACCTGTCCGGCAGGAAGCTGCAACCTCAGGTTCACTGCGAAACGTGCATGTCCAACAAGTTTGTCCCGTTTCAGCTCCTGTATGTAAAACTGGCGATTTAACAACTGTGTACGCTGTCACCTCTGTATTAATAATTAAGTTACTATAAGCTACAAGAACACCTTCATTTGGATACGATTGTGATTAGTCTGAGACTAAACATCTATTGATGAAAGTAGCTCTTGATTTTTGCAAATAAAGCCAAAATAAAAGCCAAAATAGTTCCACACTGTCTGTAAAAGAAGCACTGTGCCTCATCCTGAAACCAGACGGATATTTTTCCAAAATATTGTTTCTTTTCAAAACTCATTTTTAATTAAAAAAAACTTTTTCTATCATTTTACTGAAATAAGGTCCTTTGGATTCTGGAGAGTACTTATCAAAACCAGTTGGATCAGGATTGCTCTTGTTCAGACGGAGCCCACCAGGCAGCAGGGAAGACGCCCGTCTGTAGCTCTCTGTCTCTAAAAGCTCAAAGAAACCATGAAAGATTTTTAACAGACGTGGGAATGGCGTCTGAGCGGCAGGCTGTCGGGTTTAGCTGGGAGAAAACACAACCCAGCATCTCTGTTTTAACCTCGACAAAACTCTCCGGTGGTAAAAACAATGTAAGAGTCAGCAAAACGCTGAGATGAAAGACTAAATTTGATAGTTTGAGTATTATTTCTGACTGGTCTGCAAAGCGTTTACCTGATGCCAGCGGAGGACTTATCAGCATTTATTAAAGATCGATGCTTTTAAAAAAAAATTTGGGGTTGTTTTTGTTATCTGTGGCGAGGGCTAAGAAACGACAGTATAACTTATTGCAGATTTTGAGTTGTTCATATAGAAAGTCATAATAAATTGTGAGTGTAGGTTTTTGCCGTTTCATCCCTGCACTCCTCCAGTTTCTTTCAGCTCCATCATTTCTCTGCTTCTCCATAGGATTCTAGATTTTAGACTCTTTAATGGTTTTGTTTGGAGTGGAGCTGCAGCATCAATGGCTTACTTCAGTCTGTTAAAATAATCAACAATAAAATAACATGAAGCAGGTAACGTGGGAGCAGGAGTTTGGTTTAAAATATCAATAACATTTGCAGCCACTTCAGAATTAATATATTGTTTCCTCACAGTTCTTACCGGGGCCTCCTGCTGGTTTACCGACACCATGGAGAGGTCTTTGTGGTAGAGACTTCCCCCCCCAGAACTCCCTTACAGACATCACCGCCGTGGAAGAACAGGGTGGTCCTGACTCTGTGACCGGATCTATGTTTTTCAAAGACAAAGCAGGTCCACTTCTTTTGCGTCTGGATGGAGCGGCAGTGTGGTTTTTATCAAGGGTTGTTATGATGAAGACTGGGTTTAGGTCTACATCATGAAAACCAAAACCTGGTTTTACCCTGTGCTGGGTACTTGGAGTCATTTTGACCTCAAAATCCCATTTTTATGAAGATATTTAAAGATTAGAATTTTTTTTTAAAGTATTCAAATGTAATCACATTCACTTCAATGTCTAAAACCTTCTCTGGGTTCATGTGGGAGTAATTAATAATTCAAAGAATTACATTGATATTTAAAGTGTTAAAGTTTTTTATGGAATATTTGGTAGTTTTTATCAAGTAAGACGTTTAAGTCATTTATTTTTAAAAATAAATCTTAAATGTGAGGAGAGTTAATGAATGAACAGAGTGAATGTAAGAATGTACCTGCTGGGTGAAAGTGGGATCACCATGGCCCGTCTTCTCAGTCGGAACAGCACTTTGGATTAATTCCTCATATCTTTGCAACAACCTTTGCACACGCTTACTGAACATTTCCAGTTTACTGAGCCGTGTGGTAGCGCTGCCCAGAGAACTGCCCTTTCCTCTGTTTGCATTTGTTTGTTTCATCTATTAACATTTTAAAGTTCATGATAAAGGTATTAGATGGAGTTTTTCTGTGTTCTGGTCATGAGTCTGAACTGACTGTAGGCGACCGCATGACACAGAGATCCTCGTCCAGCTCTGAAGAAAAAAAGCAAATACACCCAATTCATCATAATAGATTGATTAGACTTTTTTGATTCCACAGTGGAAGAATTTACAGTCCATAATGTTGTGTTTCTGAATCTGAACGGATGCCCAGTATCCTGTTAAGTCTTGTTTTTCGTTTTTGTTTTGTTTTTTTTTCCATCTGTAGTAACAGCCTAAAGCATTAAGCACCATGGACAGCTCCACTCCCATACACAGTCAATTCCTGCTGAGTTGTCCTTCAGGCACTGACTCCACGTCTAAGAGCAGTTATTTTCAGTCTGAAAACCTTCAAAATGTTCTGATTTCCATCTACGTCGATGCTGAAATGGAAAAGCAATGAGTCACATTTGTTTGGATACTGATGCCTAATAGCATTTTCTAATTTTAACATACAGTCGTCAGTCATATTTAATGCGCCGGTCTGTGCAGGAGCCTTGCCATTTGTCCTTTATTGATTTTCCTTGTAATTATGTCCAAGCAAAGTGCAATATGTCGGCTTTAATAGGCCGCATGTAGGGGCAGCCTCCAGACAATAAAACCTGGAAATGGGAAAAGTGTGTGCAGACGTTTCCGATTCCCTGATTAACTCTCATAAACTAGCTGCTATGTCTCCCTCTGTATGCTCGAACTGGAAGATAAACAGCTTCGTTATCTTTGCTCATCATCTTCAAGTGCTCCCAAAGCAAATATTTGCAGAGATGCAGCGCTCTGCAGCTGATGGAGGTGTGTGTGATAGCACTGTCATACTGCTGAGCGCATCTGCATCAGGAACTTCCCCCGTGGATGGAAGCCCACTGATCGGAAGAGTCAAAAAGAAATTGTACTAACAAAGGACGGAAAGATCCAGAGGAATCAGGTAAGTCTCTCAGAAAGTCTGCAGCATTTTCACATCGGTGTAAATAAAAGAAATCTGATTACCCTGCAGAGGAACCAGCTCCTTCCTGCTGGAAATGTGTCAGAATGTAAACGGAAAAGCTTGTTTAACCAATGAATGGCCACAATTTCCCTCATTCATTTATTCATTTAATACAAACGTTTGAAAAGTCATTTTAACACCTGATTCCCACCATGTGTGGGTGAAAATGTGTGTATATCTTATCAGTCCAAAATAAAACATTTCATATTGTTTAATAAATACATGCATGAAACTAAATGAGAACATTTATACAAATTAAAGATCAGTCAAATAAATGAATGAAAGTAAAAATATAAATGAATAAAATTAAATGCATGAGGGGATGAAAGAATGAAATTTAAATACAATAGAAGCACTCAGAGATGCAGACTTTCACCAAGCCATAGAGTGACCCGTCTGAGAAAAACTCAGATCAGCAGATCCAGAGCATCAAAATGATCCGGATCCAACACTGTGGAACTAGAACTTCTAGCGGGAACTAAGATGTCCTGTTGTGTGTTTTTAATGTTTTGGGCATGGCTGCAGGGCTGGACCGGGGCATGAAGTCACTCACACCCCCCACCAAAACTCACATCGACCTCTGTGTTCATTACTTTGTGACTTCTGTTGCTAACAGGCAGACAGACGCAGCCATGGAAAACCTAACATCTGCTCCTTGGCGGAGGTAAAAAAACCCCACATAATGTCATACAATGAATGAATGAATAAAGAATTACAGTTGACTGAAGCGTTATTAAACAGACCGACGCAGTTTTCCTTGGAACTAAAATAAAATCCACTTTGCGTTACGTGACTGACTCAGATCTCTGAAGTTTGTTCTGTCCGTGTAAAAGTTGGCTTCAGATTATTTCCAGCAGAGCAGCTTCCGCCTCTCCTGAAGATCCTGCTGTAACTCTGTCACCTCTGAGACAACATGACGTCACTGAAAAGGTCCGAAACTCCCGGATCGTTTAAAGTCTGGCTTCATTTCTGCCGCAGCTCCGTGTCCGGCACTCCCTCAGGGTTCAAGTGGACCAGGTAGAAAACCATCCTGCAAGCCTGGGTCCCTAAGAGCGAGCACGAGCAGCCCACATAAACGCGCGCGCAGCAGACCTGTAGCCTGTTGCTCATTGGGCTCATGAGCCGGACCTTGCAAGCTGAGCCCACGGGGACCGGAGCGCGCGGGGAACAGATGCGCGGACCTGGCGCGGGTGGGCTCGCTCTGAGCGGTTCTGGAAGTTGTCGGGATTTAAAAGCGCAGCGGGAGTTCCGGAGCCGCTCGGCGCGCGCGCCCCGCTCCGGTGAAAGGCGCATGTGTGTTGTAGCTGTGATGCGAGTTGAGCCGCATCCAGACGCACTGGCCGCCGCTGGCTGATGCCCCCCCTCCCCTCCCCGCCCCTCTTTCCCTCCTCCTCCTCTTCCTCCCCTCCCTCATCTTGGTTGGTGTTGTGCGCAAAATCTCCAGCGCCGGACGGACGGACGCAGTTTTAACGGCACAAACGAGCGGCAGTGCGGGGGGAGTACCAGAGGAAAGAAGCAGACATGGATGTTTAACCGACATTTGATTTTTTTTTAACCCTAAAAATCTCTTTCTTTTTATTTGACGTGTTTTCCCAGCCCTGTGATGTTGCTTTGCCCCGGAGCTGCTAATTAAACCTGCTCGATGTCTCTCATCAGTTTATAACCGAAACAAAATGAGGATTTCTTCCCGCGACTGGATTCTGTTGATGTTCTCGGGCTTTTGGGGGCTGGCGATGGGAGCTTTCCCGAGCAGCGTTCAGATCGGTAAGTAAGCCTTTCTGTTAAATGCAAGCAGAGAATAAATCCTGTGGATGGCGCGTGGACGTCCTGCCGGCTGCCTCCGTCCTGACATTTAACATCTCAGCACTCCTCAAAGTGGGAATAGCTGCTTTGTGCCGGGAATCATTCAGTCATGCTCAGTTTTCCCGTTAGAAGCTCCCGTGCAGCCAGGCTCTGTCCTCTGTTGCCGTGCGTGTTATCACGCGCACCTAATGCGCTTTGTATCTGCGGGCTATAGTGTGTGTCCCAGTGCACACCGCCACTGCAGCAGATGAGTGTGTGTGTGTGTGTGTGTGCGTGTGTGTGTGTGCGTGTATGTGTGTGTGTGTGTGTGTGTGTTTGTGTGTGTGTGTGTGTGTTCCCCATGCAGGCTGGCTGTGCATTGACTGCTGTTAACACCCCGGGTCCTCGCGCTGCATAAACCCGCTCCCACAGGATCCCGTTTCCCGCTTCCACCTTCTCTTTCTCTCCTTTTTCCTTGTCTTCATCTCACAACTTTCATATTTTTGTCCTCACGGTAAATAACGGTGTCAGATTCATGGTTTTTCATTTCACTGGCAGGCAGATGGACTTAGCTGATTTAAAAGGAGGGAATAAAAGAAGGGCAAAGTGTGACCTCCAGCCGACCATCACAACCAGAAGAGAGAGAGAATAAGATCAGACGTCAGTCATTCGTGTTTGTTCCTTTAAAAACCCTTTACCTGTGTTCATTTCTGAGCCAGAAAACCTTACTCAGAGAATAAACATTTGCTTGCTCTGACTTTTCGTAGATTTACCCTCCACTGAACTCCTGCTAGTCGCAGCAGCCAGGCACCTCAGAGCCAGTGAGGCTGATGAAAAATGACAAGCTGCTCAAATGATTCTCCTTGTCCTTTTATATCAGTGTGATAGTCAAATCCCCGGGCCCTCCCGGGAGGTCAGAGGGCAGGGTCTGTTGCAGAATATCACCCCTGGATCTGATGGCACCCAGGCAGGATGGTGGGGGAAGTTCAGACCTGTGCAACTGCTTCACCACAGCGTTTACGTCGCTGCCGGTTTAAGCAAACTAAGCGGCTCATGCAATCTCTCAACTGTTTAAGAAAGAGTCTCCAGATATTATTTAACCGCTGCTTAATAGCATTTGCTTTACAAAACTGCTGTAAGTGATGAGAAAAGCTGTTGGTGTAATCCCTGTGTCATCATACTTCCCGTCTCAGGCCCGCCTGACCTCTGGGAGTGCAGAAATAATACGATGTTCAAGTGTTTCCTCAGCCGCCAGACTTCAGTTCACATTTTATAGTTTCCAACAGCCTCCGCAGAGCTCCTGCGGGGGCAAACATCTCCCTCATCAACACTTGTATATTTCAAATAATTGTCACTGATGAACTAATGCTTATTAGCAGCAGGGAATGCGCTGTGCAGACACACACGCACACACACACGCACAGCACACACACTCCTGCTGCCCTGAACATGCACGTCACCTTTTCATTCCTATAACCTCCGCATCCTTCGGGCCGTCTTCCTAGCCGTGCACCAGGTATCACACTTGTGATGATCAGTGATCCGTAAAACAAACATATCAGAAGTTTTTTGATCATTTTTTATTCCGATTATTGATCTTGAAGCGATTTCAGTAAAATGAACATCTCCAGCTGGTGTGAATCACGAGGAGAAGTCGATGAGGTCAAACAGATGTGGACACATCCGGTCTCCAGTTGCACCTGAACGGTCCATCTGGCTGCACGTAGACGTAGACGTAGGACTGCACCTCACATCCTCCCGTCATTCTCTGCTCTCTGATTCAGCCGGAAAAAAACAGGAGGAATGAAGTTATTCTGAGTGTCAGCGGCGTGTTGCTCGTCACACATGATACCAGGCTTTGTTTGCATCCGTACGTCGGAGCTCTGCCTGCTGTAGCAGCCTGCTACCACTGGGTGGCAGTGTGTGGGAGCAGCACGGATGCAGGCTGCCGTTGGTCCTCCTGGGTCCTCTGACGTCATTAGAGACAAGGAACAGCTGGTAAACAGGTTTTCTGGCCAACCAGGAAATAAACCAGATTGTTTATCTGCTTTTCCCTCTGAGCTGTGCTGGAGCCGCCCTCTGGTGGCACATCGTAGCACTGCAGCCAGCAATCGCTCCCTCTGGTTCCACGCGGCTGTTTGACCACGCCACAGCCCTCCATCCAAACCCCCGCTGTAATACCAAGCAGAGAACCGTTCAGAGGAGGAGCCAGAGTTCAAAGTGCAGGAAAAGTGATGTCTTCTTCCCCGTTTCTACCAAATGAGCCTGAAAAGTCACCTGTCTGCTAATTCTCCCGCTTCTCACCGTGGACAGCTGAGCCAGAGCAGGTGGAACCGATATAGATCCGCTCTGCAAATACGGGAACGCTTGTTAGCAAAACTCAGTCAATCCAGAATCTTCTGTGAAACTCTGTATTCTCTTTGTTAATGATGATTTGATTTAAAGCAGCAGGATGGTTTGATTCCATGTAGCTGAGAAGAGATAAAAAAGTGTTTTTCTCTGAGGAATAAAACCGGTTTAGCCCAGTTCATAACAACAAATATGCCGATCAGCGGCTAGATAACGAGACTAGTGAATCATGGGAAAAGTTTACGGATTCTGGGTTTAATGACAGAAGATCATGTTTTCTGATGGGAAGCTATGTGGAGGATTTTAGTTTTTATTTTGAATAAATTAAAAAATGAAATAAAATAAAGTATAGATATATTTGCATATGTGTATAAAAACAACATTTGAGTGCAAGTAAAATCTATAAAATCTATTCCAAAATCTTTCCACCTGTTTTCCTTGGGGACCCCTTCACACAAAGACTAAAACCCATGGACCCCTTCCCCACCCCTCCTGAAACCATGATGGTTTTATGCTTTAAAAAAAATTTGATTCTCCCCATAAACACCGGATTCTGGCTGCGTCCTGTTCCTCCATGAAGCCAAAATTACAATAACAACATATAGACTTACCTTTTTTTTAAAAAATGGTAAGTCTATATGTCACAATGGCTCTGAATGTCCAAAGCTTCGTCCCCCTTGGAGGGTCCTGGGCCTCATGTTGGGACCCACTGACCTAAACAACTTCCAAACAACGTTGTGTTTGCTCTCAGAGCCCCGACCAGATACTGTAGTTTTGATTCCTTGACCCGAACACAGCGCCATCATGCCTTAACCAGGACAATATTATCAAACACAAAGCAAACAGATGTGATCGGGGCTCTTTAATCATCAGCCAGGATTTCTGGTACATTCCTACGTTCAGTCAGAATATCCAGAAGAAACATAAGATTATAAATCCAAGTGAAAGCATTCAGTTTCAGAAGTTTGTTACTTTTACACACTAAACAGCCGGTGGATTTATTTGTGGGAAATATATCCTGAAATGACTTAATTCATTCATTTCCTTCCGAAGTGGTAAAGTTTTTAGTTACTATACCCAGATAAATGAATTTTAAGCTGCATTTGGTGGGTGTGACTTTGGTAGTTAATCTAAATACGAAGAAAAGGTTGAACTAAAGGGTAAAATGGTTTGTGGTTTGAAGCTGGAACCTCCTGTTTCTTCTACTTTACCTTTCCCCTCAGCCCTCTTACAAAAACCCTGTTTTTTATTCATAAACACTTTATTGTAATGTTTGCTGTCAGCATGAAATATAATACTTGGAAAAGTCATATGAGTTGCATGTCAGGCAGCAGAGAAGAGTAAATTATTCTGAAGTTTACCTTCTGAAGAGGTCAGCCATAAAAAGAACACACTGGCATTTTGCTTTAAATGACATTTACACTGTCTTATCCCAGGATTTATAGCCTTAAGTCAAGATTTTGAAATATGAAACAAAGTGCTTCTAACACTTGTGACATTTTCACAACCATGAACGGCTGGGCTGAGATCTTCATGTATGAACTAGACTGTAATATAAAAGAGAAGAATAAGAAAAATTGATGACAAGGGAAGAGTTATCTCTAATGCCACACTGATTTATGAAACCGCTGCTCGCCTTGCATAAAAAACAGGATGGAGGGCTGCGTAGATCTAGCAGGATATTCAGTGAATATCATTATCCTTTCTTCCTACAGTCATACCAGATAAAGATGCTTTAACTTCTTACTGTGTTGTAGTTGCAGCTGCTGGATGTTATTTCACGTTATTATGCATTTTACATGCTGGCCAAGTTCTCTCAACCTGCTTCGGGTACTGGGTCACCAGTGGATCATCTCTTCTCCTGCTGACAGAAGCAATAAAACCACTTCTGAAAACCCAATTCAGTCCATTTTAAAGCAATTAAATTCCAAATGCTTCATAGCATCCATATAAAAGCAAAACCATGAGCAGGCCCATCATGGCTGCATAGCTGCTCCTCCAGCGGGGCTGAGCCTCAGGTATCTGCTCAAATCACTCATTAAATATGATACACCCTCTCATGGCACTCTGTGGAGGATTATTCTAATTTTTCTGGACAGGTCATCGTTTTCAAAAAAGACTAAAAACATTTATTTTAACGTGTACCATTTGGTCAGTAGAGGGCACTAAGCCTGTAAGTTCCCACAGGTCACATTTGCAGAATTAACAGTCTCTCTCTCTGACACGTTTTCACCTTCTTACTTCGTTCAGCCACTGCAAACTGCACACGCCAAATACAAGTAACTTTTCTGGTTGGCAATCTTCCTGCCAGGTCGGCGGGCAGCCAATAAGACAATACAACACTAAGCAAATGTTGTGTTATTGACCAATCACACAACCGATTGTTTTGTCAGGCAAGCCCACTATTTTTCTACATTTTTTAAACAAAGGCCCAGTTCCAAACCGCCCCATCAACCCTTCACTGTCGAGTGTGACTTCAAATGAAGTCACACCGCCGCCGAAGGACACTTCAATCAGAGGGGAAGGGCATGACAAAGATGGGCAGCAATGAGGCGCCATCTTGGTTCCACCGGAAAAGGGAGCATGTGTAGCCATGGCAACACAAAGACGCCAGTGTAGCGTTGTGTACAAATTGCGAGGCGCACTGGCTGCCTCGTTATTCCCCGCACTGTCCCGAAACAGCATAAATCCTGCAGCCATTACAATGACAGGAGCTGTTATGCTTCACTTAGTTTATAGTGACTCCATACGTCGTTCTGTTCCAGTACTCCCATTACTACCAGTACTCCCAGTACTCCAGTACTCCAATTATTACTACTCAAACTACCTCAAATTACGCCTACTCAAATGACCTCAAACTTATGAATGAATGCTGATAATTGTGTTTACATAACATTAAACGTCAGCATAAAGATGCATTTCCTAGTTTCGTTTTATCTTCCTTCACCTGGAGTTGGTTTTTTGGTCAGTGAACCAAACACACAGGGCACATGCGGAACTCTCGTGTTAACATCGTTTCCTCCGTTTAGCCGTTGCAGCGGCTAGAACGTCTTCATCGATGCAGACTCGCTATCTGAGGGCTGAACGGTCCACTCGCCCTCCTCACTATGCGGTTTGAGACGGCCCTTAATATGGCGGAGCCTCTTTGGCGGAGCGTAGAGGTGTTGTGTAGTGCGGTTTGGGATTGGGCCAATGTGGCGACATAAAGCTGGTGTGAAGAAATTTCTGGCTTTATCAGACTGTAAAAAAACGAGGACCATAACGATTAAAAAAGATTTTAAAAAGTTGAACCTGGATACATACAGTGATAAAACGGTGAAGAATTGCAGAAGGGTGTTAACTAAATAAATGAGACGATCAGTGAGATGATTAGTTGTGTGTATTTCTGTTATTTTGTAGATACCGGTCACACCGGGTCAGACACAGTTGTAAGTCAACATGTAGGTTAAAAATGAGATTAATTTAGTTAAAGAAAGCATTTTAATGTGTATTTTTTTACAAGTTCAAGAACCACTCTTGTGCATTTTCTGAGTTGTTCACCTTTTATTTTAGGCACAAATTTATTTATTTTTTTAGGCACAGTTTAGCTGGCGGTTTAAATAAGTTTCCTTCGGGTCCTGCTGGCTTCTGAAGAGGGCAGCCTCCTCAGAGCGCCGACACACCTCAAACACTGAACACTGAACACTGACCCCAGAGATCCTCCAGTTTCACTCACATAAGGCTGATGTTTGGGTCAGAAGTTACACGGTATGTCCCTTTAAACAAGGCCAGACAACTTTATTTAGAAAGCGTCGGCCAGCGTGCTGCACAAAAGCACACACAACAAATGAAAAGAAGAACACAAGCAAAAAACAAAGAGCACAAACAAAAATTGGTGCAACCAGCCGGTGAAATCATCGGGGAAACATGGTGACAGCCAGCAGGTTCGGTTCAGCCCAATATCACTACACGGTGAATTAGACCGATTTCAGCAACCGCCACATTTTTACATCCATCTTCACCTTGTAGAGAAGGGCTGGGCAGGTCAATTCAAAGAGCAATACTATCAATACCAAGAGTAGTTTCAGTATTGATCGATACCAGCAGAGTGAGATCTTAATTTGTTAGGCGAATTTTCATTGTTGACAATGTTTTCCTCAGAGTGCGTGAGCCCAAAGGGAACAACGGAAATAACTCCTTACATTGTTGATTTTATTGTTAATTGTTTACAAACAAAATGCCCAGATGTAAATTCCTTTTTTCTGCCTTTCAGTTTGTTGACTAAAAATGTTTTATTCAACAAAACTCTTCATACTGTGTTTTTTATGGTCTTAATTATGATCAATATTGAAAGGCAAAATCATTAATGATTGTGAAATTTTAATGAAAAAAAGGATCAATATCGGAGTTACTTAGTTCTCAGTATCCGCTAGCTCTGTGACATTTACAGTCAAACTGAACGTGTTACTCAGGATGATGTCAACCTGGAGCTAAAAGCCACAACTGAGTTGAAACGTGACTTTACTTAGGTCTTTGCTGTATGAACATACTTTTCTCTCCCTAGTTACAGCTCATTGGTAATTGAGAGCACAAATTAGCATACCAGGTGTCTACCATCATATGATCAGTCAGTGGGCCTATATATAGAGCTACAGGTAGTCACTGTGCTGTTTGGTGACACTCTCAGCATGGTATAAAAAAGTAAACATACATTCACTGAAAACGAGCCATGTTAGCACATCAATTAGCATGCTAAAGTAAGTAGCATGCTGTTGTGATGGGTAGCTAGCAGAGCTGCACACACCTTTCTTGGATCTAAACCTTTTTATTGGGGAAAATATCAGTTTTAACCACTTATAAACATTGTTAGTTAAAATAAAAAGCATTTTTCCTGTCTTTATTCATTTATTTACAATTAAAGTTTGTATTTAATGTCCTTTTTATGTTGCCTCCTTCCACCAGCTGTAATGCTTTTGATGTTTTGTATAAAATACTTTGAGCTGTGTTGCGCAACACAAATGAATTTGTAAGCTAACCTACAAATAGCATTCGTGTGTTAGTGTACTGCAGTGTATGCTACAAGTGCCGCTTCAGACTTTCTATGAAACTCAGCCCTTTTCATCAGGCAAATAATGGTGCGTTCCAGTTGTCCTCTGAACTCGTTTTTCCGAGCTAATTTGGCCGGAAGTGACGATGTGAACTCGTTTTTCCGAGCTGCGAGCTCGTAATTTGCAGAGGACCCCGAGATCCCAAATTTCAAGATGGCTGCGC
>JBBBVT010000016.1:22481304-22496235 GCA_037177035.1 Craterocephalus eyresii | reverse complement strand
TTACTCTGGTAGAAGTAGAGATACTAGGGTTTTACTCTGGTAGAAGCAGAGATACTAGGGTTTTACTCTGGTAGAAGTATAGAAACTAGTGTTTTACTCTGGTAGAAGTATAGAAACTAAGGTTGTACTCGGGTAGAAGTATAGAAACTAGGGTTTTATTCTGGTAACAGTAGAGATACCAGCTTTACTCCTCAGTTTACCTGAGTAGCCTTGTTATCTGCACTAAGGTTCCTAATTAATAAAGCATTAGTATTAAAAGTTTTGATGTAAAGTATTAGTTATATAGCAACTACAAGGTAAATGGAATTTTGAAAGTGAAAAGTAAAGAACAGAACGATAAGAAGGCACAATTTGTTTCCTAAAACAAGTGCCTTCCCTTTACTGCTGGAAGTAGTAAAAGCAGTAATAAAGATTCAATATTAATCAGAGTGATATAACAGGAGCTGTCCGGAAAAATGGCACGTTTAGGTTTCTGTCTGTCCGTCCCAACAGCTGGGTGCAGCACAGCTGTGTGTGTGAGTCTGCTGGTTCACATCTGATCTGAGTGAAGCCACACATGCCAACGGCGACAGAGCTGCCGATCCCACACACTGCCACGCTCAGATCTGCTAACAGTAGCGGGCAGGGATTTTTACTGATCATCCCTGGGGACAGATCTTCTGTCTCCCCTCCTTCCTCACTCCCTGCCGGTGAGTGTGTGTCTGCAGAGGGTCGGACTTTCCACAAAGACCATAAAACACTTCAGCCTGGTGCCTTTCGCTATCTGCTGTTTAAAGAAATCAATGGCTAAATTAAGCAGAGAATGAATGCGTTTATGTTGCTGTGGTAATGGAGGTTGTGTCGTGGGTCGGGTGACCACATGACAGTGTCCAGAAATATTTTCATGGGGGGCGATGCAAAGGGCACATCCTGGGAAATGACAACTTTTAAAAAATAACTTCAGATTCTAGGATATAATAAGCTAATTATTACAAGTAAAATGGTCATGAAATGTAAAAAGTAAAGCAAAATTTAGAAAAGTAAATAGACAATATTATTTTTAAAACAATTATTGTATTCTTAGGACTGGTAGACCAATATATACTTTCATCTTTTTGGATTCACTTGCACTTAGATATCTGAGGTTTACCAGGTAATGGTCAGTTTACACTGAATTTGACTGTTTATTCTTGGCGTGGCACTTGAAGGGCCAATCAGATTTTAGGGGTGGAGTAGGGCGGGACGATATGCTTTCCTCCCGATTTGATTCCTTTCCAATTTTTTGGGTGCTGATTCAATTTAAATTGCAATTGTCGTGATTCTTCGATATTGCAGATTTTTGTGGAGAAATTTTTTTTTACAAAAAATCTTTTTGCTGTTTTTTTTCTTAATTTCAATTAGAAACAAAAAAACAGTAGCCTGACCAACATTCAGCTGCTATAATGCCTGATAAGACAAGTAAAAACGATAAATAAAATAATAATAAATATATATAATTTTTTTTGCATTAATTAGAATAAAGTTAGATTTTTTAACAAAAACAATTGATTTTAAAATTGTGACATAAAAAATCCCGATTTTGGATTTTTCAATTTGATTTTCCCACCCTTATGATGGAGAGCAGAATATTTTGAAAGTCTCTGTTTGTTGTGTTTCTCATCTTGCATGATGACAGGGAGCTCATGCATCCTGTAAACAGACCGTCTGTCGCAGCGTGGTTAAGGAAAGTCATTAAAACGTTCAAATGAAGATAGTTTTCCTGTTTGTCGGCTGATTCATGAGCATTAATTTCCAATGAAATGAGATAACCACCTCCATCAAGTATAAGTAATGGACATATAAAAATATCTGCGTGTTCAGATGTGAATTATCGATGACTCCAAGGAGCTGAAGGCTTGATGCCCCATCCATCTCCACCCTGTAGCTCGTTGCTCCAACACGCCGAGCAGATAGAAGCTGTTCCATTAATTAACATCTGATCTGTACTTTCCAACGCCTACACCAAACAGCAGAATAATAAAAATATTTTTTCTGTAAGCATGATGACATAAGCATTCAGCTCTCTAAAACCAGCGTATCCTTAAGGTTTTTCTATGTTAATGGCTCTTAGATGAAATTACAGTATGTGAAGTGTTATTGATCTCTGAGGGGGGGGATGAGTCATGCCAGCAGCAGGCAGAAAACTGAAAAGAAAGATGGCCGTGAAGGTTAGGAGTACAAAGCTGAATATAAGCAATGCTTGTTCTACAGAGGTCTGCAGAATGATCCGGCCACTTCCGTTAAAGAAAAAAAATCTGTGAGTATTTCAAATTACTGGAGACCAAAATTTGAATAATAAAGATAAATTTGCTGAATTATAATTTAGACATTGTTTTTTAATTTGAGTTGGAAAAAATAATTAAAAGACAAACAAACAACCTGGTCCTGGATCTATGAGAGCAGGTATCTGCTGAGGAGGGGTCTGAATACCTGTTGACAGGTGTGGAAGTCTGATGGAGAGTTCCAGAAAACAGCCGATTGCACTGATGGAGGATTGTTCAGCTAAATATTAGCTAATGAGGGACGGAACCCAGATTCATTTCTCTGCTTTTTTTGCTTGTAATTTGAAAAACATCTGTTGAACTACAAAAAAAAAGTCATGATTTTCATAAAATGTTTGTTTATTATGACTTGTATCAGTTTCAGTTCATTTCAGCTGTTATTTTCTTCTTTAATGTAGGGCAGGAATCATCCTGCAGACGAGCGTATGAACCATATTATCTGTAGCCACAGAATTAACTTACAGATGAATAATGTATGGGCCAACCTCATGCAGTTGAAAAGGTTCTGATTGGATGAGCAGCTGGTGTTTGTGGTCTTGTGGCTTGTTCTGAGGTAAACACAGGACACTGATCTGTGTTTGCAGGTTAGTTGAACACTTTGGATATTTTTCTAGTGTTCTTCAATCTGTTCTGGAAAAGTCTGCAAGCGTGACAAGTGGTTTCATAGATGCAACCTTTGAGTGAGTCATTGCATCCCGAAGCGTCCCGCTGCAACCCACTGGTCTGCTGAAGGGCTCAGTGTCCCGCTGCTTCATGAATGAATGACTCATTTTAATAATAAACAGAAAATATTGTACATGCAATAGTCTGCGAATCCAACCCAAAAAAACCAGTAAATAATACATTTACTCTGGAGTGTCTGAAAAGCCCTTGTTGCTCTAATCCACTGGTTCCCAGCCTGGGGCCCCCCGGGAGGCCTCAGGGTTTGGAACATTTGGAGCCACCGTCATTAATGCTCACATTGTCCCAATTTTAACCCTTAAGGGGTCACTCACTGAAATACTCTACAACCGTAGAGGAGTGTTATTTTGATAATGAAGAATATTATAAGTCTTTAAAATGTGGTCATTTTTCTAACAATAATGACAATCATAATAACTTGGTCAGTATGAAACATTTTGCTCATTTTATGTTAAAAGCTAATCTCACAGAAATATGTGGATCGTCGCCTGATCTTTGATGACTTCATGGCCTGATGGGGCATTTTGTTCGTCCAACAAGTGATCAAATATGACACTTGGCAAATAAAGAGAAAAAAGTAATTTTCTTTATGTTTCTGATGCAACTTCATGGACTCAGCCTGAATCCAGTATTTATGGTGAGAACCTCCCTAATTCTGGGTGGGGCAGGGGGCCCACAGCTTTTTAGTATTTTCACCAAGCGGGTCCCAGAGGAAATGGCGTTAAGAACCACTTATCTAATTATGACTTTTCATCGTCATTTTGTCATGAAGAACAATGCCACCAACACCATAGAGGCGGCTGTAGCTCAGTGGATAGAGCTGTCGTCCACTAATCAGGAGGTCGGTGGTTTGATTCCCTGCTACGTGTCGAAGTGTCCTTGGGCAAGACACTGAACCCTACCTTGCCTATCGGAGGTGTGACTGAGTGTTAGTTGTTCCAATATAGGTGCTGTGTGAATGGGTGAATGAGACATGTGGTGTTAAAGCGCTTTGAGTGTCACATGACTAGAAAAGCGCTATATGAGTACAGTCCATTTACCACCATGTTCAGCCTTTAGTCAATACATTTAAAGGTTCCTACAGGTAGTTCTTTCCTCTTCATTCACCGCCCAGGGACAGGTTTCAGGTAGTAATCAGGTTTATTTCTTGCTTTGTAAACTATTTCCATGTCTTATATTTCACCAGTCCTCAAATACTAACGCCTTCAACTCAGCAAAGGCTTTTTGTACGACCTCGGTGTTCTCCGCTCTCCTTACTGCTGTCTTTGTGCATCGTGTTTCTCCAAACCGCAGTATGATGAATAAATTCTGATAATAAAACTGAGCCTTGTATAGCTGTTCAGATTAGTTTTATTTAACTTAATAAAACACTGTTATATAGTCAGGAGGTTTGGGTAGTGACCAAAAGTATAAGATGGCGAATACAAGTGGATGAAATGAGCTTCCCTCCTTACCGGGTCTCTGCTGTAAGGAGAGAGCTGACAGACCAGGCAAGGAGCCACTGGGGTCAGCTTGGAGGTTTTCAATGTTTTCCTACTGTGAGGAGACCTCCAGGACGTAGCCAGTCCCCCAGGAGAGCTGTGAGGAGACCTCCAGGACATAGCCAGTCCCCCAGGAGCGCTGTGAGGAGACCTCCAGGACATAGCCAGTCCCCCAGGAGCACTGTGAGGAGACCTCCAGGACGTAGCCAGCCCCCAGGAGCGCTGTGAGGAGACCTCCAGGACATAGCCAGTCCCCCAGGAGCGCTGTGAGGAGACCTCCAGGACGTAGCCAGTCCCCCAGGAGCCCTGTGAGGAGACCTCCAGGACGTAGCCAGTCCCCCAGGAGCGCTGTGAGGAGACCTCCAGGACGTAGCCAGCCCCCCTGGAGAGCGTCCCTGGGGAGAGGTGTTTGGTCTCCCTGGTGCTTCCACCCGCAGACCTCAGCTGAGCAGAAAACACGGATAGACGGAGCATTTCCCACACACGGATCAGGGGAAAATATTTCACAAGCTTTGACCCAATATATAAAAAACTGCTTCAATTGTTGTCATGACAACTTGTGGTTAGACTAAATTGTGGCCTATAGTTGCCTTTATATGGACTTGGTTTAAGGTGTGAATGAACCTTGTTAATCATTTTATACACCTGCTGCTAGGGATGGGCATAATTATCGATGATCGATTATTTGATCGTTACGATTTTAGTCAATTATCTTATCTTTTAAGCGATTTATCAAATGCATACGATGATAATTTTAATATGAAAACATTAATCAATAAACAATAATCAATCGTTATTTCTCCTGGTAATTGATTTAAGACAATTTAATCGGTTGCCCGTCCCTACCTGCTGCTACCGTTGCCTTTTTGGGATGGAACAGATGAGAGCGGATGTGTTGCAACGTCTCCAGCACCAGACTCACAGAAACCTGCCGTCTCCTGTACAGCAGGATGGGGCAGATCTCACGTGTGAAGCGTACATTTAACCTCATTTACCATTTAACAGGTTGGCAGATTGCTGATACAGCTGATCTCAGCTGATATCATCCCTGTCCAGCATCAACAGAACGTGTGTGCACAATGTGTGAGCCCTCGTTGTGAAACTGCAACGTTCTCTGAGTACCGGAGGAGCTATTTCACCAGCTGTCCAGAGACCGGACATCAGCCATGCTGTTATGGCACCACATGGTCATTTAGGCTTACCTCACCTGCAAGCGGTTTTAATGTTCTGGCTTATCGGAGTACCTGCTTTCACTCTGTGTTGCACGCGGTTTGATGATGTAAAGGTTAATGTCCTTTTTAAAAAATCTGTTTCATGTTTATTTAACAGGGACAAATGGACAAAACAGCTAAATAAAATGATGAAAGGTAAATGCCTGCACGCCGGCTCACCTGTCCCCGTTTAGACTTCCATACATAAAACAGACTTAAGATCAGTGTTTGGTCTGTAGCCGTTAGCTTCAAACATCCGCATATAGACACAGATGTATGCTGCACCGTTCTGCAGCTCATCAGGACTTACTGCTGCTGTTCTGAATAAACGCTGCTTGAAGACGTAGAAAAGTAAATCGATGCAGGTCACATGATCCCATGAGAGACGGATCCGCTACCATGAAGCTACATTGTCTGTTTTCTGAAGAGGGCAGCCGCTTCGGAGCGCTAACACTCATCAGACGCTGTTAATGACCCCAGAAATCCTCCATCATTCCTCACATTACGCTGCTGTTTGGGTTCAGAGTTACACACTGTCCCTTTGTCCCTGCTGTTTGTTAGTATGTGTGTTAAAGATTTTGACTTTTGCTGATTCTGTTTTAAAATAAGAATGTAAATTAACTTTGACTGAAATGGTTGCTGTAAATTAAGATTTTCTTCTGTAATCCGTCTGTGTTTATGCATTAACCGGCCTTTGTGTTCACTCATGATGTAAAGTAGAGTGGCGGTTACTGTGTGTGTTGGTGGGAGTAAACTGTGTATTTCCAGAACCAAGAGAAAGCTTTTTTTTTTTAACTCTGAGTTTAATGGCTGCACTGTCACAGGAAGTCAGTCTGCAGCTCATTGATTGGTCAAGCTGAATCAGAGCAGAATTACATGAGCCAGTCAATGGCTTTGATGGCTCGGGGCCAGTGGGGAATCTGAGATTGAACCACATCGCTTGTTTTCACCCACCTTTTACATTTCCCAGAGTCAGTTCAGGCCCCGACATTAAGGCTGTGAACAGCCGGCGTTACCGTGTGACGTCTGAGGGCAGCGTGTGCCGCTGGGAAGAGATGAGAGACACAGGTAATTTGTGAGGAGAGATTAGGCCATTCAGTGGCTGCTGCCAGGAAGGCTGATGGGGAGAATTGGTGGGAGACGGGGACAAATGTTGGTGTACATCCCGATGTCATTGATAATCTTTCAGTGGACTCAGACACAGAAATACGGCCACATCTGTTTGATTTACAGCGGAGTCTCCTCCGTGTTCGCTGCAGGGTTACTCACATAATCTCACACATTTCAGAGCTAAAGCTGCTTTGCAAACATAAATCTACTGAAAAAATTGGCAAATTGTGACATTTCTGTATAATTATCTCTTACAAATGAGAGCCGATGTGGACATTTGTTAGTCTGTGTTGCAGCAGCGACACTTATTGTCTCCCGCAGGCTGAAAATGGTCCAGATCTTTGGAAGGAAATCAGACGTCCACGAGCCAGCAAGATTTTCATTACTTAAAAAAGCTTTGCCCAGAAAATCCTCTATGTATTTCTTCAGAAAACAAGAAGCTCCACATCCTCAAGTTAATTCTTTCAGAAAAATATTTTTTTCACATTGGATTAAAGCCACTATGTGTAGATTCACACATGAACATGAATGAATGCGACATCTGCAGTGTTGGACAGCATGATGTGAGACTTGGTCTACCTCATCACAAGTGACTCGTCTTTTTATGCAGAAAAAGAAAAAAGCCCTGCAGTAAGCGTGTGCACGTGATTGGGTAGCATAGACAAACATCCAAGTTTTATGCTACAATATATATTTTCATCCATTATATTTAAATTCCCTGTTATGGGAATAAACCTTTAATTTAGTAAATCTCCGGTTAATTCCCATGGATTTTTCCAACCCAATCCTGGACTAGTTGAGTTTCCTTCACGATGGCATTGAAACATGGTGACCTTAAGTCTTCATCAAAAACCATTTTCTTCATACATCTCTTACAGAACAAACACATGAAATTCATATGTGGACATAACATTTTCACATGGAGAGCATGTGATTTCCATGGAAATGTTCAGACAGCATACGTTTGCACATGTGGACCACATTTAGTTTTTCTGAATCACACAAAATCCTTTACATGGAAAATCCATTTAAGACTCAGCTTGTTCTAATTGAAATATTGAGCATTAAACTTGGAAAAAAAACCTGTTGATTAAATAATTTAAAGGCTAGAGATGTGTGGATCATGAGTTACAGATGCAACCCCTCACAAATGATCCATGATGGCATGTGAGTCTGATGTCCAGCATGCACCATTCACACAAACACACCTGCAGAAAGTATTCCTCAGAAATAATAACTTTATAGTTTATAGTAAGAACTGTACATAAAGGTAGGGTCAATGCTAGATTGTACGAATGAAATCCGTCTCAATCTGCACGTTTGATCCTGTACTCTCCTGTGGAGGTGATTCTGTTTGCAGCTCCCTCTCCCCCTGTCCGTGTTTTGGTTTTTCCCTTTGTTTTGGTGACGTCAGGACGGTTCTGGGCGGCAGTTTGTGTATTTACCTCCAGCCAATGACAGAGCTGAGGATGCAGCGCTTTGCACCGACTGGCTGAAGCACCACACACTTGACTCAAATTCTCAGAAAAAAATGGCGGGCGCTGATCAGCGCGAGGGGAGGGGAGCTCAGTTTGAATTGTGTTTACTAAAAGAGACCGGAAACGGCTCCGGACGGTTTATTTTTTAGAGGCAGCACCTAGTGGCCACCGCTGGTATTGCACTTTGATCCACGCTCATCAAACGCACCAATAGAAGAAAACAAATGGGATTGTTTCGTAGTGATAAGCAGGAACAGCCAGACATGTTCAGTTATAGTATCAGGATGCGATGACTGACAGAACTCCACGCGACTTCTACATCATTTATGTTTAACTATTTTACCCAAACAGATTAGTAACTTATTATCCTAAAAGATGATACAATTTGGTAAAACTTTAAAAGTGCTAGGATACAGGATAAGGAGAATTTTTTCTGAATAAACTGGTCTCCGTTGCACTCGGCCTCTTGGGACGCTCTCCAGACATGAATCCCGAATAGTTTGGATTCTTCCAAAACGACAGAGTTCTAACACTCCTTCCTGGAGCGACATCTTTTTGACACTTTACATGCTTCTCTGCAGCAATGCAAGAAATAATTCCTATGTTATTCCGCTGCATTGAGCTTTCACTGAGCTGTTTTGTCAGATGTCGTTATCTCAGTGCAGCTACTGTAGAAACTTTGGTGACATCTCAGCAAAATGCATTTTAATGCACCGAGTCTCAGAGCTCCTCTTATTCTGCCTCACTCCTTCATTTTAGACAAAGTTCTTGAAAATATAACTACTCTACATTTTTTTCCCAGTCATCAACGGTAAAGTTAGAGAAGTCCAACATTTGTTGTGTATGGATGCAAAGAGCCCTTGCTTCATTTGTGGAACTGTGAATATGCTGACTAACCACCATCTCTGTCTGCACTGCGGACTTCACCAAGTGATTTAGCTTATTTTCTTATCATTGGTTTATTATTTAATCGAACTTTGTTCTGCTCCTGAGATGTTTGGCTAGTAAGGCCACTGGATCCACCTGCAGATGAAAACATGTAAATTCAACGATGTGCTTGAAGGATTTGAAGGAATTTCTGAGCTTCTTTTTACCACCAGGTGTCAGCAGTTCTTACACATAGCTCTGAAGGAGGAATCTGTGTGACCCGATCCACAAAGTTTTGTTAAAGCTTCAGACTTGCTCTGAAAAGTGGGAATGTTGCAAACTTTGTCTTTAATCCCGTCTGCATTCAGGCAAACGTTCCGCTCTTTTACCTAAGAGCTGTAGCAGAAATTTACCGGCTACCCCCCGCCTCACAGAGAAGACCTGAATCTATGATCTGAATCATGGGAGTTTCATGGTTAAATCCTGTTCAGGTTTTTAGACTGAATGATTTCCATCTCAGATTAATGGTATAATATAAAATATATTATTTACTTCCAGCATCTTAAGTTTGCAGCCTTACAAAAACTCTCGTTAGCTTTAGCATGCTTAGCCTAGCTTAGCTTTCACCAGTGATAGTCGCTCCACACAGGCTATAAAAAGTTTCCCTTTTCTTTATGTCAAGTGAGAAATTTGTCCACATCTCTCATTCTCCAAGGCGCTGAAGTTTTATAGCGATCCAATCACAGCGTCGTCTTACTAATCACAAACAGGAAGTCAGAGCAGATCTCTCCTGCTTAACTCCATCTGACCAGATACATGTGGACCGGCCACGTTAGGCTTTGTTTCTTCATATAAATTGTCCATGTTGCACCTGGTTGCGTTGTTTTAAATAAAGTTAGAGTTGCTGTGGTTTATTCACGTTTTGGGCTGTCGGCTGTATGACATCATCTCGGATGCTGTTCAGCATCCAGAGTAGAAGAGCGGTTCTGTCTCGTCGGCTGGCAGGCAGAAGATTTACAGTTATGGCTACGTAGAGTTTATCGCACTCTGGGTTTTATTTTCATCGGCGTGGCTCGGAGGAATCTGCAGGCATTCATGTGTGTGAGGAGGAACTATGAGGAGAACATTAGTTAGTTCTGTAGCTTGTTAATGGCTACTAAACCTGACAGGCTAAATGTATTAGTCACATTATAAAACTGCTTTCTGCTGGGCTCCAACCCGGTCACATCTGTGGGATAACTTTCTGTCTGCAGACAGAATCACAAAGAATCTGTTTATGTCTGAGATGAAAACACGTGTAGGTTTGTGAAAACAGCAGCATTCAGACTTTCTGTTTGTCGCTGATAATGTGGAGGAAGGTGGGAGTGTGTTCAGCTGCGTCGGCGACTGAAAACTTCCCGTCCTCATCGTGCTGCTTCTCGTATCAGAGTCTGTGACTTGGGATCAGAAGTTTTTACTCTGACAGAGCTGGACCGGGACCTGCCTTCATCCAGAGAGTGGGATTTCATGCACCTCATGCAGAGTGGAGGATTTTGGGTGTTAAACCAACAAAGGCTTAAAAATGTTAATGACGGCGTCCTATCAGCTGAAATATCATCCTGAGCAGGAAGGGAACAATAACTACTGGTTTCTACCAGAAGGAAGAGGAAGAAAGGCTAAAAACCACAAACAACAGCTTTTACTCTTCTAACTTTGATCCTCTCAGCAGATCTTTGAAGGACTTTCATCTCCTCCAGAGCTGCAGAGGTGCAGCTACAGTCCACCTCTCTGATTCTTCCATGTTTCTCACCTTTTCCCAGCTGGAATATACAAAACTCTGCAACATGCAGGTTTATAATGGCGAGGCATCAAACAAGAGAGGCCTCAGATCTTAGCATTTATTCTATCTCTGTTTTCATCCTAACACCTATTATTACTTATTTGCTTTCCTCTGATATTGCATCCAAAATGTAACAAGACCTATTTGTCCAAATATTGCCATTAAACTAGGTGTCATACCGTTTTATTTACAACTCTGCGCATGAAGAAATCTATTCTGCGTAATATTAATTTTATTTCTTTATATAATGTGATCAGTCGTATCCCGTTTGCAAACTGAGACTAGAGTGAATGTAATGACTAAGCAATTAACTAAATCTATTTAATCAAAATTTCTCCAGTAACAAACAAAATCGGACTCGTTTGACTTTTTTTGTGAAGACCGACATTTAATCTTGCGCCCTGAGATGACACTGTCGTGGACTGGTGATTTACAAATAAAGTTGAATTCAATTAAATCAGCTTTGTTATTAGTAGTTTATCCGTTTTCTAACACCTAATTTTCTGTCTTTATGCTCCATTTTCTAAGTTACTTAGAGAAATCTAGTCTTTACTGGGTTGAACAAGTGCTTTAAAGTCAGGTTTACTTCGCTGCTGCTTCATTGCCTCGTCACGTTTCAGTATTTCTACATGTGTTTCATCTTGTAATGCAGATTCAGACTAAATCCTTTAAACCAGGGGGGTCAAACTCCATTTTAATTCAAGGACCGCCTAGAGTTCAGTTCCATCTCCAGTGGGCCCGACCAGTAAGATAGCAACATCATCTCCTATAAAAGCAAGTTTCTATAAATTAAATATCAAAAATATTTTGTCTGAGACACCCATTCAGTATTTTAAGTTCTACATCACCTTTACATGTATTAAATAAAAAAAAAAAACTAAATTTGTGATATATTTCACCTAAATTTTTGTTTTATGAAAATGGTTTTATTAAATATTTATTTTATTATAATAGCTTTATTATTTAAAAAAATAGTTCATTTGATCAAGATAGTTGCTTTTATAATATTTTACTTTTATTACATTGGTTTGTATCATAAGATAATCATTAATGTTATTATAACATAGCAGTAAACATCCATCTATTTTATATAACTGATATGTATTTCCATATTTACTAACTTCATCCTGATTGGACCATTTGGCGGAACAGTTTTGCCCCCCCGGCCAAATGTTTGACACCCCTGCTTTTAACGCTGGAACCCGGGCTTCATGTTTGGTGTTTTTTAGCATTAGCGGACATTTCTGCACGCTCAACTTCCTGTAGCTAGTGTGAATGTGTTATCTGTGCGCATCATTATGCTGGTAGTTTGAGGAAAAAGACGCCTTCAGAATTCCCCCCTCAAACAACGATTTTTCAGGATCTCAATTCAAACGAAGAGGAATGAAAAATCTCCCAGAATGCCGAGTGAATCCTGCAAGATGGATGCAACTGAGTCCAAAGAAATGCTCAAATGCAAGTATTTCGTGGACTAATAATGTTATAAAATGCAGGACAACTATTTTAACACTGGTTCAATGTGTCATGCTCATTTTCTTAATAAAATTCAAAGGAAAAAAAAACAATAACTAGAGAATAACTACTGTAGTTCTACGTCATGGTTAATCATTCCTATCCTGTATTCCTGTTTCAACACACCTGAGTTACATTTAATGGATCCAACAGCAAAATGGAGTCAGGTGTGTTGGACACATGGAGATCCTGCTGGATGGCGGATCGACTGGAATGAGTAACCTTGTTCTACTTTGGGGCTTCAGTAACGTTAGCGTTAGCTGGCTGAACACTACGGTGCTCTGTAAAACCTCGTATCTACAGAAATCACGTATCTATAAAAGCCTCGGCAACCTGCTGATGCGCTGCAGTACACTGAGGGCTTCATGTGGGACAACATAAGCCGTAGCAACGTCACACATCGGATTTAACATTAGCGTTAGCCTGGTAAACTAAAACAAGATGGCAATAGACCCCCATGCTGCTCCGTTAGGGGTTAAAAAGAGAAATAAGCTGGGCTTCAGTGTCCGTTCAGGAACTGTGTATAATAATAATCATAATAATAATCACAATAATCATCATCATAATAATGATAATTCATTTTATTTGTTGAAGCCTCTCTCTACGCTCAAGGTGACCTTACAGGATAAAACACAACAACAAGAACAATCAATAAACACACTAATAAATAAAACGATACAGAGAACATTGAACAGAAGCAGCGTGGAATATTACTGAGTGAGGATACAGTGTGTAGATGAGTGGAAAGATGAAAATTGTTTTAATTTAGAGGCCAGCAGAGTGATTGGGTTGAATGAAAGAAGGGTTCTGAATAGTTTAACCTGCCGGTGATGAAGGCCAGTATGTAATCAGGGTGTTACATCTCCATGCCTTCATGATAAACTCATCATTAAATGTAGAATTGAACAGACTCTGGCCACTAACACGCAGAGAATAAAATGGAAACTGATCAATATGCTTGAGAGCCTCTGCAGAGTCCTCAGCTGTGCCTGCTACCTTTTCATCTGCGGCCCATTCATCCACATGATGGTGTGTTTTCCTGGTAATTTCTCGACCACGCAGCCAGACAGAGGTTTTAAAAGGAGCGTGGGGGCGGAAGGGGTTAATACGCCCTCCTACATGCTGCCTCGGCCTTCGCCTTCATTCAAACGGTGACATCTTAATGTGCGTTGAGTCATTTATATTCAGCATGACGCTCTGACTCACTCCCCATCCAGACAGCATGCAGCGTGCACGCACGCTTCCCTCTGCAGCGCCGACACCTCCCCGCCTGTGCTGGCCATGCATGCAGGCTGCGCAGCACGTTAGCCCTGTTTAAGGCCATTACTTCTCCATCTGTGGGCCCCATTCACAGCCACTCTGCTGCTGCCCTTTAAATGGCGGCCTGCGCCCCTCATTTGTCTGAGGGTAGCCGCGCCGCCGGTGGAAGCTCACAGGCCTGCTGGCCATGGCTGTTTGTGTGCGTAATGGCTGGTAAAAGCAAAGATGGAGGGAGAAAGGGAGGTGGGTTTGCAGCTAATGAGAGATTAATGTGGTGGAGCGGGCAGGAAAATGGAGGAGGAATGAGGAGATGTGGGGCGTGAAAGGGAGAGGTGGTGGTGGTACATCATGAGTCATCCGCCGCTGCGTTGGGTCAGGCGTCCAGCAGCCGCAGCGCAGACGTACTTCTGCTTCCTTCCTGACTGCAGCTCCGCTCACCTCCACCTCCTGATTCAGCCGCGGTTATATAAGCACCCCCCGGGGTGTGTTTGCAAGTGTGTGTGTTTACGTATTAGTGGAGGTTGTGCAGGTTCAGGAGGAAGTCTGCGGAGACAACAGTTTACTGCTAATGCGCTTCTTCCGATGCTGTTTGATTCATGAAATCGATGGCAAGTAAGCCGGAAGAGTTTTGAGCAGAGAATCAATCAGCAAACCCGAGGAAGAGGAGGGAGGTGATGAAGATTACAAAGTTTTCAAATTTGTTCTTTTCAGATTGGGTTCAACTCTGGATAAGAGTAAATAGTGACTGTCAGACGGTCCCATGACAGCAGGAGACCTGGATTAGCCTCTACTGTAACCTTTCTTCAGCCTGGTAACTCACATACTGATTCATGACTAAACATGGATGAATCTACTTCACACACATTTACATGAGAGTTTTAATCCAGAATGAAAGTTAATTCTGCTTTAAAACAGGTGAAAATCTGCGTATAAACACTTAATTCCTGATTAAATGTTAATTCTGAATGAAAGTTAGTTCTGAATAAAGAGGCTGGTTTATTCCAGGTTTAATCCTGAATCAGAAATTTCCTCTCTCATCCTCTATCATGGAAACCTTCATTCCGCTTTAAGTTCATCCCGCTCGTTCTGAGCATGCTACTTCCCTCCTCCTGTCGCCATGACGACCATAAACAGCGCTTCCCGTCCGAAGCAAACGGGCTCAAAGTGAGTCTGTTCAGGTGAAAGTGACGTAGCATGCTAGCGGCTAGCTGC
>JBBBVT010000016.1:22439692-22450040 GCA_037177035.1 Craterocephalus eyresii | reverse complement strand
AAGTGACTTCAAAATAAAACAGGAAATAATGCAAAAATACCTCAAACCACCCGGCTCAGAATGGAAACCCTGACAAGAGGAGGATAAATAATGTCGCTTCACTGTCGGGTTTCTCTGTAACTGGAGGATGAGTCCCGCGTGTAATAAAATATATTTATGTTGTTTCAGACTGACAATAAAGGAACTATTTTCTCTCACATCCTCGCTCTTCCCAGCTGAGTGAAGCAAGCAGACGTGTTTGCATATTTAACAGAACATGAAGTGTTGACAGCCCCGCTAGAGGCTAAGTGGGGTTGTTGTAAGGTAAAGCTGTGCCTTGAGCTAAAACGAATGCTAACATGCTCCGAGCACCAGTGAAAACAAGGCTTTTCTAAGTATACTGCTGACTAAGCTGGGCAGCACGCAGCTTTGAGCTCAATACTAAGATAAGAACATAAACATACAGGAAGGCGATCTATAACTCTGTTGCTGGCATAGTTAATTACCAAATTCTCCAGTTTTTTCTGTATTAAATGACTTGTAATGAATATTCATGCGATGCTGCAAGAGTTTTGTGTTAATTAACTGACCTTCATTTAACTTTCCGGAAGCTCTGCAGTGGAAAGCTGTAGTTAGAGCAGGGTTGCTTTTCCCTCCACAGTGAAACAGTGGGACATAAGAAGATAAATTCTGAGCCCAAATGGTGACAATAACGCTTGTTACCCGCAGTAATGAGGTCAGAGACACTGCTGTCGGCCTCAGATGGAGATTTACTCAGAGATGAAGAGGTCCAGCTGTCCTCCAGGGCACATACCAATAAAGATAGATGTACCTGAGTAGCCGGGAGCATGGAGGGTGACAGGCCTGATAGGGAATGCCTTGGAGCTGATACATGCTCTGACACACTCTCAGGGCACTTTTTGGACCATTAAATGATGTACAGCCCGCCTGCTGATACGTATGTGTGGTCGTTAGACGCTGAACTCTGCTTTCATGGTAAAATATGTAGTTTATGTCACTTTTTTTACCAGATGTGTGAAGAGAGGAGAAGCTGGTGTGCATTTAAGAATCAGCATGTGAACACTTTGCCTGCTTGTTTTCTCTTTGCAGTTTTCGGATGAGTTGACTTGACACAGATGCTAATCAGACTGAGGGCAGGGATATGACGACATGAAAAAACATGAAACAACACTGCCGAATAGTGGCTTCTTACTTCACCCTGAACACAACGATCAACAGTAATGCTACCAGTGCTAGCCATCGCAGAAACAGCTGATGCTTCAGCGAAACACAGAGTTCAGACACTAAAAATGATCATAACATGCATCAACAGCAAGGTACGGCCTCCACATCTACACCATGATCCACCATTGATGTGGTGGAACGGGAGATTCTCATCATGATGGTGGAACGGGAGATTCTCATCATGATGGTGGAACAGGAGATTCTCTGTGAGATATCTGATGTTTTTCAGCTTAAAAAGGAACTTTTCAAACAGAAACTGCAGAGGAGGAGCCGTGCTTCCAGCTTTACTTCTACAGGCCAAGTTACTGCAGCCTGTCAGGCTGATGAGCAGCTCTGAACATCGGGTGTGTTCAATTCCTGCTTATCACCAAGTAAAACTATAAAAATATTCATCAAGCGCTGCATAACTTCCCTCTGAAGGTAATTCTCCTCCTCTGGATCATAAAGCAGTGCGCTTGGTCGCCCAGCTGCGGCCAGAAGACGTGGGAAAGTGACATTATTCATTACAGTGTAATGGAGAAGGAAGACGTTAATCTTCAGCCATGCATCCAGTCAATGGAAGCAGATGGTTATGAATATTGCAAATATTATGTTAATATTATTTTAACAGCCTGCTAGAGGGCAGCAGGGATGCTCGCCTGTGAAGAAAGTTGGATTCATAGAGATGGAAGAAACTTTGGATGAGTAACGAAGAGGGCAGAATGACTTTTAAGACAGTTTTATTGGAAGTTGGTGGACAATGTTCTCCAGCAAATGTGGTTAATATAGTTTAGATGAACCCATAAATCTGCTAAAAGCTCCAGGAGGTAGTTTTACAGCAGCCCAAAATAAAAAGTGAAACAGGAAAAGTAGAGTTGTGTTTCGCTTCTCAGGGACATGCTTGTAAGATTTTTATGTGTCTTCTATGCAGTAAAACATATTAAGGAAAGTTTTTTTTACTCTGAATCAAAACTTTGGCTGCATTTGCTCCAGTATTTGTAGCAAAGCATATTATTTACTCATGAACCCTGGCTTGGTCTCTTGTGAAGTGGATCCCCTTTAATTACTGGACATCAATTGGGGATCATCAAGCTGCAGGTGGATGATATCAGGAAGCAGAGGATTGTTGTGAAGTGAAGAAATCGGTCCTGAATAAAACAGCACAGTTGCACTTAATGAGCCTCTCCCCAATCATGAGAATTCCTCTGTCTGAGCCGGCGGGGAGCCCTCTCCAAAAAGAAAAGCAATTAAACACGCGGGCTGAACCCAATCCACGGTGGTTTTATTGAAGTGAAGCAGCAGAGGGAGGAGGCGAGGACACCGTGTCATCTCTCCTGCATTAGTGGCAGAACAAAAAGCAAGCGAGGAAAAGGCTCGGACTGCTGGGAATAGAAGTGTTCAGTCAGCTCTGAGGAGAGAAATCTGAGGATGAAGAACAGAGGAGAGCGGATAGCAGATGGAGTCGGGAGGTACACACTGTATCTCCTGGCATTGAGCCCAGTGTTCAGAGTATAGAAGGTGACATTTTACTAGATGTTCCCACCACAGACATCAAGTAAACTTTATCTCAGAGTCATACGGTGCAAACATAAGATTCGCTGCACTGCTGTGTCTGCACTGTAACCGGAGCGATACGGTCCAGTGATGCTGGACCACCTCCTATTCTCTGCTTGTCCAAACAACCAGGATGGCACACAGACTTTTAGTCACAATCAAGCTCCTCGTTACGTATGACGTGGAACCATATGGGTCTTCCTGATGCCCCGCGACTTAGCTTTCCACATTTTCCATCGACGTCCTACCTGAACTCTGAGCGTAACGGTGTTACCTTTACTCTCTGATGATGTTGTTTTGTGTTTCTTTGCTGGATCCGTCCAAAATGGCCGCTGTGTTTACCTGTGTTTGCTAGTGTGGGACGTTGTGTCTGTGCAATCAGACGAGTCCGGAACGTGGAGTTTTAATGTCGGGGAGTTTATAGGATGCGCCTTTAACCCTTTAAACCCCGGCCCCAGAAAAAATGGGGAAAAAAATGTTTGTAAATCAATCTGAAGTCTTTCTTCGTCCCTTTAATAAAAGATAAAAAATAATTTCAAAGAATAATTCTTGTGTTTTTACCTTTTATGACCGTGTGATGGGTCAAAATGAGTTTAGTGCACTAAAGTGGAGGCCTTTTATCGTCTGTGTTTCCGACTTTGTCTGACTGTCTGATAGCAACACAAGTCAGAAAGTTCTGGACAGATTCAGTTTAAATTTTCAGGAAATTTCAGAGATAGAATAAAGGAGGAAGTGGTCAGATTCTGCGTTTCCTCACCGTCTGACCACATGAATTCCAGGGGTTTGGTGCAGGTCACATTGGCTGACCGGGCGTATGTTCGGTCTGAAGGTTTACCAGCTGATTAGAGGTGTGGTGGAGGCGTGGCCTTTAACTTCTGGGTCTCTCATTGGCTGGGACACGTTCATTCCCCCTCATGATCTCCAACCTAAAAAGGACCCAGCAGTTTTCGGTCAGCCACCATGAATGCACATCCAACAGCAGAATATCTGCCAGTTTCCCAGAGCAGACTCTCTGGAGCCACATCTTCCCTCACAGCTCGGCTCGCCGCCGTCTTGGAGGTAAACGGTGGAACGTATCAGGCTCAGGGATCAAAGGTTTGCTCTTCCTTACCCTAAATATAACAATAAAAACCTTTTCGAACAGCTGTCAGCCTGGTGGAGGCAGAGGGAACGCGGCAGCATCACTACACCGCTCACTGTGAAGGTGAGAGCTCGGCTTCGCAGCGATGGGGTTATGAAAACGATTCCTGTAGCGTGGTGAGGCGTGTTGGAGCAACACAGGCCCTGGGTTGTTCATGAATACATTTTCCATGATGCATGGCGTTTGCGTTGGCTGCGTTTCACAGCAGGGACACTGAAAGTCAGACGGGCCGCGCGTCGGAGCGCTAAACCCTGGGGTGTGAAAGTGCCTTTTCTCCTGCAGCAGCAGCGCTAGCGGCCGAGCCGTGATGAGCTGGGTGTCCACGCTGCTCGCCTGCCACTGACGCTTTCTGTAGCTTCAACCTTTAATCCTCGGTCGCACACGTCCCATGCGGTACAGCCAGCACACACACTGCGCCCGTTGGTGCAGCCCGACGCTGAAGCCGTGTTCAGGCGGGGCTCTCTGCTCATTAGCTTCCCATCTGCTCGCAGGCTGCGGCGGAGTTTAGAGGAAGCCATGCTGGCCATCCTCCGCCGCGTCCAGCCGCTCCGCGTGATTCCTGAAGCTGACTGATGAGGTTTCATACAGATTTAGCTGCTTCTGTCCAGCCGTCGGTGGCACAGGCGCAGGGCCGGTGTGTCCCGCTGTCTCTCACCGTTTTTCCTCTCTTGGGTTTCTCAGATGAGTTTTTACTGTAGGCTTCCACCTCCTGCACATTTTGAGTGTCATTGCTTTGCATTTCCAGTCGTTGCTGTACCATTTCCCTGTCAGCTGTTAAAAGCTGTGAGAATAAATAATATCATAGTTTTTCCATGTTTTTCTGTGTGGCATTTCTTCCGCCCAGGTCGTGTCACCATTTTGTAACAGACTGAATTATTATAGAAAATATTGTATTAAACGGGTAAAAAGCAATATTGTCGGGGATTGAGACCAAAACAAATGTGCGCCATGATTGGCAGTTTCTTCTACCTATCCTTGCTGTCCCTGTGGCTCCGAGGTAAAAGAGCAGAACTGTATCTGAATGCAAGCAGCATAAAAGGACAAGAGCAACAACTTCATTGTTTCCCAGAGTCTGAAGGAGCGTTCATTGCAGTAACACTAGACCTAAATAATGACGCTTCCTACCGGTTCAGAAGGAAAGCAGCTCCAAGCGAATCGAAACGTCTCTTGTTCTCTCAGCGCTCATCTTGTTTATCCTTGTTTTGTCCCTTGCTTTAGCCGCTTTGTTTGCCGTTTAATGTGGCTCTTTGGGTGGTAAAATGTGTTCGCGCTCATTTTCAAATGAAAGCGTGGAGCGGCTGGCTGTACGTGAAGGGAGGGAGGGCCTTCGCTCAGCTCACAAAGGAAGCGGAGCTTCACATGCACGAACATGCACGCGGAAGGAGAGCACCCTGGATACACAGAGAGACGGTGTGACGTCATGTTAGGTTCCATCATCAACCATGAATGACATGCTGATGCTTCCCAGTGTGATAACTTTCTAACTAGTCATTTGACCTGTTTATTTCTGATCTGCAACGATACAGAACTGAAAAATCAGCAACAAAATTCAACTTTAAAATAAGGACTAAAATGGGATGTAACTGAGGTGCTGTTTATGGTTGCATCATAAGGAATCTAAAATAAAACAAACTGGCTCTAAACTTCTCTCTCACAGGAAACTCTTGGCATTTACTCTGTCGTGGAAATAATAAAAGGACCATTAGACAGCAGCTAACACAGGAAAACCAGGAGAGCTAGACAGAAACGGCTGTGCTCCGTTCAAAGATGCTGGGAAATCACAATCTCAGAATGTAGTACATGTGGTAGGGCTGGAAAATATTAGTATTTATCTGATATCAAATTATCAGTGATAATTGATCTTAATTGTGATCCTCATAAGACAGTGCAGAGATGTTTGTCGAAGCTTTTTTCATGAAGAAGCCAAATGGCAGATCTGGGAAACATAGCACTGTGTCATCACTCTGGTATCGTCGATACCGATACAATCATTTGCATCTGTATTTGGATTGATTGCCCCAGGTGTCGCAGATAAACCTGAAAACATGGAAAAATATTCCAGTATTAAACATAAGCAGAACCTTCTTCAGATTCCTCTTATTTTACACTTTAATCACAGCTTTAGCGAGCAGCTGTGCACGGGACCAAGGATATTTTCTTTGTTTAAATTCTGTACTCCGCTCTGCTCCTCCAATATCGCTGAAACTCAAGCAGATGCTACTTTTTTATTTCGTTTTTGTTCATCTCTTCACTTTATCCTGAATCAGCTGCTTTTAAATCCTCTATATTTCTCTGCAACCGTCCTGGAGCATCACGTTTCCGGTTTTACATGATTGTATGAGCCCCGTCCGTCCCGGCATGTGATTGGCTGGACGGTGTGCCTATCCATATTAAAATCCTCCCCGCCTGCATGAATGATTAGCTGAGCAGAGCCAGCGTGGCTGAAGATCCGGCTCCTCTCATTTTCTTCAGAGAATCTGTGACTTGATCCAGGTCGTTCAGGAACACAGAGATTGTCTGGTAAATTGATATGACGTGCCTCATGTTGTATCCAAGATTAACCGACAGTCTTGTATTTTCTGAGATATTACAGTCAAACATTGATGACATTTTATTTGTAGGAACAAAGGAATTAGCTACTACTAGCATTTTCAGTCAGTTATGAGCGGTGAAAGCGTCAGACGGAGCGGGGGAAGGCGGCAATGGAGATTACTGGTCTCCAACTAAACTCTGCAGGTGCCGTTCCCCAGAAAGCGTTGCGTTCAGGTGTTTGGACAGCTTACAGCTGCCGGCCTTTAGCTTCCCACTGGGAGCAGAAACCAATGTGAAAAGGTGGGCGAAGCGGCCGCAGCTTTAAAATCTCGCTTTAAACCCTGACGAAGCTCATCAACAAGAGTCCGTTTGTAAAAAAAAAAACTGGTTGGATTCAGGGTCAGTTTCAGTTATCCATGTTTTCAGGCTCATCTACAGGTTTATTATCTTTTTTTTAATAGACCCACCAATCCTTGTCGGAGCACTTTGATTTGTTTCAGAGACGTCTCCAAGGAAAGGTGTTGGTTGCTGAACAGTTTCCTGAACACAGCGTGATCTGCCATCAGCAGGTTCTAACTTCTCCTGTTCCTCGTGCTCATTCTCACTAGGAAATCTTTCCCAAATGTGTTCTAAGATGTTAAAAAATCAGCTTCTCTGCGGTTTTCCTTGAACGCATATTTTATTCATTAATTTATCAGCGTAGTCATGCAGCCTGTCCAACGCATGCCACTGTGTGTATGAGTGTGTGTGTGAGGTGCTGGCTTGAAGGACGCTGCTGGTGGCTGTTTTCGTGCGTAATGTGAAAGGATGCAGCGCTGCTGGTGATGTTTCTGCTGCACGCAAACGTCGCTGTTTCTTCACAGCGGCTCCATACAAACCCACTTTGATGCAACTTTGTAGTTCGTTGGCATCAGTGTTAGAGGAGAAGATGCACCATGCAGTAGCATCATCGGGAGTCTGCTGAGTCCTCGTTGTTATCGCTGGGGTGACGACCCTGTCACTGGAAGCTGAGATGTCAGTAGGGCTGGGCAATAAATCGATTTTATCAATAAATCAAATTTGCTGTTAATGAGGATTTAGTTTTTTTAAAAATATAGATTTTCTTAGCTGGTAATATTGTGCCGACGTTGCCTTCCCTGACCTGTAAAGCTGTATGCATGAAAGTTATATTTTCCTTGTTTACAGGACCTGGCAGCTTTTTTTTACAAGTTTGTTTCACAACTTAAATATCTGCAATTTGATTTAGGTCAACTCCCTGAATGGGTGATTGAAATAAATAAATAAATAAATGTTTTTCCATAAAATCTAATATTTGTGATTTGTTTAAAATAAAAAGACAAAAAAAAGATAAAGAAAAAAAAAAAAAAGATAAGAAAATGATTTTAAAAAAATCTGTGAAATAAGCTGCATTTTCTCCACTTCTCCTCCCGTCAGTGAAGGCAGCGCAGAGGAGGAAGCTCCTCCCGGCATTCCCCGAGTCTCACCTTTACCTTGTAAGTAACAGCCTGCCCACCTCCTCCTCCCTCCACTCTGTCTCTGCTCAGTAACTCGGCAAATATCTAGCGTGCTTTTTGATTTTTTTCTGCTTGTCTGAGCTGCTTTCAGCGCTTTCTAAAAATAGGACAAATCTCTACAGTGGTTAGTGCCAGGTAGATGTAGGACCGAACATGTCAGCTGTGTGACAGCAGCGGCGGGACGGGACCACATCCCGCTTCGGTTTCTAACGCATCTTTAAAATTTCAGAGCATGTTGACGGTTACGCTGTCAGTTATCGGTGTAACTCAGGCAAACAGCGGAATAAATCTGACTTTCTGACGTTTTAAAGTCATTGTTGTTGTCAGAGGACAACAAACACGCCTCAGTTCATTTCTGCCATAATGTGACTGCTCTGGCCTCGGTGGCGTTTTGTATTAAATGAGGCTTTTTAAGCGAATGAGAGCTGCAGGGCTGCTGCTTTAATTATAAAGTGATGTGTTTTCACAGCCACGTTAATTGATTTTTTGCTGCTTTGGCTGATTTAGAGCAGTGTAACAGGACTTAAAGCACATCATTTGACTCGGTGTCGACCTGCAGAGGACGTGCAGGAGAGCAGCTTCTTTTTCCTTTTGTAGTGCCATTTCTCTGTTTAAGGTTCATTTATGCTCCTTTGCATCCATACGTAGGTCCAGCTGTCTGCTCCCCTCATGTCTCTGCCATGGGATGGTTCCTACTGTAGGCCATATTTCCACCAGAGTTCAGAGTTTGTCTCCAAGTTCTGACCATTTTAGTGAGGTCGTGCCGGTTGGTGACACAGTGGCTTCAACCAAGGAAACAGTAGATTTTAATAATGGATCTGATCTCTTTTCCAGTTTTTCTTTGTGATTTAGTTTTACCTCTATGATGGTTCAATTCAGACAATGTTACTTTTTTATTAGATTTGATCGCATTGCTTACATGTTTTCCTTATGTGTGTATTGAATGATAGATAAAGATAGATAGTGTGAAGCTAACCGCTACAGAGCAAAGCTAACGTGACTCTAAACCTTTTTGCAGCAGTGATGCAGGTTTTCATGTAATAAATCATTTCCTATCATTTATGTAAATATAAAGTAGTAACAGATCGATAAGTAACTTTCTGGTTTAGTTTGATGGTTTTATTCGCTGGAATGTCCCATAAGCTACAGGCTAATGCTGATGTTTCCGTAGCAACTGGGAGATAAAATATATATATAACTAGAAGTATTCCATCACATCCCACAACCAGGACTTGATCCTTTATTGGTGAAGAATCCTTTAAAAGAATCCTGAATCAAAATGATTCCCTATCAGCTGGTCAGAGGTCTGCAGCTGCTTCATGTTACCACAGCGCCGGGTTGGACGTCGCAGGTTCAGCTCCCCCTAGTGGACAAAAGTTACACAGTGTCACTTTAATGTTTTAAATTCTCCTCCGGGGATTAATGAAGTATTTAAATTCTTTCTTGTTGGACAAGAAAGCAGAGAGCAGGACTGGAAGCAATAAGGAAAACAAACTGACCGAGTCTCATGTCATGTCTTCTGCTCCACAAGTAGCATTACTTCATTACGAATGTAAAGATTAGCAGCATATCGGAGGATGGGATCACAGGAGTGCAGTTTTAACTGGAACGCTCCCAGTTAAAACATCCTGTGACTTTAAAAAATGAGCAGAAAAATGTAATAAAGTCTGCAGGAGACGGAGGCAGAGAGCGACGTACAGATCAGGCAGCAGGAGCACGTTTCTGTGGAGCAAAGCAAAGATCTCCGCCTCATTCTGCTGCAGCTTTCAGACCGTCACACAATCATGGATGGAGAGAGGGCAGGATGGTAAACGGGTTCAAGAACGGAGCTTTTATGAGTCTTTTCTATTAGAAGCCGAGCAACCTGCGTGGATTAGATGCTGATGCTGCCATGGATGGAAGTAAAGTGTGACGTCACTGAAATGCAGAGCGGAGGTTGGCTCATGCAGAGGTGGAGGAGGGAGGCGTTGTCCAATCAGACGGCATGTGTCCCGTCCTCTCTGTTCATCCCCACACTCCGCGCGGGGACTCTCTCTCACCGTATCCACGCACACACAGAGCGTACCACACACACACAGAGCGTTCCACGCACACACAGACCGTTCCACGCACACACAGACCGTTCCACGCACACACAGAGCCTACCACACACACACAGACCGTTCCACGCACACACAGACCGTTCCACGCACACACAGAGCGTACCACACACACAGACCGTTCCACGCACACACAGAGCGTACCACGCACACACAGACCGTACCACGCACACACAGACCGTACCACGCACACACAGAGCGTTCCACGCACACACAGACCGTTCCACGCACACACAGACCGTTCCACGCACACACAGAGCGTACCACACACACACAGACCGTTCCACGCACACACAGAGCGTACC
>JBBBVT010000016.1:22351932-22365576 GCA_037177035.1 Craterocephalus eyresii | reverse complement strand
AAAGTAGTGCACTCAAAGTTACCCACAATGCATCTTGAAAAGTAGTGAGCATCGATGGTCACTAGACAGGTCAATATGGACCACAATGCATTGCAGCAGGAGCTAACATGACGTCTTGCTAACATTACAAGCGGCTTTCTCCTCACCCATCCTCTGATCTGTCGTTAGTTTCTTTTTCTCATAATTAACTCAATTGGTGTCATTAAGAAGATGCTAAAGTGGCTCCGTTTCTGATGGAAGAGGCTGCATCAGGTGTTGAGTGTCACGAACATCCGAGCAGGTTGAAATAAACTGTCAGACCATCATTTTATATGAAAACATCTGAACAAAGAAAGATGCCGTGAAGTATTCACGGCATCTGGGGTTGCTGTGGCAACGTCTGGTAGTCTAAACCTGCTGTACAAGCATGCACGTTAGTGCATGTGCAAATGTTACCAAATTCTTCCAACAACCAGGAGCAGAGTTTTAGTCAAAATCCAAATTGTAAATACAACACAAAGCATTTGGTTCTTAAATAGTTTTTAATCATGAAAAATTCTCTTTTCCAACAAGGAACAAAGTCATTTTTGCTCTGAAAACATTTCAAATGATTTAAACCTGATTTAAACTTAAACTCACTTTTTTTTACATGGCTGAAAAGTTTAAATTCTCTTTCCTCCTCCTTCTTGTAACTAGCCTCATTCTTTCCACCATTTTACTTCCTTCCACAGGTCCCTGCGTTTGCATTTCCCTCCTCATCACACTGTGTGTATCACACTGTATCCACATTCGTTTTATATAGAAATCCGTTGGCTGGCCAATCATGTGACAGATGTATTGATGCATTGATACAGCAGTAAGGAACCCAACTCCGTGCCTCCAGCTCTGGGAAGCAGAGCCGGTCACTCATCAGTCGGTTGCCATTTTGGTCCTCAGCTGCTCTGGTCGACACGCTGGAGTGTCCTTGAGTGAAGCACTGAGCCCTAAACAGTTCCCAGATGCCACACAAGCATCTCGCATGGTAACTGAGTGTTTGGGAATGGATCATTAGGGGGAAACTGTAAGGAGATTTAAATTAAGTTGGAACATAAATGCAGCTGCTTGGTACTTGTCGTTTCAGCTGGAGGGTGCTGAGGTGTTCCTCGTTGGGGCACAAGTGCACTTTTAATTTTCCAGTGTCTGGCCAGGTCCAGCCAAGATGGGGGTTTTACTGTGTTTATGGTGTAAGATATTCGTTTTTTTCCCAGTAATAACTTGTGTTGGTCCGGTTATTATCATTTCATGCTCGATACAGCAGAAAATTCCCCAGGAACATTAGAATAATAGATGATGAACTGTTTTTGAAAGAGTTTGGATTCTAAAATGAAATATTTGTCCTGTAAAACAACAGCGATAAAACCAGTGAAACTATGTCGTTTCATCTGTAACAGTGCTAATACTTAATATAAGAAACTTTAAAGTCTTCAAAGGGTTTTCAAAGGGTTTTCCTTACACTGATCAATGTCCCATTTGTCAATCAGGCCAGACAATTTGTTAAATGTATATATTTTTGAAGCAGATACAGTATTTTCTGTTTGTTCACTTAATTTTTCATGACCATGTTTCCTGCCTATTTAAAGTTGTACAGCCGTCATTCAGTGGTGGCGTATAGCACGTAGTCATCAGCATACAGGTCCATTTTTCTTCTTCATGCTTGCTGTTCACCCAGAACTGCGTCACTTTCATTCAATTTTTGCTTCATAACACCATAAGTGTGAATAAAACTCAGCAGGGTACTTTCATCTTCATATAGTCGGTGTTAAAAGCCGGGTTTCTATCATTTTTTGTTGGTGTGTGATTGTGCGAGCCCTCATATCTCTGTGTACATCTGTCTGACTGTGTGGTTCACTGGTCGTCTGTGTAGGAGGGCCCCTATGTGATGCTAAAGAAGAACTGGGAGATGTATGAGGGCAACGACCAGTACGAGGGCTACTGCGTGGACCTGGCCTCGGAGATCGCCAAACACATCGGAATCAAGTATAAAATCTCCATTGTCCCTGATGGAAAGTACGGCGCCAGGGACCCAGAGACAAAGATCTGGAACGGCATGGTCGGGGAGCTGGTGTACGGGGTAAGATCTCCGCTTCTTTTCAGCCTTTAATCAGATCTGTTTTACGCCTTCTATATCTCACGCCTCCAAAGCTTTAATTCTATCTCCAAAATGAAGAACACTGGTATGAAAAGAATCATCTCTTATCAGCTTGATGATCAGCTGGTAATAAAACGCAAACTTTAATTTATCAGCACAGAAAGGTGGAACTCCGAGTTACTCTGATTGCTGGGTTGTGGTCTTTGTAGATGTTCAATGGTTCGCTCATTGAGCTTCCGTGGGTTGGACTGTGGAGATTTTAGACATGGGAATGGGTTGGATGAAGTAATTTGGGAAAGGTAAACAATCAATGATGCAATGACCTGTGATCTTGTGTCAAAAAAGCGACCCACATTTTTCAGGCCAAATAAATCCAGCTTTCATTTGTATGTGTAATATGTATATTTGATAGTCGGGTGAGCTGTGATAATTGACTTAGTTGTGCGGGAAGATTACTTTACATGTGCGGGACGTGTGCTGCTGAATTAAAATGAAAAGGATTTTAAAAGGTTTTAAATATTTATTTTTGACTTTCAACTTAAACAAACATCCAGTTCATAGAAAATGTGGAATGATGTGGGGTGTTTATTGTTTGATAAATAATTCTGCGTATTTATGGCTGATGGCGAGTCCATCTGCACCACATACAGTACAGCTGCATTTTCCTTCTTTGGTTCAGCGTGTTAGGAGTCCTCCTGACTACTCCTAACCATTTCAAACGTATAACGTTCTCATACTTAACCATTCTCATGTGTCTTTTACATTCTAATGGTTTTACTCCACCAGGGGTCAGTGTTCAGAGTTCACTCCTGTGATCTGACATCCGCGTCACACGGGTTGATGGCGGTAATGCTCTGCTATAACATTGTTTCCAAACTAACGATCACATAACCTTCCTTGAAAAGCGCACACAGTTTCTATGGTTGTCCTTGTCTTCATCTTTTTTTTGAATTTTTTCCCTTCTCGGTCCTCTTCTTCTCTGGTTTGTTTCTGCTCAGCACTGCCCCTATGATGTTTGCTGGTATTGCTACGTTTTCTACATCAAGCAATGGATGCCTGAGCTTCATGAAAATGGGCAAAATTACATAATCAACCGGCACAGGAGACGGGTGAAACATCCAATCTGTGGGGAACATAACGGGCCTTTAGGGTGTGGTTGGTCCCCAACGCTAACCCATCTTGAAAATGGAGGGCTGGATGTTGCAGAGCATTAAACTACCACAAAGATGAACATCTTGACCCAAATCATCAAGGCTTTGTAAACTGCCAGTCCATCTCCATAAAGTGTCAGGATGGCAAACAGTGATACAGCAATATCACAGATGATACAAAATATGGATCCTTATTCCTTAAGCCGATGGAGAACCCAGAGAACCCAAAGGCTCTGCGGTCACCAGAAAGCAGAAACGCCTTCAGTCCATCCATGGATCAGAGCTGTTGACATGAAGTTCTGTGGTTTCATCATGGCTGTGTACTTTTGTGGATTCAATCAATTAAAGCAGAACTATGCAACTATTTTACCTCAATAAATGCTTTTCTGAATCCTCGTGGAGCTAAACAAAGTGTTTATGGAGTGATTCAACGGTCCCTCACCTCCTCCCGGGGTTTCTGGGCTGAAAACAGCACTTGCAACTCTGCCTGAGCAGACCCGAGCAGATCTCACGATTACAAAACCTGCTTTACGGCACTCAGACCCCGTTACAACCGAGCCGCTAACAGTGCTGGTTTGGAGCAAGTCAGAGCCAGGCTAAGCATCCGATCTCTGGATTTCCACCATCTAAACATCAGCTCCTCAAAACTGGATCTACACAGCCAGACACCAACTCTGCCGGACCAGAGTGAGGAACCGGTTCACTAGTTTTCATCAGGGACAGGAGCCGGGTTACCGGGCCAACACAGACGTGTTACAAACCAGCAGTGCAATGGATTAAAACAAACCGGGCCGAGGAAGAAACCTGTTGTTTCGGACTTGAAGAGTCCCGCATAAATAAGGTAACATTCATTGTCCCTGTTTCCAGCCGTGCTGCCTGTTCCTCAGTCACTAAGCAGCAGCAGGAAACTCTCCCTCACTGTGCTGGGTGCCGGGGTGAAGCGACACACCGAGCTACACGCCACGGGCCGCCCGGGGTGTAGGGGGGGATGTATAAACTTTATGACAGTAAGGTGTCAAATTAGACCAGTAGGGGGAGCTCCAAGCTAGAGTTGCAAAGTTCTGCTTTAAAATAATTAAAATTTTGAATACTCAATTAATTCTCTTTTTACTGGACAAAGTAATTGAAGTTGTTTTTCTTAACAGTGGAGCTGAAAAGGTTGTAATATGATCTCATACAACAAAAGCAAGAAAGTTGTATAAAAAGAGATTTTAAAAAACAAAGAAGAAACGGTGTGATGCTAATTAATACATGTTTATACTTGCTGTTTGTGGTGCTGTAGGAAATGTATTTCTTGATCTGCCTGATTATCCTGTGAAGCACTGTTATCATGTGCTCTTGTTGCCAGTAATTAAACCCATCTGGAATAAATGTGCAAACAGTCAGGTGGTTAAAGCAGAGGGGGATTAGAGCAGCATTAGAGCAGAGCTTTATGAAGAGTTGTGGAGGAAATATGGAGATGTGCGGCTTGTTAACGAGACGGCGTCGTATCTGCTGCTGACCTTGATACGGATCAAAAGAGATGCAGAGATGTGCGCATGAGGAAATGGAGGATTTCTGGGGTTTGTTTTTCTACTTATGCTGAAATACTTTTAAGAACAGAAGCAACTTCCTTTTTAAATGATTTATGCACTGTGAAGGTCTCATTTAAAGATTTCTTTATCAATACGTAAGGAGACAGAGAAGGTGTTTAATCTTCACCAAGGAACTAAAGGATGTATTAATGCATCCGTCTTTACTGAACATCCTCTTCAGCTGGACCTTCTAGTACCGGCTCGGACCTCCTCTTTAATTCTTGGTGTGATGATCCAACCAGCTGTTGGAAACTTTCCTCAGAGTCTCCATGTTGAAATGACAGCATCACATCATGATGAGAATCTCCCGTTCCTGCACATCAGAGGTGGATCATGGTGTAGATGTGGAGCCGGTGGAGTCCAGTGAATCATGGATGTGAGCTGTGTGTCATGGAGCATCATCCTGCTGGAAGCAGCAACAGCAACCAGTTTGACCATTATCGAGACAACTGTTGCTTGCTGAACATTTTCTCTTCTTCAGACCATTATCTGTAAATTAGAGATGTCCAAATCCAATCACCTGATCGGAAATCAGGGCTGTTCGCACGGATTCAGACTCGGTTAGATCAGGACTCGTTATCGGCCAATACTCAGGAACAAATAACTACGACAAATGATTGAGACATCTCTGCTGTAAACCCTGAAATACTCAGACCAGCAACCGGAAATCTTCTTTCTTCCTCATCCTGATGCTCAGGACTTCACCATGTCCACATGACCAGATGCTGCCCTGTGATTGGCTGGTTAACGAGAAGCTGGATAGGTGGAGCTGATAAAGTTTTAGTGAATTTCCACTAGTTTGTTTAATTCAGTTCAGCTTAATTTGAATAACACTAACACACAACAACTTCATCTCAGGGCTTCACAGATGATCAGTTTGAGCCAATCAGCTGCCATCAGTCAGTTTTCATACAAGCCAGTTCATAACAAACAGCCTTGCTAAGGAAACCAACAGATATCATGGAATCTTGTCATCGATCTAGTCCCCCATCCTGAGCTAGAGGCCCCGGTGGAAGAGACATCTCATGTTAAGGAACCAGCTTAACCCTCGTATGCCCCCTGGACATTTTTGTCCACTTACACAAATTCAAAGCTCCCTCACAGATAATCATCCGGCTCACCGGAGCTGATTTTTGGTGAAAAAGTGTCATCCTGTATGAAGACTCAAAAGCCCAACTTTCAGAGTGAAAATCCATTATTTGACCATGTAATGCATCTCAAACCAATCCATGACCCTTTGTGGACATTTTTGTCCATTGTATTTAGAAAGTGTCCAAAAAAAGGTCAGAGGAAAGTTATTTTTGGCAGGCAGGTGTTATCTGGGTTTACATTTGAGGACGACAAAGGGTCGTGAATATGGATAAAATTGCATTTATGGGGTTAAATAATGGATGTTCATGCTGAAACCTTGAATCCTCAAATTTAAACCCAAATTACCCCTGCTTGCCAAAAATCACCTCCCTGTGACCTTTTATTGGACTCCTTCTAGAAAGAGGACAAAAATGTCTACTTGAAGGGTCATACATGTAGGTTTTCTGAGGGGGAATTCAAGGGTTAAAGGAAACTAAAACCCCCTCCTGTTTGATGAGTTTGTGGCATTTTTCTCGCCTCTGTCTCTTTGCCACCACAGTGACTCGCTGTGAAGTCGACTGCAGCAAGGCCAAGCAGGCACAGTTTGGGACGTATCAGGTGTGATTGGGCTCCACCGGTTGGTCGGAAGCCCAGGAACAAGCTCCGTGAGCAGGAGCACATCCTGTTCCAGAGATTTGCTCCAACTGGAAGGCCTGCAGCGCCAAATTACTTTCATACAAATCCTTTAACAGGAAAACTTAGACACAGGAATTGTATTTTGTCAGAGTGCAGCTGCCTTCACTCAGGTTTGGACTATTTCGAGCCCATTAATCTCCTGCCTGAAAAGGCCCTTTTATACCTTTTCCACTTATCTGCCTCTTAAAGTCTCCTATCAAAGTTAAATTTGGAGGGATTGGCATTTCATTTCAAGGTGACCACATTTCCACTTGGCATGAAAGGTAAAGTAAGAAGGACTGAAAATAACACAGAGTGGGTTGGACAGGGGGAAGGTGTGTTGCAGAGCGCGTGCAGCGATCAGGGGAGCCGTCAGCACTTTCCCGTCTGACGCCGTTCGTTGCTCCTCGGCTCTGCCTGAAAGGATGCACGCTCCCATTAAACCCTGCACACTAAACGCCCCGAGGCTGTCATCTTAGTGCATTTTGCTGAGGATGTAAGAATTTAAATCTCTTTCATTTCTTTCCCCCAGCCCGGTTTTTTTCCAGATGGCCGTATTGAAACTTTAAATCTGGCTGATAGTAAGCCCTTTGCTCCTGAGCCAGGCAGACAAGGTCATGAGTGTTGCTGAGGCTAAATATAATCTGGTTTGTGGATTTTCTGCAAGTTAGTATGCACTTTTCCACAGCTGTAGACGGAAAATGTGTCTTTCCTGTGCTGTAAGCGCATTTCAGTGGTGCATTATTTCATCCTTCCTGCTGATTCTCCCACTTTCAGCTCAGCCTTTGATCACCGCAGAGGGCATTTCTTCAATTTCGCTTCTTGCTCTTTGTTAATTCAAGAAAGGAGTTCATGACGCGAGCAGTGCCGTAATTACAGGAGAAGAAGAGGAAAGCAGGGTTAAGCTTTTGTGTTGACGTTTAGGATTTTAAATCTGAGGCTAAATGCTGTGTGTTTGCTTTAATCTTTCCCACAGAAAGCGGAGATCGCTGTGGCCCCTTTGACTATCACGTTGGTCCGGGAGGAGGTGATTGATTTCTCCAAACCCTTCATGTCGCTGGGTATCTCCATTATGATCAAAAAGCCCCAGAAATCAAAGCCGGGGGTGTTCTCCTTCCTGGACCCGTTGGCCTACGAGATCTGGATGTGCATCGTGTTCGCCTATATCGGCGTGAGCGTGGTGCTCTTCCTGGTCAGCCGCTTCAGCCCGTACGAATGGCACACCGAGGAGCCCGAAGAGGGCACCGACGGTCCGCCAAGCGACCAGCCCCCCAATGAGTTTGGCATCTTTAACTCTCTCTGGTTCTCCCTGGGCGCCTTCATGCAGCAGGGCTGCGACATCTCCCCACGGTAAGGCTGTAAGACTCCCCCCCAGCGCAGGGAAATGCATGACCTGCAGGCCAGTTACGCGCCATAACAGCGCTCTGTGTGCTTAAATCATCGCTTGTCAGTCCAACTAAGGCCTTCATCATCACTTCAAACATGTTTGATTGATGCAAATAGAAGCTGAGCGAGTGCGATACCCTGTCGCGCAGGCAGGAGTCTGTGACAGTGATGAGGAAGAGAAAAAACATGAATGTGTTGTTCGTCCCGAAGGTTTTAATCACCCTAAACATCTGTGCCACTACAAGACAAAAAGCCCAAAAGTTTCAACACCTAAATTCAGATTAACCTTAGTGTTAAAGCATAATGTTTAAATTTGAAAAATGCATGGAGGACTCTTTTTTTGGGAAACATTTACATTTGAACAGTGTTTAGTGAGAAATCATGGCTCAGATAAAAAGTTTTTCTATCCACCTGCTGTGTGACAATTAGTAATATAGTAACACACCTAGGAGCACACGGGCCTCCACCGAGCCAGAGGGACTCACCTGAGAAAAACCCCACCAGTCCACCCAGTACCCCTTTATTTAGACCCTGCTGGACCAGCAGATCCAGAACATCAACATGATCCGGGTCAAACAACGTTGGGTTAGAACATGAAGCTGATGAGGTGTTTATAACGTACGGGACTTGGCTGCACTGGATGCATGTGTCCTCTACTGAGCTGCATCCATGTCACAATGACCCCTTCTGGTCATTCAAGGGTGTGCTGCAATGTTATAATGCTATAACACGTTAACGCAGATTCCTTTTAACGGTGGTTAGTTTTTTAATGCAGCACTTTTAGGAAGTGATGCAGAAAGCAGGTTATGTTTCTGAGGCAGAAACGGGCACAGAATTGATCTTTTACACAAACAATTCCGCTTTAACGTTTAAGATGGTTTTCTGGACCAGACTGAGGGATTTTATCACCCAAATCCTCCAAATAATGCAGGAGAAGTCAATTCAAACCGACCAGTAAACTTAAAGGAATCCTCCGCCCTCAGAATGATGTGCCTTCGTTTATTTACTCACCCTCATGCTGATTGAGACGTTGGAACACTTTCTTGATGTTCATCATGTAGCCGGAGATATCGGGAGGTTTTCATCTTATTTCCCTGCGGCTACAACGATGCTAAATAGAGCCCGGTGAAAATAATCCACAAAAACTTGTCAATATTTCTCCATACTGCTCGTCCAATGCAGTCCGCGGGTCCTGTGTGGGAAGTGTCCATAATTTACTCGCAACGGCATCAGTTAGTATATTTTTAGAGCCCAAACCGTTAGCCTGTTTACTTCCTGAATAAGCGTACCTGCGCGATGCACGCGCGCGTGTGCCGCTACTGCCAATGCATCCAGCGTCAAGCCGCGGAGTATCCCTTTAAACTTGCAGGCAGCTTGCTGTGCATTAGTGATGCATTCAATGTAGCTTGGAAATCTCAATTCTAACAGTCCACCTCACATATTGGCGTGAATCAGATCAGTGAATCAGTAAATAAGATTTAATGATCTCTTTAAAGTGTATGTGGGGTTCCCAACAGCTTGAATAAGTATAATAATAATTACTATGTAGGTATCATGGTGGTAAATATCCTGTTAAATACGATCATAATACAATCAACAAATATGATACTAGCCTTGGTATCGCTGGTATCGCTATTTGGTTGGATCAGCTCAGCCCTAATAATCACAGCTTCGTCTTTCTGCTAAAACAAACTCTAAATCAGCTTCGTTAGCATGAGCATGCTGCAGAGCATCAGGCTGTTACGTAAGAACTGGGCTGTCCTACGTGGTGTTCGTTCGTATCGACTTTTCTCGTCTTCCGTGTTGTTCGTGGCTGTCCGACTGTTTGCGTTGGCAACCATCTGTGTGCTATGATGTGTGACTTCTCCTCCCTTCGCCCAAAGTTCTGCACGGATCTGTGAGGCATCGCAGCAGCAGGTATCCGGTGAAGGCGGTGGGGGTCGCAGGGGCGGAGAACTTGTGCTGTTTATTGTGCGATGAGAGATCTGTCCTCGTGGTAAAGCCAGTAATTTTCCGTGGTTTCTCATTTCCTTCAAAGCCGCCCTCAGAGGCTTGAGCGGCTTTGTCAAGCTTAAAATTCCCGCCGCTGTTTGCCGGGTTATTTTAAGCTGCCGCTAGAATGGCTCCTATAGTCTCTCAGAGAATATTCCCTTTGTGTGTTTAAGCCTCATGAATGTTGTTCTGTCATAGCTGGTAAGATGTCAGGAGATGAAAGGAGAAGCCGACCAGCCTGTATCTTTCAGCCTCGGCCACACCAGAGGAGAGAGGAGGATCCTGAGGTACATTATATAAGCAACCTACAGCAGATAATAGTGGGCCTGTGACTGTAAGCACACTCATCCAAGGAGTGTACCTGCTTTGTTCACATCTGTGCCCCCCCTCACCGCCACACAGCCACCGCTGCCCGCCACATCTCTGCCTGTGTTCTGCCGATAAGGGCTTTAAAGCTGCACAACAATGTCAGCACTGGAATGGAAAGTGTGCATTTGGAGCCATGTGCGTGCCTGGCTGTGGTCCCCGCTGCTTCCAACCTGTCACTGCTAATCCCAGCAGCCTCTCCCAGTCCATCAGCACTGAGCCCCACCAGCCCAGGAGGGCTTCCACTCCAGTTTAGCCTGACAGGGCAGCATGCAAATCCCTTCCCAGCGGGGAGATCAGACGGCCCGGAGGACGTGACGGGGCAGAGGTGAAGGGGACGCTCATGTGTTACAGTACGAAGCGGGACGGCTGCAGACTTGGTCTGCCTGCAGATCAGACACGTTGCATGGGCACGCGACCCAAGCAGGGACTCAGAGATGCATTGGTTGAGGTTTATTTGGTCGTATCCATGGTGATTGTGTCAGTTTTCGGTATTTGCCTCTTCCAGCCAGGTGTACGAAGCAGATGCAGGAACTTTTCTGAACATCCTCATTTTTCTGTGTGGTCTCATGCAGGGGACCCCCGTCGCTCTGAGGCTGATCAGGTCAGGATACGTCCGGCCGCAGCTTCTTCCTCATTTAGGAAACTAATGTATTAAAATAGATTTACACTTTCATCGATGAATGAAAGAATGAGAGATGACGAGAGTGAAATTTAGTGTTTGTTCTTTATTAAAAGGACGTCATTGAACAATATGAAAAGGCAGGGCTGCATTTGAATAATGATCAATAATTCAAATGTACAATTTTACATATTTTAACATGATTTTTAAAAGATAAAGTGAAGTCCAATGTAACAGCAAGATCTTTAAATGCATCTACAATCTGTAGCTCCTGCCTTAAATAAATACATTTGGCCTTGACGTTGCTGTAGTGCGTCAGTTTTCTTTAATAAAAGTCACGACTTGCTGAGCCTCTCATCAATACGGAAACTTCTGTGTTGCACTGTGTTGTAAAAAAAACAGCATCAGCTGTTGTAAGGGCAACACTGGTGAAACTGTTGTATTTACTTACACCGCCTGCCTGAAAAGCAGAGAGAAACTAAGGAAGTTGTTTTTCACCTGTAATACAATAAGACAAATCATGAAAATCTTCTCGTTGTTTAGACGTGTCTGTATACGGTTGCAGACGGGAAAAGTTTTCTAAATTAAGACGTGTTGCAGATTTATCAACATCCTGCATAAAATAATTTGTCAAAGTCGGTACTTTGGCTTCCATCAGCATGGATGTTTTCTCAAGAAGCAAACAACAGCAACGTTTTTTAGACCGTGTGCAGCAGCTTCATGTCACAGATACAGATGGCAGCAGTGTGCTACAGAGTTCAAATTAACCCGTTAACATGAAACAAATCTTCTCAGTGATTAATCATTTATTATCATATCATTTATTATTGTATCAAAAGCATTCATTCCAGGTATTATTGTTTTTTTAGTTTTATCTATATTTCATATTACCTTGCAATGAAAATGTTGATGCATAAGCAAGATTTTCCTTTAAAGGCAGAAAAACGTATATCAATATATATATCAATTAAAAAGTACCATAAAATGTGGGTATCGCTCATCCATATCTGCAATATAGGAGCAACCAGCAGGGGCAATGCAGGCAATGTGACTGGATTTAAGTTCACAGGGTTGACTTTGGTAAAAATGGTTCAAATGTAACTTGAAAAGAAAACAAGGCAGCTTAGCTAAAGTTTTAGTTTGGTTTACTGCCCACAGATAAACGGATGTGGAATGTGCTCCTTGATTCTATCTTTTAGTGTTAATAATCATCATCATTTATATTGTAGCTTAAAATGGATTAATTCTCATTATTCAGACGAATGAATTATGGAAATGACCATTTTTGACTAAAACCAAATGAAAATGTTCTGCAACCACGTAAACTTGAAGCTCCATCAGATTTGCTGCATTTCCTTCAGCCGTACTCCTGTAAATAAAATTCTCCTTTTTCTTCACGTCCACCCTGTTTATTCATTTTACGACCCCATCGACGGAACAGCGGAGCTCAAAATAGAATGCCTTCCTCTCTTTTTGGCTGTCTGTCTCTTAATAAGGGTTAATACCCCCTTCTGCTCCCTCTAGGCAGCCCATAATAATTAATTCAGTGATTAATATCCCGGTCCCCGATGGCAATGTCTCTGTGGAAACTGGAGAAGAAGGGGGCTTAAATGGAACGGTGAGACCACAGTCCTTTAATTGACGACAAATCCCAGATGATTGGAGGTAAATGTATTCTGGTGTTTCCTCTGACTGCAGGATGTGGGTGCAAACATGAAGCCAGGCACCTGCCAGGTGTTCACGGCCGTTCCAGGTGTTTTCACTCACTTCCCAGATCGTCTTTGTCTCCTCTGCTGAGTCATGCCATCACTTATGCGATCCGCCTGATTAGTGCTGATTAGCTCAGGCTGCACCATTTCCTGATGGCTACAGATGAAGCCAAACTTTTCATTTGAGCTGCAGATTTAGGCTCAAAACAGCCGCGTTTGAGAAGGAAGGAGACTTTGAAATAGTCTATCCGCTGCGTTCCCACTATTAGCTTTTTGTTATACAGCTGACACGCCGCTGTTCAGCTGCTCGGATTATTACCCTGCCTTCCTCTCACTGGGGCCATTTCAGCCATTTTTCTTGCAAATGATTGGCTGAGCTGGAGGCTCTCGCTGCATCTGCATGTAGCTGCGGCCTGTAGCTTAAAGTCGCTGTCCTTGGCTTTGATAAGTTGGTGGCCAGTGCAAATGAGGTTGTTTTTTAAAAAACAAATATTTCTGGTTCCATTTGCAGATGAGGCGACTTTATTTAAGGCTTCAACTAGTTTCCTTTTTTTTTAGATATTTTCCTTCGTTTCTAGCTAATGGAAGATTGTCTTTTATGTGGATGGAAAATTGACTCAACAGCGTAACATATTTTTTGTTGACTATATAAACCAGTTTTTTAGTAACTCTGGAAAGTTGTAAATGTGTGTTTCAATGCACACACAAATATCTAGAATTTACACAAATGCACATTAAACAGATTTCTTACCTTCATCTTCACAAATCTCAAACATGAGGCAACAAACAAAACATTGAATATGAGCTGATGAATCTCCTGGTATACACAGACAAAACTGCATCTATGGAAATAAAATAAAATGAATAAAAAATGTATTATTGGAGCACTTTTCGCGGATAAAAATGTGCTGCACATAAAATGGGAGGAATTAAATGACATAGTAGTAGCATAATTTTGTAATAGCATAGACTTTGGAAGTCTTCCCAGGGT
>JBBBVT010000016.1:22331351-22343762 GCA_037177035.1 Craterocephalus eyresii | reverse complement strand
CCCCCCCCCCCCCCCCCCCCCCCCCCCCCCCCCCCCCCCCCCCCCCTCCTTTTTTCTTTTCCTTCTTTCATTTCTATTCAAATCCAGAGCTAATACATCAATAAGTCTATTTCATGGGCAGAGTGTGCTGTGTGTGTCTGCAGCATCTCCAGACTCTCAGCTGATTTTTCAGCCTGTGCAGCATCAAACGCTCCCCGCAGGCCTCCACCTTCGCCGCTGGTCATCAGGCGGCTCGCTAACGTTTCGCCGGACGGGGACGATGTTTTCTAAACTGCGTCCTGTGTGGATGGAGTTTGACAGGCTGCAGTAAGGCGAAGGGAAAGCAGGCGAGGAGGCGGCGATGCTGCAGATGCCCGTCTCCTCCCCAGCTCGCTGCTTCTGACACGGAGGCCGCAGGGTTTTGTATCCTCTGCTGTTTGATTTGCACCACAGGGAGATCTTGTTTGTCCTCCTCAATGCAGCATTTATGGTTTAAGATTCTCCTCACGACCTTCCGCTGCTCCTGAGCAGCCAGCGATCTGTCTCCCCCGAGCGAGAGAGGGAAACAGAAAAGAAAAGCAGAAGGAGGGAGCCGCTGATCTGCCGGCCGGGGGAGACTCTTCATCCTACCAGTAAACAACAAGGGGGGGGGGGTAGCTTACACCTTTTCTTTACAAGAGCTGGTCAACACAAGCATGGGGGGGGGTCTGCTCTAATGAGAGGTGAATACAGCTCAGGCAGCATGAGTGTTGTCAGAGCTCCACCTTGTGGCGGGAAACCAGCATTACACCGTCCTCAGTCATCCCACTGTTTCTTTTCTCTCTTCTCCCTTCTCTTTTATCCTAATTTACCCTCCTCCTCTTAAATCCCCCGTTCCTTCCTCGTCCTTCCCACTCTGTAAGGTCGCTGTCGGGGCGAATCGTGGGTGGGGTCTGGTGGTTCTTCACCCTCATCATCATCTCGTCCTACACGGCCAACCTGGCCGCCTTCCTCACCGTGGAGAGGATGGTCTCCCCCATAGAGAGCGCCGAGGACCTGGCCAAGCAGACCGACATCGCCTACGGCACTCTGGACTCCGGATCCACCAAGGAGTTCTTCAGGGTGAGTTGGCGTTGCCGCGGTGACCGGGGCCTGAACGGTAGGCGTCTTCATGCTGCCGGAGATGCTTTGGGATCATTTCTGGCCACGAGTTACACAGTTTCCCTTTAAATGTCCGTTCCTTGCCATTACAGACGCGCAGTTAGTTAGTTTGACTAAGCTGTTTTATTTTATTTTCCCTCCTTTAACACTGATGTGATCATCTACACAAAGTTCCGGTGTTTGCAGCTCGTTTCACTGCAGGCGTCTCCGGATCAGGAAGCACATTTAGACTCTGAAAAGTTCCACCCATCAGTCACTTTATCAGCCCCACCCGTCCGGCTGCCTGTTAGTCATCTAACCAGCCAATCACAGGACAGCATGTAGTCCACATGTCCAGCTGCCTGGACATGTGGACCATGTTACATGTTAAATTAATAATATTTCATTATTATTAATTATTACTATTATATTTTCATTATCATTGTCATTATTATTATTATTATTATTATTATTATTATTATTATTATTATTATCATTATCATTATTAATATTATTGTTATTGTTATTATTATTATTATTATATTCCTTATTTTAATCGAAATAATTATTCCTATAATTATAATAATTTTTATTATAAGCATTATTATTGGATGTACATGGATACCATGCTGTACAAGGCTGTTGGAGATCAGTGTGAAGCTTCCCAATAACACCAGCATGGATTTATTACAGTTCTGCCGTCAGCAGATGCACAAATAAACAAATAAAGTTGAATTGAACTGAAGTTGAGTTACGGTCCTCATGCTGCGGAGCGCCTGTAGTCCGGTGGTTCCGCCATGTTTTATGGTCACATGTTCTGGTCCAGCTGCAGCCAGCATGCATCACCGGTAATCCGTGATTCCAGAAGCGCGGAGAACAGAGAGTCGAAGTCCAGCGAGCCCACGGTGGAGTCAGGATGAGGGACGAGGGAGGAGATTTTATGTCCAGGGTTTCCAGAGAAGGAGAAAAGAGATCCACCGGTCGAGAGGAGACTGGGCAGACTGGTTGGAGATGATGAAGCCCAGTCTGCGCTGGTCTGAACTCGTGTAGAAGGTGGATCTGATGGTGGCTTTTATGCTGCATCCTGATCAGGGACAAGGGAAGCTGAGGGAACTAAGAAGCCGACATCCTGCTGGACGGGACGAGTCAGGCAGTAGAAACGGATCCGCTCTGCTGTGCATGTGGATGTTTTCTCTCTCTCACCCCCCCCCCCTCTCTCATAACCCCACAGCGGTCCAAGATCGCCGTCTACGAGAAGATGTGGGGCTACATGAAGTCTGCGGAGCCCACCGTCTTCACCAAGACCACGGCGGAGGGCGTGGCGCGGGTCCGCAAGTCCAAAGGCAAATACGCCTTCCTGCTGGAGTCCACCATGAACGAGTACACAGAGCAGCGCAAGCCCTGCGACACCATGAAAGTCGGGGGCAACCTGGACTCCAAAGGCTACGGCGTGGCCACCCCCAAGGGTTCACAGTTAAGGTGGGTGGAATAGTGTAACAATATGTCCCACGTGTTGTTATGGTATTCCACCTTCCCTGATGTGCCGCCTTTCTGTCTCTGTCTCTGACTAATGCCGGGGGGTGGGGGGGTGTTGTGTTGCTGCATGCGGTGGAGCTTGGTTGTGGTGATGCAGGGCGGGGTGTGTGTGGTTTTCTCTCCCTCACAGCTTCCTCTGCAGGTAAAGCTCCTGTGCTTGTGCTTGTTGGTGGCAGAGGTGTTTCATGGCATGCTGCAGGAAACGTTAGCGACTTAATCTGCATTTCACACACAGGCTGCCATCAGTCTGACGCTACTGTACGGTTGCCTGCTGCTGTGTGGAACTGGGACTGTGATAGAGCTGGGGCCGTGTGGATGCTCGGCCCGACTCCGGCAGCCCTGCTGCTCACAGAGGAATTTACAGACTCCTCGTCCAATCAGCTCGCTCCTGGCTGCATCGCTGTGTGTGCAGGTTGGACAGGACTTGCTCCTCCGTTTATTCCTGCGTAGACCATCACACAACACAAAGCTCTTTTTAAAGGACTCCTTCAGTTTGTAAACAGGCACGTCTGAAAAAAGGTAACTTTCACCTTTTTTCAGACGTACCTGTTTATGCACTGACTTCCATGTCTCATCGACGCATATTTTATTCCAGTAGGACACAAAGAACAAGTCTGATGCAGCAACACGTCCGTTAAAAGTTGGACCTGGAGCAACAAGAGGCTGAAAAATCAGAAATCAGGTTGCTAGGGAACAGGTCAGTCACATGACTGGGAGCACTTCAGAGAGGAAGAGTCTCTCAGACGGATGGAGGTTCAGTCTGAGACACACTGGCTCTGAACATGCTGGAAAAATGTTAGTGCCTTGTGATGCATGTATGCATCTGCTGGTTTCCTTACATCGGCTATTTGTTATTAACTGGCCTGTATGTATTTAAATATTAATGTACGACAAACAGATTGGCTTAAACTTATAGTCAGTGTTTGTTATGAATTGGCGCTATACAAATAAAGTTGAATTGAATTGAAAAATGTCAGGAAAATAGGTTGGAGAACCCATCATTTAGAGTAAAATAACATCCAAAGACAGAGAATCGGGAGGAATCTCTGTGTGCAGAGGACATGGTTCCCTATGGAAACCAGAGCATGGACTCAGGAAGACTTCCAGATGTTTCTCCTGAAACCCACACATGCAGGTTAGAGCTCTGTGATGCTGAGAACAAGATGTGGACAGGATCCAGAAACACCACCGTCTGCCCTGGACCTGGTTCTGGTTCTGGTCTTCTCTGGACCAAAGTTCAGTTAAAATGTTCTTTAGATGAAAATCGAAGCATGAACGCTGAGCAATTTAGAAAAAGTAAAAAGTGTAAAGTAAAATGCCTGCAGACTGAAGAGGAGAGGGAGCATCCAGCATGGACCTGGACCACAGACTGCATCCATCACAGCAGCAGAACTGGTCTGGACCTGGAATAACTGGGCTGGACCTGGTCCTGGCCTGCCTGCAGTCCAGACCGGCAGCCAGGACTAAACATGATGAAGGTCCAGGCCAGGAGAGCCGCTGGAATCGGGACCAGACCGGAACGAACCTCCGGACGTTTCCATACGAAGCTGCAGGGTGAAATGTGGGTCGATGAGCTCAGTGGATCTTTGCGTTCTGCTTTTGTTTGTCTAACACGACTCTGGATTCTCCAAAGGGACTGAGAAGTCCTGATTCTGTCCTCCTGAGCAGCATGATGATGATGTAACTTCCTCCGCCCGCGGTGAAGCGCTGGGAGTGAGCAGCCGGGCCGGAGTCCGTTTCCAGCGCCGCTTTGACCGGGACGAGTCGCTGACAGATCAGGGTGTTCCCCCTCAGGCCTCGTTGTTTTCGGGGATCATCATTGTCTGTCAGCCACTTAATGTCTGGGTGTGAGCTGGGAAACCTGCCGGCAGCAGGCGGAGCTGCTACTTCACACGGCTCCAGCTTCAACTGACTGCTGATTTCTGTTTCTAGCCCACTCCCACTGCTGAATGTCTTTCATTTCTTTTCACAATGATTCAAATAAATCAGGAGGGTCAGGATGCACGCTGAGGCAAATCTCTCCCCGAAGCAGCCTTCAGTAGAAAATCCATGAAACGATCACACAGACTCATTTAAAAAAGCTTTTCGGGGCAGTTTCTGCAAGTCGATGGTAATTTTCCTTAATAACTTAATACTCAGAAAATCCTGTGAGATCGGAGTTGGCCGACACTCTCAGAGTGCACACACACGGAAACCAGCTCCAGATTCTGTGGAGGTGTCTGGCTGATGCAGAGACTGTGGGACTGATTGCCAAAATGTAATCTTTTAAATCGGGATCATTTCCTTCCCGTAGCGAGCGGATGCCAACGTATCTGTGATGCTTTTAAGTGAAGCAAAGTTTCCTCAGAGGAACCATCTGTCGGAGTTTCTCTGCTCTTCAGAGTTTCACAGCTTCCACAAAATAACACGTTACACTTTCATGTTCTTTTAGATCCGTGAAGAAACAAGCGGAGGTTTGACCAGAGGAAGAGGAAAAGCATAGTTAACCCTTCACTTCCTCAGCTGCTGTTCAACAGTTCAGCTTTCTTCCATGCAATCAGAACATGAGAAATGCTGCATGAAACTGGCAACGTTTCCTTTAAAAAGACAGATATGAACTGATGGCAACACATTTCCACTCCTCATCACATTGTTTAGTTATTTATCCAACCAGGCAGATTAGGGACTGCTTTTTATTTACACCTGAAACCTGGCAATTTAGAAAAAGTTAAAGTGACAAAGTTTAAATTAATAACAGGAAAACATGTTAAAAGTCCATCTTTACAGGTCATCTCATGGAAACACCACGTCCGCCGTGCATTCAGTGACTCCGCCTGGCCAGTGGAGATGGAGACACTTATCATCATCATACAGTTATCATCATTGATATTCTAATGATGTAATATCATATCATGCACTTATGTTCAGCATACTTTCTTAGCGCAGTGGTCCACATCATCCTGATGGATGAGGAAGCACATTTGTTTTAAGTTTACACAGAAACCCTTTTTTTGGATGAAGACACCAAAATTGCAAAACTGAAGCAGAAACTTTGGAAACTTGTTTGGAAAACGAGACACAGAAACTTTCTTCAGCAGGGCGAAGGAGTTCAGACTCATAATGTGGAAAATTACTGCAGCACTGAATGGCTAGCCGCTAACGCTAACCTGCTATCCTTGTCTTCTCATTGACAAGGAGTCATTTATACATATATATGTGTACATATAATTATATATACATAACCTTAAATGAATGAAGTGTTGATTTTTACCAACAGCTTACCCAACAGACAACCCAGACCAGTGGTGTGTTGTGGGTAAAATGACTGAGGAAGCTCGTTATGCTCATAACATGGTTAAAATCGACACTTTATCAACGTTAAACACTGAGGATAGTCTGTTTTCTCCAACTATTCAGGCTATAATCCCGTCACAAGCAGAATATTTCTGGCTACGGTCGCGTGGTTTCTGCTCTCAGGTCCGCCATGGACTACAGAACTGCACTTTTAAGGCGGTATTTAAGATAACTCGTAGGCATGATACCGTAGGAAAGCTTCCTTTTTGCTGAAAAAGCAGCAAAAAGATTCAGCGGCTAGTTTTTCCTGGCTTTTTAAATCAGTTCCAGCTAGCTTGTTAATGCTAATGCTAAAACTGATCGTGCACATTTACACTGTTGGCTCAGTCGTAAACACAAAGACGGAGAGAGAGATTTGTCTCTAGCTTGGGTCCGGGTCCTTGAATGGAATTAATGCATTTATCCACCCTTGTCCCTCACACTGCTGCTCCTCCCCTCCCCCCTCCCCCTCTCTTCCTTCCCTCCCGAATTGGACCGCATACTCACCCCTTTCACCAAATATGTTTTATCGTTTTCAAGAAGTGCAGTAAACCTGGCCGTGTTAAAACTCAATGAGCAAGGCCTGTTGGACAAATTGAAAAACAAGTGGTGGTACGACAAAGGAGAGTGTGGCAGCGGAGGCGGTGGCGAGAAGGTTAGCCGCTATGTCGCTATGCCCATGTGATCTTGATGTGGGTAAAAGAGAAATGTTTGTTGGTAACAGGAGCATCTGCCGGGTCGATGGCGTAGCAGAGGAACGCTCGGGAAGCTGGGATTCAATCAGGGGAAGACGGGCAGTACTGTGGAAGCAGAAATATTCGCTGCTCTGCTCACAGGAAATAAACTTTAAGCTCGGGTTTTCGTAATCTTCGGGGGGATTTTTAGAAAGCGACGGTTTCGGTGCAGCATCACCGAGCCAATAGTTCTGATCCGACAGTATTAGCCCCTTTCTAAGCGATAAAAGGTCCCGGCAGTATGTTCCCGTTCCAGAAAAGCGATGCAGCCAGGGCCCCACGTATATGTCTGTTAGCTCCGCCCCCTCCCCTATTATGTCCCAGTAATCCCCGCCCCGCTGACAGGCAAACCAACCAATGAGCAAAGAGACATGTAGCTTAAGTGGGGCCCGTTTTTGGCTACGTCACTTTGTGGAGAGTACTGAGCTGCTCTTGTTGGGCTTCTTCTGATTGAATAACATAAAATAACATGTCCTATGATGTTATTTATGTTATTTTCCCCAACCCACCCCTCCCCGCCCCCCGTGATTTGAAGAACGCCTGTAAACCTTGCCGTATTGAAACTGAGTGAAGCAGGAGTCTTAGACAAACTGAAAAACAAATGGTGGTACGATAAAGGGGAGTGCGGACCCAAGGACTCTGGAAGTAAGGTCAGTCTCCACCAGCCTGGGAGCCTCCCCTCCTCTCTTTGTCTCCATGCACACTGCAGTACTGTTCTGTTTTCACAGCAGGCTGGCTGATGAGGTGCATATGCAAGCGTAGTCTGAGAAACAGCCAGAGACAGACGAGCAGGTAGAAAGCTTAGCCTGAGGGATGCAGCATGTCAGACACCAGGCATGAACACGGCAGCCAAGCTTTTCGTTGCAACTGCAGATAGAGGCTCACACAAACACCGGCCATGCCCAAAAGATGGACCCACAGCATGTTCAGACTGTCTGTCACGCAGGATGTCGGTAGGACCGTACACACACTACAGACTGATTATGGTTACTGACGCGCTGGAGCATGGAGAGCTGCCTCGTTCTAAACAAAGCAGCATGCACCGTCAACGTTAGCTGGAGTGCAGGACACACGCCATCACCTGCAAACCAGACAAAGCATGACAGGGCAGGTGTTCGGGGCAGGAGGTGGCGGGCTGAATGTGGGCGATGTGTTAGAGCTGGTAGGGATCAGAGAGAGCGGCTGCATCCATCAGAATGAGACGGGGATGAAACGGTCAATGTCAGCAGTGATAGACAGGCAACCTGTTTATATGTGGGGGGGTTAGAGGGACAGTTTCTCCAAATCACAGAAACAGGTTTTTCTCACTTCCATGTGATAGATCAGCTGAAAAATGATTTTAAAAAAAACAAAAATACGCTTGATGCAAAATAAGGCGTGTCAGTCATGTAGGATTAATAAGATCTGATAGATGAGGACTGATCAGGTGATCAGTCTGTGTCATCACTTCCAGCAGCACCATCAAAACTCTGGTCCATTTAAACTCAGAAATACAGTAGCTTGTGTTGATACTCGCACCCCATGGGTAGAGATGTTTATACGAGAATATAATTATCATTTTCAGCATATAGAGTAATTTATAACTATGACAGCATTACTCATCTGTGTCCATTCCAATGATTCACAGTTTCACAGACGGAGCCGTGTTTTTCCTTAATGAAATCGCTGCACTTCGTACTGAAAATAGATTAAATGAAACCAGATTAACAGAAAACGTTGGAGATAGATTAAGCAGTAGAAAATCAGTCAGAGTGAGACCTCTATCAGTCCAGGTGTGTGAAGGGTTTGTCTCCTCCTGCAGCTCAGGTTGTAGCAGAGAAGCTCAGCGTGTTACTGGATGGACTTTTACCCCGAACAGACGGCTTTTTGTGTCTGTTTCGTGTTCTGGAGGCTGAATCCTGCAGCACTCGCTTCAGAGGGAGGAAATCCTGCAGCCGAGCTGCTTCTGCTGCAGTGGTTCAGCTCCACCGGTCTACAGCAGCCACAACAGCTGATTAATCAGCTTTGTCGCCACCCAGTGGTCAAGGGTGTGAATTGCAGTCTGTCAAAATAATGAATGGCCTTCACCGTTAAAAAGATGACGAGCCCTGATGATGACGGCACGCAGGTATCAGAACAAGGTACCTTTAAAGTGTATGTGACCGGTACTGACTGGATTCGGTACCCATCCAAATTTCCTAATTTCCTAAAGGTTTTTTTTTTATCTCTTTGTTTTTGGTATGTGTGTATAACAGCCTGTAATTTGAATAAATATTTTTTTAGGATTTTATGTTTAAAAGTTCACTGTTTAAATTTAAATGAAAAAAAAACAACTTTAGAGGTGGAGGGTATATACGGTTTGTTTTGAGCCACTTTGCAATGAAATAAGTTCAGACGTTACCAGTTTACCTCAAAAATAACATTTTAGTTAAATAAGATCTACTTGTGTGCAGCCTAAATGTCACATGACCTGAACCTCTGATCAGGAGACACCATGAAAACCAAGAAACAGGCCGATAAGAGCAAATTAAGGTTTGAGTTAGAAATATAAAAATATTATCTGGAATTCAAAAGACCTCAGTGATGTGCCGTAAATGCCTCAATAAAACCAAATTTTAATTTGAATACATGTTATTACTTCTTTTTCCCATTGAAAGTAAACTTTAAACTTTATTTTTGTATTTTTAATTTGATTTAATTACAATAAAAAAAATTTTAATTGCAGATTGTAGTACATAATTTTAAGAAAGATGTTAAGTGCGACTGATACTTTTGCAAGCCACAATAAGTTTTCTTCAGATTTGAACATACAGATGCAACATGCATCCAATTATTCTATAACAATATTCTCAGTGTATTTATATAGTTTTATCTGAAGGTAAATTTATGCTCATTTTAAATAATTAAATGAGTCGGTCTGTTTATACTTCCACAGGTCGTTTGTGTTGGTGTGGTTGTTAAGCAAAACCTCCACCAGGTGGCAGTAGTTCATGTTCACCTTCAGACAAAAGCCAACATGGTGACGGTGGACGGGATCATGTTCAGTAAAAGACAGATGCTGGTGGTCCTGGCGGTTCCATTCGCAAGACTAACATGAGCTACAATGTACAACACTGCCCCCTATGGTGTGTGGTGGTATGGCTCTGTTTGCTGTGCTGAGGATGCGAGCACGAATCCCTCTCACTGAGCAGCAAGAAGAGCTGAATAGAGAAGAAGAATAGAGGCAGCTGCAGTGGAGAGAGATCGACTCATGCTGCATTAGGCTGCTGGAAGACGATGCTGGGAAAGAAAATAATAGTATTTAGATGTTACAGTGGTGCAATGCACCTTTAATTAGTTTCTAATTACCAGCTGATCTGCAGCAAGGATGCATGGAAAATCTGCAGAATGTGGCCCTCAGGGACGGGAGTAGCCCAGCCCCGGTGTGGAGCATTTACTTTAACATCAGAGAAACTATCCAGAGTGAGACGAGTTTTTTAAATTTAGGAGAAAACTTTGATTAAAATGGTAAAATGGTGAAGGACGACCAAACAGCTGATTTGTACTGTGCTGAAGAAAACTCGCGTTTCTACGTATAAACCGGCCTGCAGGGGGAAGTGAGAAAATCTGTTTGGAATTTGGTTAAACTGACTAGTTTCTGATGGTTTACAGCATGGCTGCAGGCCGCTGGGCTGACTAGCCAACCAGTGGGTTAGTAGTAGTGTAGTGATCAGTTAAAAGGCTCTTTGTGTTATCACTGTGTGTGTGTGTGTGTGTGTGTTATTAGTTTGTGTGTGTGTGAGTGTGTGCATGATCTGAATTATAAGTGAGTTTGTTCCTTACCTTTGTGTGTTCAGTGATTGTGTGTCAACTTTGCCTAAACCAGCGCTGACTTTGCTCTTTTCCCCCCGGCGGCTCGCAGGACAAGTCCTCCCAGGCCCTCAGCCTGAGCAACGTGGCGGGGGTCTTCTACATCCTCGTCGGGGGCCTGGGCTTAGCCATGCTGGTGGCCCTCATCGAATTCTGCTACAAGTCACGCAACGAGGCCAAGAGAATGAAGGTGGAGGCCCAGACCCAGTCCCCACACCCCCATTACGAGCGCCCCCAGCCCCACTGTTACCCCTGCCGCTCAGGCAGCCCCCGCCACAGCCCCGAGTCTAGCCACCCCCAGAGCCCGAGGCCCAGCATCCACAACCTAGCTGAGTTTAGTGAGGCGTTCAATGCTTATGGCAGCGACAGGGAAGCTGATAAGATGTAGATGGGGTTTCGTAGAGAGTCCTCTCAAGCCTTTGCTCCCCCCTTCGCTAGCCCCCTGCACAGAGACTGTAAGTGAACCGTCGTGTCCCCGTGCTAGCTTCACCATGCTGAGTGACTGTGGTGACCAGTGGCAAAATGCTTCCCACTCCTCTGTCCTATCTGCTCACCATGTGCTCGTGTGATGTCCCAGTCTGCGTTCTGAGCTTTTCCTCGGTGTGACAGGAAGCGATGAGTCATCCTCAGACAGGAAGTCGCCTCCGCAGAGTCGGCCGTCATTTATCACACGGCGACGCTCAAAGATGCAAAGCAAACATGCATGACTCACTGTGAGGGGATGGATCGCTCTCATCAGAGGCCCAGAGCCACGAAATGACTCAGAAAACAGATTTCTAACATTCATAGTAAACATCAAATGAAACACGACACTTAACTCGATGAGACATGATAAATGAGGAGCAATATCTTACCTGTACACACACCTGTACACCTGAGAGGACATCCCGAAGTGGTCTTTGCCTCCCCCATAGTGATTCATGACAGGTTTTCACAAAATAAAAGCGATATTTCTAAAATTGCGGTATGTTGATGGTGTTTTGCGCGTAATTCTCATAAAATATCATCCAGTGAGACTCTTAGGAGGATGGAGAAAAATGTTTTTGCTGAGGAGCATTTCGCTGTTTGTTATCGAGGATGGAGGTGTTATTTATCTGTCCTACTATCCGTAAAAAGATTACCGTCTCCTCCTCCGTTTATTCTGCACCATCTTTACGCCAAACAAACTGCCACGTCACATCCGGGAAAGTTAAAATGCAGAAAAACTGTTTCCATTACACTTGCGAAATAATGCGATATTCCTAATGAGAGCATAAAAACTATTTAGTCATATCTGTAGGTGTTTCCATTACCAGATTTGTCCTGCGATATTTAGACTTTGCAGTTTTAAGGGCGATGGCGAAGCGGATAATGTAAGGACCTGAACACCAGGCTGCAGCTACGGCACATAGAGGTAGAGCTCCACGGTAAACGGCGGGGCCGACTAGCCCTCCTGACGAGTCGGATGTGATCCTCTGCTCTGCATACGTCCCACAGGTCTCTGTCCATTAGACGTCCAGATATGTCCTCAGTCAGTGTAAATCTTGTCCAGCGTGATTATGTGTCCCCATCAACACAAACTCATGAGCTTGACTGTTGCTTTGTCAGCTTCCCTGTTCCACTTCCTGCAACTATCACTGTGTAATGACAACGTTACTGATGGATCTATGTGCTACTGGGGCTGATTACTGCTCTCAAGCTATCCACTGTTTTCTGACTCTGTGTTTATATTTTAATGTGCAGCTTCTCTCCGTTTATTTTTGCAGACTGGAGTTTTTTAAGTTTCTTTTAGACAGCAAAATGTTGCTTTTTATATGTGTTTATTATTCTGTTATCTATAATCAAGAAAATGCAAAATGATAACTTCCTCAAATTCCTCAAATTTAAATTAAACTAAATAATTACAGTATATCATTTGTATATA
>JBBBVT010000016.1:22016661-22030057 GCA_037177035.1 Craterocephalus eyresii | reverse complement strand
TCTCCCGTTCCATCATGATGAGAATCTCCCGTTCCATCATGATGAGAATCTCCCGTTCCATCATGATGAGAATCTCCGTTCCTCCACATCAGAGGTGGGTCATGGTGTAGATGTGGAGCCGGTGGAGTCCAGTGAATCACGGATGAGAGCTGTGTGACATGGAGCATCATCCTGCTGGAAGCAGCATCAGAAGATGCTCCACTGACGAAGCAGCACTCAGGTAAGATGCAGACTCATTATTTAACAGACTTGGCCATCGCTCAATAAGCAGCGTCAGACATGCGGCTGTACGAATGAGCGTTTTACTGGCCGCACATTTCTTGGCATCCCTCGTGTTTCAGTCTGATGACACAAACAGAATCTCCAGGAACACTGCAGGTCCTTCATGTTTGCTTCTTACACCTTTGAGGTAAATGGAATGAAAAAGAGTTTGGAATGTGTTGTCTTAAATGTCTTAAAGTTTGGAGTGAAGCTACGGGGAAAAGATGTTGTTCCAGCTCAGAGGTCTCGGCACGCAGCAGCCTGATAATGGAGCAAATCCTTAATGATCATTTTTCTCTTTTGCTTTTCTCATCAGCGGAGCTTTTTTAGACCGACTTCATTTATAAAACAACGCGTTGGATTGCTGCTTTCAGCCTCGTTTAGCAAGGTCACCCCAAAGCAGAGTGCTGTAAGCAGCTGCTCGCCCCATCACTCTCCTTCCCTGAGCTCCAGTTTGTACAGAAAACAGAAGAAAGAAGAGGTGCAGAGAGTTTCTGTGAGGACGTGGAAGTGCAAAGTCACAGTGGTGACTGTTTCCTGACTGAAACCTTTTCAGATGTGCAGCCATTCGTGTGGATATCATGCGGAGTCAGGCGGCTGCAGAGCAGCGTGGGAAAGCAGAACGGGGACATCTCACCGCCAACCCGACACATGCCGGGGGAAGCAGATTTACTCTGCAGGAGTCACGGCAGGTGACAAACAACCCATGACACAAGCGTCCTCCAGGGAAGAGCTCCAGAAGGTGCTGCGATGCAATTTATCCACAACCACAAAAGCCAGCATCAAGCACCACATTTAGGCCACTAAACACAACAAATACACACACAGTCCAATTACAACAGATTAGTTATGCTGCGTTCTGTTTGGATTTGGAATTTCTGACTTCAGAGTAAGAAGTTCCAACTGGAAGGGCATCCTGAAGTCAGAGGATACTCACCAACCCAACTTCAGGTTTAAAGATGGCTACACCCGGTGTTCACACTGTAGCAGCTGTGATGTCACACTTTTAGCAGCTTTTTGTTGCATGAAATCAGCCGTACACGTGGTGTTGCTTGAGATAAATGTAGGAGATGCTGCTGGAGTGTAATTCACTTTTTCATGAACTACGACGCCGCTGTCAGCTGTAAGAAGATCCAAACCCGGGAAATAGCGATGCTGCTGTTCTCTACAGCACTTTATCATTTAAAAACGTCTGTTTCCTTTCTGCGGATGTAAAACAGCTGATGCTGCTTAGAAACAACGTTTGCAGGTCCGTTAGAGCTGCTTTGCTGGTTTAAAACGAAATCTGCCTCTGAGAAATGGCTTTAATGTGGAAGCTGCCTTATTACTACATTTCCCAGTTGTGAACTGGAACGCTTTTAACTCGGGCGTGACGTCATTCCCAGTTCTGAATTCCCAGTTCCGAGGTAAACGGAAAGCAGCATTAACCCTCCATTTATCCTTTCTGGTTGTTAAACATCATTAATCTGAGGATATTTTCTGTATTCTGGCTTCATATGTGGTGGATGCAGGAAGCTGGGGATGGACGTGGTCAGCTGTTTGAAGCTACTGACTGCTCTGCTTTTCCACCACCGGATTCCCCCTCATCCCGACTCCATGCAGAATTTACCGCCGTCAGCAGGCCGGCAGACTCGGGGCCGGATGTGTTTAAAGCGCACATGGTACCGGAGAGCAGGGTTCCAGCGGAGGAGCGGAGCGGCTTCGGGGAGCATCATATGATGCAGAGAAGCGGAGCAGGAAGAAGCGGCTGGACCTCATCGGATCCGACTGCTTCCGCTGACTGCTGCACTTATCTCGTACGCTTCCAAGTTCCTGACCCACACTCGACTCCAGACTGCTGTTCATTTCAGCTTTTGACACATTTTTCATGAGCAGCTGCTTTCTCTAAGGAAAGGAGACAAACCAAAGGAATGGCAGCTAATGACGGCTAAATTAACTGGAGCGTTAGCTCACCGATGCAGCAGGAAAGCAGCCATTTCCCTGTGTGTGTTTTGATGCTGCAGATTTTTTTTGGGTCCATCTAGTGTATCTTCACCTAAATTTATCCGGTTTCAGCTCTCCTCCTCTTAGACGCATAATAAAATCTCAGATGCAGCTGCTTGACTTGCCGACTCCACCGTTTCTCCCAGTGCCAGCCAAGCTGGGCCCAACATGCTACTGGAATATAGCGACTGTATCTGGCAACCCGAAACAGCGCCTCCTACTGGCTGTAAACAGAACGCTGCTGTCCAACCCGCAAAGATTTTCTACATTTTCAGGCTAAATATAATCTTTGAGGGAAATACTGTACTTTCACTCTGCCCCCCCTAAATGTCTCAAGGAGGTAATATTTTAATAAAAATGTTCCATATACAACCTTTAGACCGCTTGCTTGTTCTTGTTTTTATCATTTGAAGTCCCAGTTTGAGCCGTTTAAGTTTTCATAAAACACTTCCTGGTCTGCAAATAAAAGACATTTCTGCCTCGTTTCCAAGCTTGTCCCCGAGTTTCACTGCTAGTTGTCGACACAACCTTGCTGTGTTCTAGTGAGAGTATACAGAACAAACCATGAGGCTTATTTGCTGCTAAACCTCAGAATTTACCCAAAACCATCCCATCTTCAGCTGAACAATCTAGAAAAATGTTCCTCCAAGTCACAAAACGCCCACCAGAGTCCCGTGGGAACATGTGCTTCAGATTTCTGAGCATGAGCGAAGAGAGAGCATGAATATTTGTTCAGAGAAGCTCTGTGAGAGGATTATTTAGTAATGTATGATTATAGCGGCACGCGGCTTTGGTTTGCATGTGTTTACACAGAGTGAGTCTAAAATTATTCTGTGTATAAATAGTAAGTACTGAATTAGCACGACTATTACGATGCTGTGACATTTACACAGGAGTTACAGGAGGCACATAAACAACTCTGCTTTTACATATCTGATGATTCTCCCCGAGGTCTACAGGAAAATACACCTGATTTGAACCTGAATGACACAGTAAAGAGACCGGAGGACAAACATTAACACAAAGCAGGGGAGTGGGATCCGAACCACCAACCTGGACGCCACATGCTGGTGTAAACTCGGCTCGCTCAGTTTTCTGAAGCTGTGAATATTAAACTCTACAGAAGCTGAGATTTTTCTCTTCTTACAGTCACTGGTTGTTTTCCTTTTAGGTTCTTTTGCTTTAGTTTTACTTTCCCTTCCTGTATAACATTTTAGATTTATTTTTCATTTTATTTTATCTTATTATTTATTATTTTTTTTAATTTTCTATTTTAATTGTTATATTTGTTTCTTACCTTTTTATATTTTTGTTATGTCCATATTTTCTGGACCCTGGCTGCAGCATTGCTGTAACTAATGGGGGTCCTTCAATAAACTAAACTTAACTAAACATTTAATTATACGTGTTTCTTTAAATAGTTTTTTTCTTAAAAACACTGAACAATAATATTCTGTTTTCCAGCAGAATACCATCCTAGCCCTCCATCTTTAAACATTTGGCTTTCTTTAAATTTGGCTCTGCATTTAGCAGCACTTAGTTCGGGCTAATGAACACCACGTACAGCTGAAGCACAGAGCTAATGGATGTACAGTCGTAAACAAAATGATCCGGCCTCTTCTACTAAAAAAAGGCAAAATGAGTCAGAAAAGTCTTTTTCTTTTTGCATTGTGCACAACAGCATCTCGCTCTGGTCCCTGATTATTATTCTCATTCATTTTGTCTCCTTATCCTGCTTTAATGCACGTGATGCTATTAATATATACATCTTACACGGCGACTCATCGCCCACATAATCGATAGTACGAGCCAGAGTCTGCCCATTTATTTATTTCTTTATTTACTTATTCATTTATTTATTAATTAATTATCTATCTATTTATACTGGCTCACCCACACAGGCTGTGTAGTTTTATGTGTGTAAATGTGTGTGTGATTCCCAGCTTGACCTGTTTGCTGTGATACTTTGCTCCTGCTCTTTTTGCTGCTGTTAAAACTGTTTTTAAATTTACCCCCCGGGACAAATAAAGTTTTACAATTGAGCTGTATTGACTGAGCTTTGTTACATTTGACGTAGCAACCAGTGATGAACTCGTACGACATCTCATTTCCCGGGGGAATGCCCCCCCCCTACATCCCTACCCCTGGCCCTGAGTGGAAGGGGAAACAGAATTTAGTCTAATATAGCAGCTATGGAGGGTTTATGTGCTGCAAGCTGGGCAGGTTATTATTGCATCATCGCACTGTTTCACTGCCATGACGACAAACGTGGAATAATCGGTTTTCCAGCGGGACGGGTGGAAGACGGGGGGCATGGGAGACCATGAGGCTCATTTCCTCCCTCTCCCAGTCTTTTCTCCAAATAATCAAGCTATTGATGAGCGTGAAATAAAGTCATTGATGAAACGGTGAAAGTGATTTTTATGGGTGCAGAGATGCTTCAGATGCGTCCCTTTGACCTGTTCAGTGAAAATAAGTTTAAGGCTTTATGGTAAAAGAGCCTCAGAGTTGCCTGCTGCTCTCCGATTGGCCGGTATCTTCCGCTGGATGTTGTGAAGGACTTAATTGTCAAGTGCTGCATAAAGTCATTTGTTATGCTATTATGATTTAATTAAGACAAATAATTGAATCTTCATAAAGTGCAATCCCCTGGAGAGAAAAGCATGTCATTGTCTGCCAGTCACACGTCTTCGCCCCACCACATGCTGGATGGAGGAGGCAGAATCTAATCCCGCTGCAGACGCACAATCAGCTCATCTATTATCTGCTTCCTCCTCGTACAATCGTTTATTACAAAGTTTAGATTTGACTGTAAAGCTTTATTTAGAACGAGGATGCAGCCAAACGTAAATTTAATCTCTTTTGTTTATTTGAGCAGCAACACAAATGTCAATGGCAATTATCTGAAACAGCAAGTGTCACATTTTTTTACAACATGGCAGATCGATTGGCCAGAAGCTCGGCTATCAGCGGGGATGAACGATGAAGGAGTAAAGTTCCCGTTCAGCGTCTCGCATGCGGAGCTCATCCGGAATGCGTCAGTGTAGGAGCAGATATCAGCCAAAGAGCTTCCAGGGCCACGGCTGGAAAAGGAGCAGCAGGTGAACACGATGGAGCCAATAAAAACAGCTGAGCGGCTTCCAGCGCGCTCCTGAGCGCCAACAAGTTCAGCTCTTCTCATAGAGTTCATTCTTTTGACTCAGCTCCTCTAAATGAGTCGCCTCGCAGACAGCTCTATGCAGTTTCACTAAGAGCTTCTGTTAGTCAGATATACGTGTGAAAGCCAGCCCAGCCCCTCTGACGGGACACTTCGGCTTCAGGCCAGATCTTTGACAGCCTGAGCTACAAAGAATCAGCTCTCAGACACATCACGAGGCGTCATCTCCGTCTCTCTGAGGTCAGCACAGCCGGATGATTCACGGCTGAACTGAAATGAGATGTTCGAGGGTTTTTGTGAACTTTTTCTGCAGCTGGAGATTTCCGGCTGTTCGGTGAAACGAATGAGTCCGTTTTAAGTAAAGACAGACGGACAGAGTCGGGAAGATGGACGATTCGTACACAGCAGGATTTAAATGATGTGAGGATGGGGAAGGATGGGGAAGGACGGGGGACTCCTGGTTGGAGAGGTTCGGAGCTTTGTGACAGTGCTGCATCTGCTTCCAGGCTTTACATGAAAATCTGGACTTAGGTTTTGCTGAAGCCGTGATGACGGACGCTGTGCATCCCCACACAAACACCAGTCAAACCTCTGTGCTCCCTGTAAAATGTAATTCCCATCATAACTTTTTATGGCCTCTCCTTCATTTTATTAATGAATCTTCCTGCTGTCATAAAACAGGTCGCTGAGTTATTCTGAGGCTCAGAACCCTGAAACGACGATCTACCGATCTGTTTCACAGCCGGAGCGACGCGGCAAATAAAAGCTCAACGTTAATGACGGACGGCTCCGTGCAGCTCCTGCATGGACAAATGCAGACTGCGATGCGTCAGACGACAGGATTATTGATATTTCTGGAGCAAATCTTGCGGCTGGTGAGGTGAGAGACGCTGCGTTATAAAGGAAAAGCATCGTGAGGAGAAGCAAACACTGAACGCGTGGGATTGATTTAGTCATTCATCTGAGCTCTGCAGTGTGTGTGTGTGTGTGTGTGTGTGTTTAAAGAGCCAGTCTGTGCACACATGGATAAAACTCCTTGTGTTTAACCACTGCATCCCTCAGCCAGAGCCCCCCCCCCGTATTGATTGGCATAGAGAACAAACAGGGTCACCGGTGCAGTAACAGATACCATGTCTGCACCACCGCTCGGCTACGGCACAATACGACATCTGAAAACATGAATCTGGTCAATTTTCCACGTCTCTCCTGGTAAACGACAGAAATCCTCTACTAAGAAAAACCTTTTGTTTTACAATGAAGTGGTTGAAGTTTGAAAAAGTTTTTATCCTTCGTGCTCATTCCGTTCATGCCGGAGCAGCCGGATCGGCCCGAAGCAGAGGCTGTGTTTCTGTCCGTCTGTCTGTCTGCAACACACCTCAGCAGTAATGCACAGATTTGATCAGATTTTAGGAAACCTGTGGAAAGCATCAGGAATGGCTGGGGGGGGGGCGGTCCGGGTCACTGACAGGATTCAGGAATGTTTTAACCAGAACAAACTTCCAGAAAGCCTCAGATCAGCTGACGTCTTCCCGGTTAAAAACCCGCTGTCCTCCACTGTGTTTACCCTCTTTTTATGTAAAAGTCCAGATCTGAAGAGTTTTTTTCAAACGGGGTCGTGTTGATACGAGGGGCGGGACTTTAAGGCCTGCATTAAAATTCAATAATTACGAAGCAATGAACATATTATTAACCCTGTAGAGACAGCATTCAGGACCACACCCACAGTAAGCTACAGGATCTCATCAGGGAGAAAACTTTCTATCTGCAGCGTTTTAGAATTGACTGATGCATCCTTATTATTCTGGTATTTCTTTTATTCTAAAACTCTTAGCGCTTCTTCTGCACCGCGCTGTAATGCTTCCTAAGTTTTATGTAAAACACCTTAATTTGTCCTGGACACAGAACTGCTGTAGAAATAAACCTGAACCAAATCGATGAAGGAGCATTAGAGAACGACGGTGGCCATGTTAGAGCTGAAACCTTCTTTACGTTTAGCTTTTTCAGCAGATAAGCCAGAACACGCCTCCGCGCACAGAAGAGATGTTCACGCTAACATATGTAGGGATTATCTGCCAGCGTTAACGTGTCGGCTCTACAAACAGCACCGGAGATGAATCCAGTGTTTTTACATCGTAATCAAATATTCCTGAAATGTCAGAACCTTAAAGCCTTTAAAAGGAAACAACGCCAAAAGACTTTTTCTCTGAAGCACTGCAATCTCTGGCAAAGAGTTCAAAAGGGTAAGCGAGCCGGATTTGGCAGCGTGCACGCTCATCTGGCAGCGTGCACGCTTATCTGGCAGTGACGAACCCAAACCCCGTCTTATTAGAAAGAGACAAAGAATGTGTAACTGAGGCGTTTGGAGGAGAATGAGAGGATGAGCGCTGCTTCATACGTGCAGCTGATTCGTGTTTTATTCGGGTTAAAGTGAGAAAGGATGGAGCTTCTTGCTCCGGAAGCTTCTGTCGCTGCTTCGTAGGTGATTGGCTGCAGCGTGACTTTGTGACTGGGCTCCGTCCAATCAGCCGTGAGAGGGGGTTGACTCACTTCTAACCCGCAAACATAAATAAGTGTCACTGCGAACTGGATTGAGAGGCTTAAGGCCCATTTCTGCTCCCTGACGAACGTAATTTGGGGCGTTCGTTCCAAACGTCTCCATGCGTCGCTGCCATCATGCTTCCATGCGTCGTTTCTGTTGCTACGGCTAACGTCCGCTAAGCGGCAGTGCTGAGTTTATTGTAAACTCCGCGATACAACGTTAGATTTAAACATCGATTGGCGGCAAAAAACGCGCTGCTACAAAGTTGTTTCTAACCACCAACACACCGTGAACACTTGTAGAGCTTTGTTTCTAAAGCTGGTGCAACTTCTAATGTTTTTTTCGCCATCTTCATTCTTCTTCTACGGTTCTCCTCTTCCTGTTTATCTTCTTCTTCTTCCCTGGTTTGTTTCTGCTCCACTATTCTCAACACTGACCCCGAGGTTTCCGGTGGTATTACTCCGTTGTCTGCGTCGAATGACGGATGCGCAAGGAGCCTGAAAACGCACCAAAAACGCACGAAATTGACGCAGAAGGCGGACGAAACCTTCCGTGCGTGTGCGTGTGCGTATCCGTCATCTGCGTCGAGCATAAATGGGCCTTTAGTAGGAGGGGGGGTTCCGGAGCCGCTACAGTACTTTTCCTCCTTTAACCTGGTCTCTGCAGACTGCTCTGATGGCATAGTGACATCTATTATGTGCATTTCCCAGCAGCCCCGCAGCTCAGAAACCCACTCTATTTCAGAGCTAGCTCTGCGCTACGCGCTAGCTCTGCGCTACGCGCTAGCTCTGCGCTACACGCTAGCTCTGCGCTACACGCTAGCTCGCTGATGTAAACACAGCGGTGGGTCTGAACGCACGGCGGCAGATTCAGCAAGTGGTATAGTGGGTCTTTACCACCCAATCCAAGGAAAACTGGGAAAAGTCCTGGAATCTGGATAGAAATAACCACATTTTTTCTGATATATTTACCATTTCCAGCTGTATGACATCATGCTGTCATCTGCTTCCTAAGGGCCAGAAACAAGTGACAGACTGTGTGCAGCAGGGTTTTGAGCAAAGTTTTTACTATAAAGTGCTGCAGAATGTCTCAGAATCTAGCTTTACCATCACAGCGTTGATCCAGTTATCCGTGCATCTCTGGCCACTCTGCAGCCAGTCGTGTCGGCGTTAAAGGTGTCTGTCCACCAGAGCCACCACAGTCTCTAATAACATCAGCTGTTCTGTCCCTTTGGAAAATTAATTTGTTGCATAGTTGTCAGAAGAAAATAAAAGTGAATTGTTAGAGTTTCCCGGTCACCACTGCAACATATTTCATGCATCTCACAGTCTGCATTGTCCACTGTGAATGACACATTCGGAGATTTTCACAGATCAGGAGATGCTGACATGATACAGAAAGATTCAGACTTTAAGATCTTTTTATGAAAACTAAAAAAAAAACAACTTTATTTTCTCCTGTGGCCCTCATACTCCTTGCAAAGGCCACAGTTTGTATCCCACTGTCCGGTTTCTTTAGGTCCGGTTTTACCTGTGAGATTCCTCACAGGTAAAACTTTCTCACATGGTCTGTCGCTCTTCATGCTTTACAGTCTGTGTGAATTTTATCAAACAACTGTTTTATACTCCCACGTCTGATCTTGTTTGTGGAAAAGGACTGCAGATGGAAATTAGCATGATGCTAAATTTGGTGCAGCTCTCCTAGTAGTTTCTGTGAATAATCAATGATCCTTTGAACAAATAGAAGATAACACAAAAAAAACAAACCAAAAAAACTCCAGGATCAGCGCTTCTCACGGATAAAGTGAAAACATCAATCAGCAGCAGAATCACATGAGAAAGAAACGGTTTGTGGAGCTCTGAAGCAGACGGATATCTATGATGACACGGAAATGTCTTCAAAGCTGGATGGACAGAATATGGAGGTGAGGAGAAGGAAACATGCAGGAAAAGCTTACCTGGTTCCTGTGCAGCTCCTGAGTTGGAGGAGGGTTGGTGGGACAGGAGAAGGGAGGGAAAAACAGAAAGCGAGGTTAGCATGCTGGTAAAATACAGGAGAAGCAAGACACGCATGCAGAGGAATCATTTGTGCTGATTAATCACCGAGAAACAGCTGACTGGGAGCAAACACTCTTCCAAGAGATGCAGCTTTCGGTTCAAAAGCAGACTGTAACGATTAAATCAGCTCTGACAGCAACAGCGAGGCGTTTCAGACTCCATCCTCTAGAAATTATTCTCCATTTAAATCTGGGAAAAGAGTCTTCCTTAAACAGCATTTAAACAGAGCCAAGGTCCTGCAGGAAGCACAGGACGACACAGCCAACAGCGCTCAAACATTCTGGGATCAGCACAAGCAGAGCCACATCAGGTTTATCCTGTATTTACACAATCAGCTGAGACAACAGTGTGCGGTTTCCAAGCAACCAACAAACTCCAGGAAACCTTTGCAACGCAGCACATAATCCCGAGAATAAACAGTTTGTGTCTTGTGGGTGTAGCGTCTACTAAAACCATTTAAATATGTCAACATGGCCGCTTCATCGTGTTTTCATCCCTTCTCTACAGAGCCGCCACCTTGTGTTTGTCTAAGCCCATGAAGGAGGATTAAATAAAAAGTAATAATAAAAATGTTTAAAAAATTATGTTGACATATCCTTTTACTCAAACCATCTGATCACTTTATAAACTGAAGAATTTATTAATTGATGAATTTATCAAATGCCTCAAATGTGTTCAGAGACGAGCTGAAATAATTCAGCATCAAACCTGAATAAAACTGAGCAGAAATATATTTTATTTATCTACGCAGTTTGTTTCATTTTTATTCATTCATTTTTTTTCTTTATTGGTGTTGAATAAGAATGGACATACTTTTTAAAACCATTTTCTGACATGATATCCTAAATGTTGTCTTTTTAGAAAAACAATCATGGTAGAAACCACACGTGCTGCACAAGTCATACACATTTTCCACATGTGAAAAACACCTGATTCACATGTATACATATGTGGTTATGGACCAGTCATGTGATCCCCATCTGTAAACATGCTCTCACATGTGTTCACGTGTGATGATTCGCTCCACGTGTGTCAATATGTGCTTCACATCTGCAAACGTGCTTCACATGTGTAAATATCTGCTTCACATGTATGAAGATGTGCTTCACATGTGCGTGCATGTGACCCCCATTTGTAAATTTGTGGCCGTGGGACATCTTTTGTGAACCACACGTGAACATGCATCACATGTTTCCATGTGTGAACATGTGGTTTTCCGCACGTTTGCACATGTGCATGAACATATGTGATCCATGTGTTTTTTATAAGGACCTGTGATTGGTGACATAAGGAAGACGGTGAGAGTGTCAGGCTCATTATTCTCATGGTTTGGTTCATAGGAACGTAGTAATTATAAACTGATCTAATGTGGATTTAATTGGATTATAATTGGACTAAAATTAAGCGCTGTGACATGACAGATGTGAATCAGTACGATACAAATAAAACCAGACTGGGTTATAGTCAATATTTCCGCAAACATTCCTGATCGACTTATTGATTACACAGTAATGATCTTGTGGCCAAGCAGCATCAGTCGGGTGAATGTTCAGTGTTTTAATTCCCAATGAGCGACCGGCCCATCCTCGTCGTATCTGCTGGCAGAGCATGAAGAATGAAAGCAGAAAAAGCCATTTCTAAAATAAATACCGTGGTTACATCAGCTGCCGAGTTGGCCCCCGCTCAGTCTGGCATCCGTTTTGGCCCCCATCGCTGAGGAACCACTTTCAGCCAAGTAAGCATCAGGATTCCAGCTCAGAGGCAGATTCTGATTAGAATAACTACTTCCTCTTCAACCTTTGCCAAATTTCAATCATGGTGATATTCTAATTACTGTGATCCCGAGCAGGGAAAGCAGCACAGAGACGGAGCTGGGGGGAGGGGGTTAAATAAGATGGAAAAAGCTCAAATTCTTCTGTGTGCTTCAAATAAACAAAGTTGAGAGATTTGCTTGGTGTTTAATAAGCAGGACTTGTTGGAATCCACGCTGCCAGCATGGAAATTAGGAAAATCTCACAACCTGTCAGTTCCTGCAAAGGGCTTCTCCTGCTCGGCGACGGGCAGATGGAGTTTGACAGCTTCTGTTTCATCTGAGAAGCTTTTACCAAATCGGGAGCAGCCGGCAGACACTGCAGAGTGTCTCAGCTGAGTGTCAGCGCTCCCCTGCTTTGGCATTCAACCCCGGCACACAGAGACTTCTTCAACCCGGACCACCCTGCAGTTCAGGGTCACGCCGGGGGAGGCTTGCAGCTCCGACACATGGAGAGTCTCTCTGTGTGTTAAGCAAATGGAGAATAACTGCATGGCCCCTTTGCCCCTCGCAGGTCTTCTGGGAGCTTTCGCTAAACCCACCCTGACCCACAACCTCCAGAGGTGAGGTTAAATGAGAAGAAGAGCAGGGATGCATTAAACATGAATCATCGGGACACGGAGCTGGATGCCGGGCCACTCCAGAGATGATAGGGACATTAGCCAGGGCTTCACCGGGGCCTGAGCTGCATTTAATGAAGGCCTCCACTACCTCCACGTTTGACTCGCAGCCAGGGAGGTAAGTAGTTCCAGATAAACACTGCCACTTCCCTCTCTGGCTCCAGTTGTCTGATTTTCCGCCTCCCCTCCTCACCGTGCAGCCGACAACTTCGGCTCTTTGTAGGGAGCAGGGATCAAGACCAACTTGTGAAGCTCTCATCAAGACTGAGGCAGTCATGCTCAAAGTCCACTTGAACAAATGCAATTAAGCATTGACCAGCCAGGACACGGTCTCCTCTACAGGGGCACCAATTAGAAGAAGGAAAAGTTGTCTTTACTGGGCTTTAATCTAGCCAGGAGTTCAACCCTGTTTCACTAATTAGAAGCTCTATTTGAGGCGGTGAAACTAGATTCTGGATAATAATAATAATAATAATAAGGCCTTGATGGTATTTCCAAAGCATTATATAAGTGCACATTTAAATTTAAAATTGATTTATTAAATAGGAATTACATGTTGTTTTTATTAATTCATTATCAATTCCTGTGATTTGAAAATGCATTTCACATCCTTTTTCTAAAAACAGAGTTAAATGACACATTTCATAGATTTGGTTTGAAATACCTTTATATATCGTACATTTTAAAAAAGTAATTCCAATTTCCATTTTCTTTTTCCCGAGGGAAATGTTGTTTTGGAGTGCTCTGGGGTCTCATTTATAACCGCTGCGTTCGCACAAAATGGGGCCAAAAACTAGCGTGCGTCTCTTTTCACGCAAAGGTTGTCATTTATAAAATATGAACTTGACGGGAAAATCTGCGGTCCTTCACGCAGGAAGAGTGTGATTTATAAAGGGAAATGTTGTTTTGGAGTGCTCTGGGGTCTCATTTATAACCGCTGCGTTCGCACAAAATGGGGCCAAAAACTAG
>JBBBVT010000016.1:21998069-22008965 GCA_037177035.1 Craterocephalus eyresii | reverse complement strand
GAGAGAGGAATTATCTGATTCAGGATTAAACCTGGAATAAACCAGCCTCTTTATTCAGGATTAACTTTCATTCAGGAATTAAGTCTTTACATGCTCATTTTCACCTGTTTAAAGCAGAATTAACTTTAATTACGAACTAAACAGGAATTAAAACTCTCATGTAAACGTGGCCAATCACCAAGTAATAGCAGTAAAAATGTATTTTTGACATAATTATCAAATGGATTATTATATTGTAAACAAAAGGCCGGCTACTTCCTTCATATTTTCTTCCTTCATTTTAATTCTAATTGTCAAACATTTCTCAGGTTTCTCCCGAAGCCCTGCTGACAGATTAAAGTAAACCTACATTTTTGGTCTGGGACTATATATCCAAATATGACCTGGAAGAATCTGCAGATGGACTGAATAGGAGAGGAAGGCGCTCCAAATAAAAAGCCTGACAGCGTCTCTGGGGTCAGCGAAGGTCCACGGCCATTAATTTTAAATGAGAGGAATGGATTTGTGGTAATGGAAACCCAATGGTTTCAGACAGAGCTGGGACCTGGTGGTGTGAAGAGTCCTGCCCACTGAGCTGCACCGAGTGGAGGAAGTCAAAACCTGATTTGGGTCTTTGCTCCCCACACATGATGAAAGCCTCGACTTAATGCATAAGAAATCTATTTGGAAGCGTTGATGTGTGACAGAGCTGAAGGCATCGGCTCTCACTTTGCCCCAAATATTTTCCATCTGATTTAGTTTTAATTTGATCGTTTAACGCAAAACAACTGGGAGGGTGTGTGAAAAGATAAAGTAGTGGGGATGATTGTGCTGAAATGTTGGGCTTCTGTCGGTTCACCGTGTGGCCTCAGACAGCCTTGTGTTTCACTCATAGACGGAGATAAACACCACCGGCATGTGATCACAGACATTTCTGATCATTTTCAGACAAAAGGAAACACTAATATCCGCTTTTACTTCACAACTGTCATGTTTTATGTTTCATTTCTGCCGAATGATTTAATGATCGGAATGAACCCAAGCTCTACTTTCAAGAAACGATGAGAGGTTTCTATAACGAGGGCTCTTCTGTGTTTGTCTTTCATTCAACCCTGTAAGCCTGAGCTGCTTTATAAGAGCAGAAATAATGAGACATAATTACCTCCTATAATAAATATAAATAAAATCCTTTAGACCTCTGGATCCAAACCTTTTGAGCCACGAACCCCAAGAGGACAAATGGTGTTCGTGACCCTCCCTTCAGTTATTAATCATATTTCAGACGGGTCGTCCTGCAGGATCTTTTAATATAAGGCTTGAAAATCTTCATAAATAACGAGGATTAATGGGGATTTATGCATTAATGTGTTAAAGACTTAAGGTGTTTAATTTAGATTTCTCTCATCGTTAATGGTTGTGTTTTGATAGCCATGATGAAAATCCCACATTTATTTGATGAATATGGGTTGTATATTTTTCAGTTGTCTAGCAACCCCATGAAATGATCATGTGACCCACATGTGGGTCCTGACCCACAGTTTGGGAACCCCTGGTTTAGACTGTGATGTTCACACAGGACCGGACCTGTATTTTGGAGCAAACATTTATATTTAGTTGCTTCAGATGATCAATAAATGTAAGCATGGTGTGGTCTTTCATCAGACGGGGTAAAAGAAACCCGGTGAGAGTAGAAACTTTACATCTCTCCACTTTTATTGCAGTTAACTCAGGCAAAGTGATCAAACACAACATTCTGGACCGTGGGAATAGATCCTCTGAGGTCACTGCATGTCCTACACACCAGGAACATCAACATGATATTGTTATTACAGAGTAATAAGTTGGGTTTGCTGTTTTCTGCATCCGCATCTTCTTGGTGAGACTGGCTCGTTCCCAGCATGGGTAACTGTCTCTGGCAGATAGTTAACTTCCTTATTGATGGCGAACTCTAAAATATATCCTCCTTATCCATTATTTGCTCATCCTGCTGCAGATCACTGGGGCTTCAGCCTATCCCAGCATGCTTTGCATGAAAGGCCCCGCTTGTTTACCTATTTGCAGTTATTTTTATTGACATCACTGGATGACCCAAATCTCCACCGAGGCACAAACGGCACACCAGCCCGTTATGGTTCTTTGATAATGAGCATATAATATATGTGTTCCTGTGGGCTGGGGGTTGGTAATGCAGGAGTTTTCCCGATTAAAACGCCCCACTTTGAGCTGTGCAGCTCAAAGGCCATTACAACAGCACCCGCTCCCTCCTACCTTGCTTTTTACTTAATTGAATCTGCTAGTCCCCATATCAGATATTCCTTAACGGAATACTGAAACCTATCCACCCTTTTCCTAATACCATTAGAGGAAGTGGGAGAGCAAGATGGATGCTTTAATCCTGCTGGTTCAGAGCACACAAAAGGAGAGCATGCCCTGCAGTGAGACATTAGCCACAACATTCGCTGCTACACCACAATATCCTCCTGAGCCGAGGACTTGCCCTGTCACTGCCTGACTGAAAGCAACAAGAGCCGCTTGCCTGTAAATACACACACATCATTGCACTTCTCGTTAAATAGGAAAACAAATCTGGTTCTGAAACATGTCACAAGCTAGAGCACCTTATTTCTTCTTCCACCCGCATGGATCCGCAGCGTTAATGCCGTCTGCATGTGAATCTGGCGGATGTGCGGGAATGTGCTGCAGATGAATGAGGTGCAGGGAGGCCTCCTGCTGCTGTGGCATTCTTACTTCCCAAACCATTTTCTGCTGTGTCAAACTGCAGCTAAGCTAAGGTGAGGTCCATTATTCCTGCCCAGCTCTGGCACAAACTAATCCTCTTATTTGGGAGGTCAGCGCCAATCATTATACCGAGGGGTGCAGTTACAGTGTGCACTCCAGTGAGCTGATTTTCCCCTTACATAAATATATGACTCAAGGGACCGCTCCTGCCCCGTCTATTATTTATCCCTCCAGCTTTCACTTCTTTGCTCTCGTCCTCCTACCTTCACTCTTAACTTTCCCTCTCCTATCTCTGACGTTCTCAAGCTCCCTTTTTCACTTTTGTACTTTTTTTCCATTCTCCTTTAACTCTCCCACAGTTTGCAGCTAACATCTTTCTTTTCCCAGCTTAGGTTTTTTTTTCTTTTCCTGTTTTCAGGATGCCCAGAGTGGCGTATAATTGAATCTGCAGACAGTGCATGAGCAGGAACAATTAGCTTAGTCAGTCAGGATGTGGATCGCTGTACTGTAGGATGAACACAATCAGAAAAAGTAGGAAGATAAGCCTGATCTGCATGGGGGCCAAAACACAACAAGTAAATCATAAAGTACACATATTTTGTTCCCACCCTTCATTGAGATGGAAAATGTTTGCATTGCATTGTCCATGTTATCTCTTCATATATGATCTGCTTTTAATCATATTTTTGAAATCTTTCGACGAGGAAGCCACATAAGTGATTTGTATGCTTCAATGTGAGAACGTACAGGGAGGCTGGAGAAATCAAAACAGGGAAGAATTCAAGGTTCAGGAGATTTTGAAGGAAAAGAATCATTGCTCACATTACAACTGAGCCATTTAGCCAGTTAGCTACAAAGAAGCTAAAAGTTGGTTAAGCACATGGAAGCTAAAAGTTAGCTAACAAGAGACAAGCTAAAGTTAGCCCACTACAGAGAGGCTATAGTTAGCCAACCTCAGAAGCTAATAGTTTGCTAACTGCAAAGAAGCTAATGATGTAATGATGCTAACGTCATGATGCTAATAAGCTTTGTTCTGAGTCCGGCTGCTAACTAGCTGGGTGGAATTGTGTTTCCACTGAACGGCGTTCTATAATCTCATCCCGTGAGACTCCAATAAGGAGATAAGAAACATGTTATGTTTTGGAGCATTTCACTGTTGTTTGTTATCAAAGATATATTTTTCTGTTTACTTATTTGTAAAAAGACTCCGTCTCCTCCTGTTTTCATACATTCTGCACCATCTTTACTTTAAACAAGCCGATCATGTGACCCCAATAGGTCACGTCTGGGAAAGTGGAAATGCAGAAAATCTGTTTCCATTACACTTTCCCGAAGTCTATATATCGATAGCAAGCGTAAAACCTTATCAGCGATATTTGACTGTTTTTTCTAAATGTAGGTGTTTCCATTACCATCTTTCTATTCTGATATTCTAAGGTTTGTGCAGTTCTAGGACTAATAGTGCTGCAAACAACTCCTCAACGCGTTTCTGGAACTTTAACACGTATGACAGCAGGATTTATGAATATAAAACTGGACAATACAAAACATATTTTTCCTCTGTGGAAAAGTCTAGAAAAACTTTTCTACCATCAAAAATATATTTTGCCTTATGTGCAGCTGACACCAGCAAAGACAGACCATAAATAGTTCATAAATAGCAATTCCCCGAGAAGCAGGGGGTGGGAGAGAGCAGCCATTTGAAGCAATTAGAAGACTTCCCTCTGAAAGGGCGGAGAAAGACGACTCTTTCCTTTCAAGCCTCCCACTGAAGGGAGAAACCTCTGTCATGTCGTAATGTAACCTCCACCTTCATGTTGCGGATGAAAGGCCCCGAATGTCCTTTGAATGAAACGCCCAGAGGACTTAACATGCATCAATAACATTTCCATCCTTGAAGATTGTTTAAGAAGAGCTATACATCCTCTTTCAGACTTTGAGGCTCTGCACACTTCCTGGAACTTTGTTAGGCCCCCCCAAAAAAACAACAAAAAAAGTTATTCCTATCCACAGAGACAGAAGAGAGCAAAGGAAACAGAGGTAAGGAAAAGCAGAAACACAGCGTATCCCTGTAAAGTGTCGCTTCCTTAAAAATAGGACAGCTTCATCTTGAAGGAGCTATCATTCTTCATAGGGGCAGCCTGCCTTCATTTCCCCCTCAGCAAAGCACACAGGGCTTAGCGCTCTCACATGTGAGGATTTGCAGCACTTGAAGGTGGAAGCAAATTCCCAGACAGCAGAAGGACGAAGCTCCAGCAAAGCCACGCCACAAAAAGACTCTGCTAACTTCTGAGGCTCAGCGGAGGCTGAAGGAAAACTGTCCACAGTTTCTGTCTCCGCAATTATTATTAGCAATTATATAAACAAGCCATACAGTCACTATGTGCGTTATTAGCCTGTTCGGTTGCCGGGTAACACAAATATCTAGTCAGCCAATCACATAGCAGCAACTCGGCGCATTAAGGCATGGAGTTGAAGTTCAAAGTGAGGATGAGGATGAGGAATCAGAAGCCCCACTGCTGAACTGAGGCAGGATTTCTCAGTGTGGTGCCTCCTAATGACGGCTAATTCAGCATCTGAGTTACATCCTGTCTCTTCTCTGAGATCTCTCTAGCACGTAAAAGTCGGTCCATTGTTGTCTTTTGTCTACCTCAAGTAGTATTCTCCATGCTGTCTTTGCATGTGGGCATTAAAACATTACTGTAAGAAAGGCATGGGAGGAAAAGTTTGCCTTACAGGGATAGAAAAAGTAGTGATGTAAAGTTTGTCAGCTTTAGGATGCTGCTGGTCTGCAGCTGCAGGGACGTGCCCGTTAAACATCGCAGTACCATGACAACAAGGCAAAAGCAGACAGTTTTAAATTGTCCCATCAAGAGTTTTAAAGTCAAAGTTATGTAGTGCTACTCGGAGTGACTTATAACATAGCATGGGTGTTGATGCTCGACGCACAGGCGTGAGCGTGACAGTAACTTCAACCAATCCGCTGGAATGGTGGGGGGCTGGCGAGGGTCCACAGCCTACCTGAGTGCTGCTGCTGACCATCTCCATCCACTCTGAGCCCAGCGGAGCATCTTCTGATGCTGCTTCCAGCAGGATGATGCTCCATGTCACACAGCTCACCTCCAATGTTGTGATTCCATCGTGTCGATATGGAGCCAAATCTCCGAGGATTTGTAATAAATTTATAGCTGTGTTGCCAATAAAAAACTGGTAAAAGAAACACCTAAGTTTCGTAAAACCTCTAAGATATTGCAAAAAAAGTTTCATGGACACATTTTTTACCGGACGTGTTTTCGGAGCAAGTTGGCAGTTTGTACAGGGAGATAGCTTCCAGGTAGGACCTGCCTTCCGACGGCATGAATGCCAGCTGCTTATTTTGTCTTCTGATGAGGACAGCAGTGGTAACAAAACAGCTGCTCCACGAGGCTAAATGTTCCTCCTTCCTCCTCAAAGAGTCTCACAGGACCAGATTTTACCAGGATAAAAGCTTATGTGACACCATTCAATGGAAACTTCAGTAAATTACAATTTTAGAAATGGAACTTTGATGGAAAAGTGTGACGGAAACCAAGAATGACGGCAGTCCTGAAGTTTTGAAAGGGTCCGAGGTGGGCGAGTGTAGAAGTAAAGTCCATCTGAAAGACAGATTTCTTGGATTTGACTCTTTGTGGAGAGTTTCACCAAAAGAAAAGGAAAACTGCGGCGTAAGTGTGAGTGGCTGCATTTCTAACAGGAAATATTACCGGCGTGCACACAGTGACAGAAGCAGCACGCTGAGGGCTGCTCTGGGAAATGTTTCTGCAGTTTAAATAAATTGTGAAGCAATTTCAGCACTTCTCCTCTTTCTGAATCTGCTTCTGTAGTCTAGAAAATTGGACTCGAGCAAAAAGGATTTGGATGTCAGAAACAATAGAGAGTTGAACTGTAGCTTGTTTTCCTCCAGCTACGATGCTTTCCAGTGACAAAAGTTGCGATTTTACATGTTTGGTTGGGATTATGTAAGGAAGTTTTCATGCCGGCTCTCGTCCAATCACTTTCTGACTTGATGACTTTCAGAGGAGTTGAACGTTCTCTGAAATTAAAAAGCTTTTCCTGTAAGAGGCCTCCTCCATGTTCAAATTAAGCTCATGATGTTCAGCTGCAAAACAGTGATTATGGGAAAAAGCTCGGCTGATTTTGTGTCAGCTGCTCCCCAAAAAGCCTCGGTGAGTCATCAGTCGCTGAGTTAACGGTGAGGACGCAGAAGGGGCGTTATTTACATGCTCTGATCCCAGAGACTGATCACGATGAAGCCCTCACACAGCGTGAATCCAGCAGAGACAGAACAACATCAGCAGACCGCCCACGTATCCTGCTCCTTCGCTGGCTCTCAGGGTCGCTGATAAGCACAGCCAAGGTACACGCACAAGAAAAAGACTGGAGTGTTTGTCAGAAATGGTGGAGAAGATACCTTGAATCCAGACTGATAGAGTGAGCGTTAGAACGGACAGATGGTTGCACAGAACCAAACAGGCCTTTGAAGAGGGCTGATATCTGTATCACATGTTCGAGTGCAGCTAATTAGCTCATTGACATTTTGTGTTGTGCCATCTCTTGGCATTAAGTGCGGGAAGCAGACAGCTTTGAACTATTTCAAGCTAAAACACTCCTACTTCAAGCTACACGGCTGAACAAGAAGTGCCTGTTTAGAATGGATTGTGGCAGCATTATTTACCTCCAGTCAATGCCCAAACAGGATGAAGATGAGCTGGATTCTAGGGATAAGAGTCAGGAATATAAATAATGAATGGAAGCGGTGCTAACTAGCCCATGAACACCATATTGCAAAGCAAACTGCTGCAGAAAAGAATGTGGCAGCAGATGTGGCTCTCACGCTGCAGCATCACAGGGAAAGAAAAAAGAAAAAACGGCATATGCTCCACTCCGAGGAGAACTTAACTGGTGCAGACCTCTGCTAGGCGGAATCGGAGAATTCCCCAAGTATGTACGGCCTACTTCGTGCAATATGGCGAGGGCACCCTTGGACCGAGGCGATGAGCAGGAAGAGTGGTGCGGTGTTGTGTGATGAATTAGCAGGAGATGTGTGTGCTGTGCATTGTTGCAGAGGAAGGAGGCAAACAATGGCTGGGACTTGCCTTGATATGCTTCCTCTTCAGCCAGACTTGCACCATGCAAAGATCCAGTCTGTTCGGGTACGTCACTACTTCCAAATGTGCTGGATCCTGACGGGAGAAGGAGTTACACCTACTGCAATGTTTATAAGGGAAACTAAACCAAGACTAATCACAGATGAGAGTTAATACTTTAACAATCTGTTACTGATCTCAGTCCACTTCCTTATGAATGTACTGAAGGTGCAGCTCTAAACATCCTGGCTGTCGCTGATCTGTAGCATCAAACATAGCCTGTGTAGGGAGAAGGACTGGGACTATGCTTCCCTCCTGATTTCATTTTTATATTACTTATTTAGGTGCTGATGCGATTGAATTGGGATTCTTGTGATTTTTTGATATGGCGGATTTTAGTGATTTTTAGATTGCTTTTTTAACCACAGAACATGTGTAATAAATGTAATCAGGGACCATATTTCCCAAAAAATCCTGTGAGCCACTTTTTAAGATTTATTCACAGGAATTTATTTGACCCAGCTGAAAATGAAGCAGTTGAATTAGGAGAACACAACACAGCAGCCAGACCATCATTCTGCTGATATAAAGCCTCACACAACAAGAATATTAAAAGAATATTAAATGGGGAAAAAAAGGTTTTCAACATTATTTCTACATTTCTCTTGCAAAAACATTTCCTTTTAAAAAAACTAAACAAAACAGTTTTTAGCAAAATACTTTTTTGAAAACAAAAACTCATGAACCAATTTTCTTCTCCCTGCCCTAGTAGGGACAGCAGGACATGTCCAGCAGCTCCTGGCTAGTCCACATCGTTTCCCATCGTACAAAACCATCTGTGATATCTACTGATTGCAGATTGCAGTGAAATGTCCACGCCTCAGGCAGTTATTCATGTTCTACAATCCATTTTAAATTCAAACATTGGTTACAGTCGTATTGGTAAAACTAACATGAGCTGGAATACAGCGGGAAGTGCTCGGCTGAACATGTGGAGCCTCCAGCCGTCCAAAGCCTGGTGCTCAGTCTCGTTCAAACTCGTTCCTTCAGCTTTATGCGTCTGCTTGCAGACATAAGTCATGGATCCCTACTGTGAGCCTACAGGAGCAGGAGCAGCAGCTACATTCTGCGTTTGGACTTTGCTATTTTTCTAAAACGGCTCGATCTCCACATTTTAAAGTGTAGTATTTGATGTGGAAAAAACACAAATGAAATATTCTGTTAGTCAACATGCGGCAGCTGGGAACCGACAACCCGACTGTATGTTCCAGGGACAGAGTACACGCCACGCTAAAGGTCAACTCTGATCCAATAAAAGATTAAATATGAACTCAGTTGTTCATTTGGTTTGAGGCCAAGCAGCAGCAAAGGAAGCTTGTAAGGAATAAAACAGATGTGTAGCTCCAGAGTCTCGTCCCTGGATGGGGCAGGGCTTTGCCTGTGAATGGCTGTGCTGATAACAGACAGGTGGGGGGATGGTTGATGGTTTTACCTGTGAGGCAGAGCTACAGGATGAAATTCCCCAACTCTCCAGAGTATAACAGCAACCCAAAGACCTGATCCAAGCTGAGCTTCCAGCACTGATGCTCAGTTTGGCCCAAGGCCACGGTCCAGCGGGTTTTCTGTGTGTCCCTGCTCCGACACAGCGGACTGAGCCATTTAATGCGATGCACTCTGGATGATCATCATCATGTCGACGCTGGAGCCTTAAATCATAAACGCTGGCAACTTTATTCACAGAAAACATCTTCTAGTTTCCAGAAGCAGGCGATGAAAGCGGCATAACTGTTGGTGCATTAGTCGCTCATTACGCCCGCTCTATGACACACCTGAAGCTTCATCACCAGATAGCTGATTGGTTGAATCATCGTTCATGTTTCATTCAACAGGATCATTGCTCTGCAGCCACTCACACTAACTAGCAATCTATGTGCAGTATCATTACAACCAGGGTTCGCCTGCAAGTGGAAGTTGGATTCTTTGGTCGAATGATCTCTGATTTGGGACTGCACCGGGGTTGGTTTTATTGGACCAAGAGGTGGATGCACTCTTATCTCCAGCTGCTCCAACCTCCTTGACCTTTTCCCATTGTTCAGTAAACTGGTTGCTTTAACCATGTGTCAGCAGTCCCTATGAAAGAGTCTCTGATTGGCTCTGATTGGCTGGATGTATCAGCATCATAAATGCCAACGCTGTGTTCAGTAGAAGCACGCGAGTGATCGTCTCCACCTGGTCTGGAAGTAATGGACGTCGCAGCTGCAGCTTTTCTGGGAAGCTTTGATGATCCGGGGTAACTCATCCGGCTTCTCAGTAATTTGTCTGATCCCTTTGCCTTCTTCACGGGGACACTGACTGTCAGCTCTCGCTGCCAGAATGCGTAACACCGGCTGTCACAGATGCTGCCAACGGAGGCCGTCCGCTCCGAGGCTGCAGCAGAATACCTGCCATTCTGCCGTATTCTGCATCCCGCTCTAATTCAATTTACCACTCGAGCCCATTTCAGAGGCTGTCACACATCTTCCAGCCAGGAGGCAGCGGCATGCAGAAAGCCTGCCGGCTGTTTGTGGATACTGTAAGCTGCAAGGCTTGTTGGGAGCAGAATTACAAACCAGGTGAATGTGGTGAAAGGTTTTTATTAGAAAGCAGTTTAGGATGGGAGTCAATAACAGAGAGCTGCGGATTTACAGCCGCACTTACAAAGGCATTAAGATAGCAGGAAGTGATAACCGTCGCATGATGCTGTTCTTTTGTCCCAGCAGCAAAAGGAGAATTGACTAAAGTAATTAGAGAGGACTTCTGCGGGTCACCGAGGCCGCCGCAGTTAGCTTTCAGTTGATTCCAGGAAAGTTCATTTATTTCATTTGACTTTTTTTTATTGTCCGGATTAAGGGCCTTTTCACATGGCGTGCTCTGGTCCGAGCTGGGTCCGGGATCGATCAGTCCTGAGTTGTGTTCACATGCCAGTGCTTGAACCGGGCTCGGGCACGCTTGGTAATGTCGGCGCCAGAACACTAGGTGGCAGTGTTGAGGAAAGTTGGCTGATAGCGAACAA
>JBBBVT010000016.1:21859036-21869336 GCA_037177035.1 Craterocephalus eyresii | reverse complement strand
TCTATCTATCTGTCTATCTATCTATCTATCTATCTATCTATCTATCTATCTATCTATCTATCTATCTATCTATCTATATTTTATTTTATTATATTAATTATATCATAAATCATTTATTTTTTATTAAAGCCATTTCTAAATCAATTTTCATCTTATTGAAGTTTTTATTCATTTTACATTGTTAGTTATTTATTCATTGTGTGTTGGCAATCGCTTTTACATCTGTTTTATTTCTTTAAACAACAGCACATTTTAAGTAAAATCCAGCAGAAATGCTTAGCTTTTAAAAAAACTGTCACATTTAGAAACAAAGCTGTATGAAGATGCATTAATAATGATTAATACTCACGTTGCAGCCGTCCGGTTTGTTCTCTTACGGCATTAAAAGGTGCCCAAAAATCTTCACCTCTGCCCTGATTAAGCACTATTTTTCTCTCTGCCCATAAACATCAGAGCAGGATCTCTCCCTGCTGTCATGTAAACAACTGTGTGCAGCAGAATGAGCGATTTCAGGTGAGACCTTTTTGTTTCTGAGTGTCACTCTGCGCCAGCTCGAGGCCACAAACACACACACAGATCAGAGGTAGCAGGATATAGGAGGACGGACGCTTCTCTCAGCTGTCAGTTTGCTGTCACACCTCCACCTCAGATGTTGTCACCCCACCTTTAAAGTTTGGCCGTCGAAGGAATAAGTAACATTACTGTGCCTCCCTGGGTGATGGGCCCCAAAGACATCCAACCAACGGAGGAGCCACAAGCCTGAAAACGGGGGAAATGAAACTTAAACGTGCTCCATATTGGTTTAACTTGCAGCCATATTCGGTGGTGTAATTGTTGAGTGCAGCAGCAGCAGCGCTGGAAACAAGCCCTGCATTTATTATTCATCCCCTGCAACTGCCTTTTTAGCAAAGCCTGCAATGTTTGTGCAATGCAGTTTTCTAAAATGTCATCTGTTCTTCGTCAGATACCAGCTGAGTCAGAGAAACAGCGCACCAATCAAAGAGCGGGGTGGCCTAGAAATGGTTGATGCTTTGTGTTTCAAGCCATTATCCGGAGTGGAATCCGTAGATTTCCCCTGGGACGGGCTGATTCTGAAATCCTGTCTTAATACGATAACATCACAGAAAAATAAAAAAGCAGATGAGATGCACGCCGGCTCCCCGGAGAGCTGCGATCTGCCCGTGCAGCCCTGCTCATCGCTAAGCACCATCCCAGACTTCAATCCCAACAGCTTCTCTAAATTGGCTCGTTTGATTGATTAAGATAATTTAATCAGAGACGAGAGCGGAACAAGAGAGAGGCCGGGCCGGGCCTGGTGCTGATGAGCGGGGTCGGCGGCCATGATGAAGGTTTACGGGCCCATCATGGCTGCTGCAGGTGCACCGTGATGAGACGAAGCACGTGCACGCCTGGAAAGAGGCTCGCCCGTGCACGTACGGAGAAGACACACACCCAGACACACGTCTAACTGAGGAAGCAGGCTAAAAACTCCAATCAGAGGAGACGGGCTTCATCAGGACCCCTCACTCTGCATCTCTGATTCCTCAGAGACCCCCCGGCTGCACCGAGTTTCCCTCCAGCACCGACCTCCCCAACGCAGGAACAACTTTTACCAGCAGTCTCAGACTGATGGACACACAGCCATGTGCTCATTTCATCCCATGTAAACAGTAGGGGTGCAACGATACACAGAATTTACGGTTCGGGTCCATATTCATAGATACAAAAAGTTTATTTAAATGCTTTTATTACTTGTATTTTCTATTAAATTAATTGGCTTACAAATATTTCTTTAAAGATTTAAGTGCAGTTTTTTTATGCGGTGCTGTAATCTCTCAAAATGACGGATGGGTTTCAGATTTTTCATCATGATTGTAATAAAAACAGAGAATGACAGAAAGTCTCCTCAGCGATGCACGGTGGAGGATCAGCTGAGCTCAGATCCTCTGAGCTTTCATTCCGATGCATCATCAGAGGACATAAAAATGCTGTTGTTTCATACGGTAACAGTCCGGCGATGGACCAGTAACAGACCTGCAACATAGACCGGTCCTCACTGAGACCAGGACCCGGACCTTCTGGTCCGTTCTGAGCCGCATCCTGCAGGCCATCAGGGTGCGGTCTACTTCCTGGTGCAGAGTCCCAACCGGACCTGGTTCAGGTTCTGTGAGGACCGGACTCCCAGGAAGCTGCAGGTCTGCTGGATCTCAGCAGTTTTCCATCATCAGGGTTGAAGCTTTTCTCTCTGCAGCTTCGATGGAAACAGGTGATGATTCCCTTCATTTCTTACGTTTTATCGTGTTTTCTTTCAGGGTTTTTCTCTTATTTTGAATTCTCCGCTTCACGCTGTGATGCTTCTGCTGTTTTATGGAAAGCACCTTGGACTGTCCATGCATGCCAGAAACAGAAACTTGCCTTGTTTTTACTGTGCAGTGAGTAACGGATGAAGCTGAATGGAGCAGCCATCTGTGAAAGCAGAGCAGCGTTTCAGAGAGAAACATGGCCCGATGTTTGCAGAACGCTACGCGAGTCCTGTGTGGAAATTACCTGATAAACTGTTTCTCTTTGATCTGCATGGGAATATCTTTACCAACGCTGGAGCCCGGCTCAGAAACCAGCGGTGAGGGATGGACGCAGCAAACCTGCTCTGCCTTCAGCAAACAGCTTCACAGAGCAAAGAAGTTACTGAAACTTCCATCATAATGAAGTAAAGTGTCACAACATACACCGTGAGCTTTAATTATTTAGTCTTAATTTGTCTCAGACGATCTTCTCTGCACTCTTTCCGGGGAAGTTTGACAACACGGGTTAGGCTGAGGGAGATGTGCAATCTAAATTCCAAACGTCCATTTATCTCAGGACACCTTCTTATTTAGTCAGACAGTGATAGAAGCGGGGGCGCAGGGGGGTTCGCTGCTCCTCACCACAGCTCAAGTACCATCTGTTTCACGGATTGAAATAGATTGGCTTCCATTTACAGCCAACAATATATGCTCCAGCCTCCCCAGTGAGGTTTTGGAATAAAAATGTCAATTAAAATGTTGGACAGTTTGAGTGCAGAGACGGAGCCACAGCAGGGACGTCCGGAGATAAAACGCCTCCCATCACAGGGGCACGCTCTGCTAAATAAAAGTACAACAGCAACTCCAGCCGAAGTTCCCCCGTTTCCATCACAGCCCTGAAATTCTCAGCAAAAGCCAGATCCTCGCTATGAGCACCAAACAACCGAACTAACACTTTCATTCTGAACTGAAAGCATCATGTGATCGTGGCCATCGTTGGAAACTGGACGACAGCAGAATCTGAATTTCTAAAACCCTGTTGCCCTCTTTGCATGCATGTCCACTAAAAACAAAGGCCAGAGTGAGAGTGGCTGCAGGGTTCCTTTGGACCAGATTACATGGACCTTTTATATCAATTAAAAAACACAACTGATGAGCCGAGCTTCAAACAAATCCCCGTTCAGCTCTGCAGGATTAACTAAGACTTTGTTCATCATTAAGACACAAACACAAAAAGTCTAATGTTCTTCACAGCTGGACAGATGTGATGATGTGTGGCCGAGCTCTCACATGGTGAGTCTGCGACTGCATGGAAGCTACCAACATGTCCGTCCATCTGACGGCAACAAAAAAGCCCAAACTCGTGGGTGTGAACCTGAAATGATGCAGCAGGTCCAGAACTTTCAGGTTAGCCAGCGCTTCTACAAGGTGGAGGACTTTTCACTTAAAAAAAACAACCAATAATTATCTGTTACGTCCCAGCTCGGCTAGGAGGGGAGGGACGAACAAAGGAGGGATTTTCAACGGTTTGCAAGGTTTTAACAAGGTTTATTTGGCTCAAAAGCGACAAAAAGCGCAGAGGGAGAACAAGCCAATGTGGTCAAAACTAACAGAAGAAGGTGCTGCACTAACCCAAACCAAAAAGGAATAACTATATACAACAAAAAGCAGCACTGGTCACTATATAATACAAACAAACACAAAACACAACTGAAATTCAACCCTCTGGTAAACACGGCGGTTACTAACTGAAAACTACCCGAAGTCATACCAAAAAAAAAACACAAGCACGGTACTCACACAGAGTCCGGCGATCGATAACAAAACAAACCAAAAACGAGCACGAAAACTACTCACAAAGCCACAGTCTATCGAACACGAAGCCAACTAACAATACGAATTCTAGCAGTCAAAGTCCAGCAAGCGGAGGGGAAGCCGTTCAATGCAGAACCACTTTCCCTCCTGAACGATGAGGTGACGAGGCTTTTATGTCCGGGGTGCCGGCATGTCCCACCGAGATTGGCCACGGCCGCAGCCAATCAGGATCCAGGGGAGCGAAGGTGTGTCTCGGTCCATCCAATATCCCTCGAGTGCCGGCTCCCGGCATTTGCATAGGAGATAGGGTGCAATTAGCGTCAAAACAACAGCACCTGTTACATGATCTTATGTTCACTGACAGCCATACAGGAAACCAGACGAGCTTTCACGAGCCGCATTAAACACATTTACAGCTAGCCCTATAATATAAATCAGGATATTATTAAAGCATGTTGGAGATTTACAGGCTAATTGCTTCGCTACTTAGTACTAAATAAAACAGGGTCGTGCGGTTTAGGGTCCTTGGCACGAGCAGCGCGGCCACTTCTTCCTCAATGCTGTAAAATCGCCTGATGCTGCACCTTTCTTTACACTTCCAGCGTATTTTTTATTTACATAAGTCAGAGGGGAAACGTTATCCAATAAAAGCAATTTCTCCAGCAGCTGTTTATTTATACATTAAGCAGACATGAGATGTCTTCTTGTTGTGCATCATGTAATATTGAGGATAATCTGATCCCACTTAAAAACATTTGTCGTGACGTGAACAGACTTCTACTGACTGCTTTGTTTTTACCCGAGCTCCTTGCCTGACCCTGGATCATTCAACCAGGAAAGTAGGACACAAACTGCTAAAACATGGGATTAGTATCTGGTTAATGATAAAAAAGAGAGATACAGCCCCCCCTCTCAGAAAACCATGCTTGCTGCTGGCCGTTATGAAAGATCGATGCTTGAAATGCAAAGATGCTCTTTCTGCAGCACTTCTGAAAATCCCGTTCCGCTGGAAGCCGACCCATGGATGCATCAGACGTGACGGTGCGTTCAGGGTCTCTGGAGGGAAATGACATGCAAACGGCCAGCAGCTCGCTTGGCCGTCTTTTATTGCTTTTGGAGGATGAGGCATTTAAAGAGATTCCTCTATTCAAAGAAAAAAGGCTGGAAGAATGACTGCGTCTTCCCGGCAAGTGTCTCTTATTCCCAGACGGTAACAGAGAGGGCTGCCGCGTTGTGCTTCCAGGACTTAATGAGTGATAATCTGCAGCTGATTTTACTCAGCGTCTGTTGGAGAGGCCCAGCTGTGGCCCAACGTACGGACGTTCAGAGCTGGGCGACCTGAAAGCAGAGGCATGACTCGTCCAGACTTAATTGCACCACGTGGTAAAAACGTACACTCGCGCCTAATTACCGTCATATGAGCGACTGAGAACAAGTCGCTTTCAAAGTGCCTCATTTATTTGCAGCTTGGCAACCTGTCAGCTGCGGAGATTAGAGATTTTGGTGGAGCAGAATGTCACAACACATTCAATTATAGGCTCTGTGACTTGAGTTAAACATAATGAACGTGTCACTGCTGCCTGCCATGATTTGCCTTTTTCATTGTTTATGCCAGCAACGAAAAAAGAGGAAAAAACAACCACCAGTCTCTTTAACGTGACGCTGAGCTTTCACAGCGCGGGATAATGGTTGCCCATGGAAACGTGACGCTAAGCGTCATGTTAGCCAGGGTGTGTTATACTGGATTTGTTGTCCTTTTTCCTCTTTAATCATGCCTGTTGGGTATTTTGGTGACATGTTGAGGGATTAATAAAAGAATCTGTTAAAGATCCTGCACCAGATTCGCGTCACATGTCGTTATATGTCAGCTGCTAACGGCAGAATCTGCACAGTAAATGTAGATAAAATGACGACTAAACCCAAAAACCATGTTTTTACGTCCACACCCGCCTGTTTCCTTCAGGGAATTGTGAATACGCAAACCAGTTGTGATTTGGATCGCAGAGACGAACTCGGTCTTGCTTCACTTCCAGCAGAGCGAAAACAGGAGGCGGACCACAGGACGACAGGCGGTCAGACATGTTCTCTGGCAGTAGCTCACGGTGCAGCGCCCCCTCTGGTGGAGAGTGGAACACGTCACTCAGAAGGTCTGATTCGTCCGAGTCGTGCAGCATGAGCACGATCTTAGTCTGGAAGATTGTTGCTCCTCAAAAAGTTCCCAAACGTACTCGTCTAGCCGAGTATCCTGGTGGGATGCAGCCTTAGTTTGGGGTAACGACTTTTTCACTCGCAGCTTTCAGCTCTGAACCCTCCTTCATGCTGCAGCCCCCGGCTTCATGGCTGGAACATCTGCTCAGACATGTGGTGTCCACAGAAAGTCCAGAAGCTCAGCTAAAAGCCCATCCACCACGTCTACACCAAACAGCCAAACAGATGCTGATCCCACACGGACACGCCACACCGCTGCTGAAAGCGCACGTCTCACAGCTTCCGTCTCACTGTGACCGAGATTCACCCAACCAGGAGCACAAGAGCAGATTCCTGCATCACGTTACAAAACCATGCTGATAAATTCAGCCTGAGTCCAAACTGCGTTTCCCAGCATGCTGCGGGAGCCACTGCCACAGCTTCCTAGCTGGATGTGATTGGACAACGACATGTGTCAATCAGCCCGCATCACTGCTGACGACTGGAGGATGACTCAGCAATCCCACTGTTTCCTTTCAGCGCCATCAAACTTTTCACAGATGATGTCAACATGCTGAGTCATGGTTTTATCAGCTTTTCTATGAAATGCAAAAAATATTCAGACAAGGAGAAAGTTCTGAGAATGTTCTCATCCTCCATCATCAGTGACTTTAGCACGGCAGCATCTGTGGCGAGGACGTCCCCTCTGATCAGATCTCACTGGCTTTAGCTTCATTTTCATCCCAGGATGGTTAATGTGGCGCTTACAACAACAGAGAAATAAAGTTTCAAACCGAAAGCACAAAATGACCCTTTGGGTGCAGCGAGGTTCATAAATCAAATCATGCATCTACTCAGGAACTCTAAAGGCTTTTTCAGCGTATGTGTGCAGGCGATGGAAAGAACAAACACGGAGCAGCATGCGGACACATCCATGATGGACTGAAGCCCGTTTATTATCTCTCTGCTCAAAACGGATTCAAATCAAATCCGGCCTGTCTTGATTTGTAGGAATCAAAGTTTCCTGCGACAGCCACGACCTGCATGCTCAAACCGTCGGCCGCTGCTCTGCATCAGAGTGTGTGAAGTGTGTGTGCACGAGAACAAAGGTGAGCACTGCTATCTGTGTGCGGGAAGCAGATCACAGAGCGTCTGAACCTCCAACTATAAACACAGCACTCAGTCATTATGCTGCGCTCCACTGATCCAACAAAACACAGCCTCCCGTCTCCACCTCCTTCCTACCCTCTCCTCTTTGTCTGCTGATGGCCTCCTGGATGCCCGTGGGAGCGGGAGGTGGGGTGGGGGGGGGTCACCACATTGTGTGGTTCTGCTGACTTTGCCAGAACCAGCGCTGGGAGCATCTCTGTTACGGACATGCCGCTTGATGCATCACCGTAATCACTCGTGCCTCACATGAAACCTTCCTGGGGGCTGACGGCAACAGGATGCACGCTCGGCCAAGCCCACCCCTCCATCACCATTACCGGGAGACATCAAAGAAAATGCTTACCTAAGAGAAAAGAGAGGGACAGAGGAGAGAGGGAGTCAGGGTTAGTCAGATAGCATTAGCGTAGCATTAGCGTAGCATTAGCGTAGCATTAGCGTAGCGTGCACTCAGTGTGTGTTGGCTTTGTGTCGTTTCATGTAAACACGGCGTCAGGCCTCTGAACAGAGCAACCAGAGATAAACAGCATCACATGTCTCAGGAGCCGGGACTGTACACTGCTGCTTGTTATACAGCATCCAGCAGCTTCTTTCAGCTCGATGCTCAGCATTTCTGCTGCCGACTGTCCGTTTTCTGTGATAAGAGCGTACGGTTGGTGTGCGAGCAGCCATCAGGACTTTGTGTGGACGGCTGCATCGATGATGAGCCGTTTGACGTAGATGGATTCTGGTTTGCAGTGTGGTTTAGTGAAGCTGAGAGGAGGTGAAAGGTTGCTGTAAATGGATGTGAAAGCTGTTGAATCTGCGGTGAAGCCGCACTGGAAGCGCTTTCAGGTGTTACGATGTGATGTCTACCATCGCTGTCACTGACTTCACCTGTTTCTTCTCATGTCTTTTTTAACCCACTTTACTAGAAACTGACAGCTGTTGTTCCATCCTGTTGTCATTTCATGAGAGCGGTATAAACACACGATAAAGCATGGCACAAAATTAATTTAAGTATTTCCAATTGGTCAGTGAAGTTTTTCTTTGGGAATTGGGGACATTAAGCAGATTTTAACAGTAATAAAGCCAGTATGAACAATTTACTGGAAGGAAAATAATCCATTCACCTATATTGATTCATTTCAGTTTGATATGTATGGAGATAATTGTGTTGGTGACCTTTTATGTATTCGTCTGTTTGTCAGCAGCGTAACTCCGACATGAAGGACACATCTGGATGAAATGTTAAGGGAATCTCTGGACTGGTTTCAGGAACTGATCAGATTTTGAGGATGATCCGGATCACAGACTGGATCCAGGAATGGTTTTAACACTAGAACAACATTGTAATTCAGCCCAGAACCACCAGAGGGAGTCATTCTGACGCAGACGCAGCATTAATAAATGAGTATTTACAGAGGACAGGTTTTCTCCATCAAATCTTTTTCATCATGACTGAAGCTTAGCTAAATCATTAAGTCACTGATCAGCATGTGGGGTTACTTTGGGTCAAATATTTCCTAGCTTATAACGTTCACATATCAGCTAACATAGTACTAAATTACAGCATTTTTCACAACATCCAAGGAAAATTAGAAAAAAAGCATCATATGATGTTAAAGTAAGGAAACAGCTGATTATGATTGATTGCATCAGACGTCAGATTGCGTGATTATTCATGAGGCATAGCAGGTCATTCTGGTACGGATGCAGCTCCGTAGAGGAAACCTGCATTCATTCATTGCAGAAAGGTCCAAAACATCAGAAAACACCTCAACAGCTAGATGTTCTAATCCAACGCCGTTGGACACAGATCATGTTCTGATTCTGGATCCAGAAGGTTCCAATGGGGGCACTGGGTGGACTGGTGGGTCTTTTGGGGTTTTAGGTGGGTTTATATGCGTTAGTCCAACAGCCCTGTGAGGGAGAGACTTTTCATCCAAAGATGGAAAAAGAAAAAACAGTTCAACTTGAAGAGGACTGCCTCTAAACTTTGTTTGATTCTGACCCATTAATGGAACTTATCAAGCTCATAAACTAACAATTAAGATACTCTGGCTGTGTGCGAGTGATTAGAGAAATATATGTCTGCTAAAAACCTGTTATGGGAATATTAACTTCCTTCAGCTAGCATGGGAGTAATAAAGAGAGGCAGCTCAAATTGCCCAAGTGGGCCGCTAATGCAGAAAGTGATGGGGATGGGGTTAAGATACTTTAGTCAATCAAGGGATGCATAGCCTTTATTACTTAGCTTCATTTATTCCAAAGACTCCAGACATTTCTCCTGAATCAAGATTGATGGAAGGCAGCAACGCTTGGATGGGATGAAGAATACATGAGCGAGACGAGAGAACAGTCTGAGGCCATGGGAGGGATATGTGAAATGTAGCTCTTTGACTCCAACAACCTGAACATAAAACAGATAGCTACACTGGCTAGTCATGAGTCATGGCTCCGGAGAGCTTTTTATTTCCGCTGTTATGAAGCTCAGACCAGCAGTCAATGGGAAACAGGGAAACTTGAATGAACGGCAGCCTGTGTACGGGAAAAAGCCTGAGCTATGTGCAGATCTCTGCACACAAGGCAGCAAAGGTAATGTAACATAGCAGCAAAGCAAATGTAGCAAAGCAGAAAAGCTAATGTAGCAAAGCAGCAAAGCTAATGTAGAAAAGCAGCAAAGCTAATGAAGCAAAGCAGCAAGCTAATGTAGCAAAGCAGCAAAGCTAATGTAGAAAAGCAGCAGAGCTAATGAACCAAAGCAGCAAGCTAATGTAGCAAAGCAGCAACCTAATGTAGAAAAGCAGCAAAGCTAATGAAGCAAAGCAGCAAGCTAATGTAGCAAAGCAGCAAGCTAATATAGCAAA
>JBBBVT010000016.1:21832858-21848112 GCA_037177035.1 Craterocephalus eyresii | reverse complement strand
TTCATTGGCTCTGTCCAGACCTCCATCAGTCTGATCCTCCTTTATCCTGAAGCCAGAGATCTTCTTCATCCCTGACCACACATCCCTCACCTTGTTCTGCTGAAGCTGACTTTCTAACTTCTTCACTTCTTAGTTTGGGTTTTAAGTTGTTTTTGTGTGACTTCAGTAACTCCCTGTCTCCATCCCTGAAAGCTTCTTTTTGATGTTCAGCAGCTTTTTCAGGTCAAATAGTAGGGTAATTAGTTAGGGTAGTAGGGTTTTCAGGGTAAATAGTTTCATGATCCGCCCTTTTTCCCCTCGCTTCAATTTTGTTGTCCAGGTTAAGTCATGCCAAAGTTGCAAGCAGACAAGTGAAAAAGTCGGGTTGTTGGGTGGATTAACCCACATGTTCCCTTACATCGTCCCCGGCATCGGAGCCTCTGCTAAATGCCTGGGTAAAATTACTTTTTTTGGAAATGTACCTGCATCGGTGCAGGAAAGCCTGTTTGTGCAAAGCTCTTTGGACTAAAACTGCAGCATCTCCGCCAGTATCAAGAGGTTTTGCTGAAGACTTCATCTTACTGAGGGCTCGGTTTCTTCTCTCTATAGTAACGACGGACACAGCAAAGTGGTGAGCTCAGCTTTAATGAAATCAAGCTTCATTTTGGGTTTTTGGGGGGTTGAAATGACGTTCTGGTGGTTGCTTTTAGCATTAGCACAGCCTCTGTTCCTGTTAGCTCGGTCTGCTAGCTGTTAGCTGCCTCCCTGAGGATATAAAATATTCTAAAATTATTTGACTTTGTTTTTGCTGATTTTACTAGTTTACTTCATGCATATATTGGTCGTGTGGAAGAAAGTAAGTGCGGGCAAACTAGTTTAAAGGTTGTGAGAGTGTCGGGATGATTATAGATGGTTATCAGATGGCTGAGATGGCGCAGGGCAACTTTGGAGGAAAAGACAACAGCTGATGGTGGCAAACATAACATAAGTTTTCATTCATGTTGTGACTGTCTCCGCTGTGTAGCCGTTGTTTCTTTCTTTTATCATGCACCAGTTTTCCGTTGTTGACGTTTTTAAAAAACGCTCTCTGCCGTTAGATAATCGTATCGCTGCTAGAAACCTACAATAATGGCGAAGGGGCGTGGAGTCGAACCGAGTAGAGCGCTCTGTGACCTGGAAGGGGGCGGGGCGTGAAATGTCTCGTTTTGATTTAAAGAGACAAAAGCAAAACGTCTTGCTCTCATAGACCGTAAAGAATGGGTTAAGGAGGGGTGTGTGGAGCTATACCAACCACGATTTCAGACTAGAGGATTGCAGTTCTGCTTTATGTAAACCATAAATAAATGATTCACATGTGAAAGGGAAGGATTTAAAAGCATGATATATTCACTTTAAGAAATAGAAATACTTTTTTTTTATTGGTGACCCACAGACTTTCCAAGGGACCCACTCAAATCACCAACAAAACCTGAGTAATAATCATTTAAATTCATAAATAACAATTTTACTCAATGAAATAAAGCATGTATGGACAGTATCCAATTGCAGGTGCCGGGTAGCAGCTTCAGCGACGCTGCAGTTCTTCAGGAAGTGGATGAGAATCCGTCCTTTCGCAGGCGTGCGGCTTGTATGACGGGATTGATGCCAGTTCCTACTTCTGAGTGTCTCGTCCGTCGGAGAGACGCAGCGAGGGTCCTGAAGAAGCTTTATTTGTTCTCAGCAGGACAACAGAAGGATCCGAGATACGCCAGATAAAAATGCTGCATCCATGAGAGGAGACAGCAATCGCGTCACCAAAGGTCAGACTCCAATTTCATTTCTCTTCTTTTCATCATTTCCCTCCTCGCAGCAGAAATAAGGCACAGCGAAGCCTCCGTCTCCCATCATCTGCATTATGCACAACACCGGGAGATGCATTATTTCTCCGGGATGCCTCGTTTGTGGGAAACGAAGGCAGAGAGTAAAAATCCAGTCCTTTCATCTCTCGCTTGTTATCTGTTTCATTATGATCAGTGTGCTAATGAATCCAACCACAGAGCACGCTAATGGTACCTCATTTCCTGAATGAAACATCCACCATAAAAAACCTTAAAAAGGAGAATTTGGCCTCAGGGGATCATGGGACACTTCGCTTTCTTGGAGTTTATCTATTCACATCAGCTGACTTTGTCTCTACAAATGCAGTGATATCCACAGCAAATATGTTAATACAAATCACGCATAAATGAGCCTTTTTTAATCAGTTTTGATACATCTGGCTGAAAAATGAAGACTGGGATTGTGGGAGGCTTTTCCTTCACTCAGTTCAACAAACTGAAAACGTGCAGATTAATCTGGAGATTTGGCTTCGTTTGCATCCTGTTGTAGGTGTTTGCACTGAATATGAGGACGAGTGGAGCTGCAGAGTGTTTGAACACTGAGACAAAAAGCTGCTTGTTCACAGCTAGCAGAAGAGCTGCTGGATCTCTGCTTTCAGCACATGAAGCAGGTAAAAATGTTCCTCTAATATTCCTGGAACAACGTGTAAAGTTTGACTTGCTGTTGGAGATAAGCTGGATTACAGCGCATTCCTTCCTGTTGTCCCTAACGCTGCACACATCCCCGCTTGGGCTCTGCATCGCAGGCAGCCTGATGATTCACAATCAGCCAAACACCAGGAAGCTCCTGAACTAATCACCCACTAACTGCTTGTGTTTTGCATGATTATTAAAGGAGCGAAGCAAACCTGAGCTTCTCCATTTCAGTGCAACAGGAAGCTGCACTCGGCTCATAAACACACTGACTCTGACCCCGTCGGCTTCAAGCACTGCTCCATGTGTCAGAACCAGGTGACGTCATCATTTTCTGAATGTTCAGTGTTTTACATACAGCATGAGCTATATGATCACGGCGGGGTCAGAGGTCTTTCGGAATAAAAAAACCACCAGAAAAGATGTCAGACATCAGGAGCGGGGGGGTTCTCTTGTGGTTTGAAAAGCTATTTTCACACAAACTGTTAAAATAGCTTCAACAAATGAACACAGTCCTACTGGAGAGACGTTAGTAGGCCATTTATGACACATTCTGCCCCCTACCCCCCCACCCCCTCACCAAGAAAACAATAGAACTAAAGCAATGAGAGCGATGCATCTCCAGAGAACACGCGGTAGTCATAAGTCTGTCAAAATGGCCCAACCCAAAGCTAAATACAGAAAGCAATAAGAAGTCCGGTTAGCAGAGAGAAGAGCGCCTGGGTTTGATCTGCTCTCACACACATTGCGGCTTCATGCATGCGGGGGGGAGCGAGGCCGTTTCCACTCCGGCTGCATGAATTCTTGCCCTGTTGCTTGACCTTTAAGAAGCCTCTCTAAATTAGCCGGCCGACGGTTACTCAACACAGGCATTAAAGAGTAATGCCCATAACTCCGATTCTGCAGAACCCCTGCTGGGCAAACTCCCGGCCGCGGCCGCTCTCTGGAGGCACATTTCATTAACCCTCCGTTTCTCCGGTAACCCACAGATGTGGCTGAGATGAGGAGTTAACTCAGCTACTGCAGCAGCTTTAAAGAAGATGTACAGATGAGGAAAAAAGAGATCCTCCGTCTGTGTTTCATTCAGCTTGGCCCCGATGCAGCTGATGCAGCAACGAGTCAATTCATGTTCCTGAAGACAGAGAATGGTTGTCTGGCTTCTGCACACCAGATTCAGATTAAATATGCTTTTATTCACTTTCAGGATGAAGTTCAGTAAAACCTGGATGCTACTAAAATCCTTCCCACAGGTCATCGGTGCACTATGGTTTCTCTTAATGGCAGTTCAATGAGGCTACAACCCACCTCCTGTTGCTGACAATGTCTCTGAATTGTTTTTAACTGTGCAAAGAGTGAAATGACAGAGTGGTGAGAGAGCGTCCAGACATAGCAGCATGAACATGGACCTGACCGGAACATGAATAATAAATAAATGGAATAACAAAACAATACTGGTCTCATTAAATGAATATGAATATTAAATTAACATTAATAAGGCTTTAGTGTAACAACAACCTATAACAGCATTTATTATAAGACATTAGTGAGCTGCTCTACCAGCCACAGCCCCGTCTGCGGTCACGCCTGCTGTGCAAGAAGCTAACTGAAGGCAAAGTGCTCAGTAAAATATGGTGGCATTAACTTTGCTAATATCTGAACAGAAATCAGTTCCATGCAGGGCAAGACAAGGCAGGGCAACATTTTCCATGAGAACAGCTACGGCAGCAGACCAGTAATAAAAATGACAACTCTGTGAACGAAAATGTAAAAAAATCAGACCGGATGAGCAGAGTGGCGGTGCCTTCCCACTTTACTCGCCACAAACAAGATGCAGGAGCAAAGAACGGAGATGGATCTGTAAATCAATAGAAAAGATGGACCTGTCAAGCGTGTGCAGGCGCTGCAGCAGGAGGCTGCTCTGCATCCCGTCACCGCTGATTTCACACGAGCTGCAGTTCATTAGGAGCACGGGGGCCAGCGTGCATCTGTTTCCGAGGAGGTGGCGGGACAAACGGACTGGATGCCATCGGCACGACTTACTGGACTCACTTTTATCTGTATGATGCTGCGTTGTTTATCTCTGTCAAACTCTTCCAGCGAGCGGCAGCAGACCATGAATTAATAACTGAATTCTTGTGAATCTAAAGCAAACATTCAGTCTAATCCATCAGACTCCATCTGAGACCCCCTGCCATGTCCCACAGTATGACTTCCATCCTTCACTGTAATTAGCTCACATCACATAAACTATGAAATGAGAAATGAGAAGTGAAGTTAAATAAATTTGCATGGAGATCAGCAGCGTATCGGTGTTTATGGCAAGCCGTGAGTTTCAGCGAACACGACAGAATGCAGACGGCATCGTCACAAAGAAAGGCCTCTGCAGCACAACCACAGTTTGAAGAGGAAGCGTTTCTTTAGATAATCAGATAAAGAGCTAAAAAGAACAAACGGAGAAATAATCTTCAACATAATGCCTAAAACAGCTGAAGGTCAGCGCTACGCTGTGATCAGCAGGCGTAGATGTGAGACGCTGCATTCAGAGCTCAGACTGAACACATTCAATCAGCTGTACCAAACTTTTATTAAACAGCCACATATGAATCTTCCATGAGGTCAGGGGTCGGCGTTGCAGCAGCTTGTGCAAAGTGTCCGCATGATTTCATGCGACCCATCGCAGTCTAAGGAATGACGTCGTCTGAAGTCAAGCGTGAGATTTTGAGGTGTTGCAACGGATACCATTGCCCCCGTCAGGTTCTCCTCGGTTTTGTCCAACATTCCCGCTGCTCTGACTTACTGTCTGCATATCATGAGGCAGAGTCGGTGCATCACAGGTCACACATACATGAGCACAGTCTGGGAAGTCTTTCTAACCAATTAACACATTCAATCTGGGTCCAAGTTGAATTTTTCTCAGGATCTGACAGTGGGTCCAGAAAATAAGCTGGACCGCAGTGGACCAATCCACTCCCACTAATGAGGGGCCGACTCACACCTGTCAGCTCTCGTTAGCCACACAAGGTGAGAGTGCAACCTTGAACGACGCCTGAATAAATTTGCTGAGCGGTGCAGCTGAGTGAGCACGAGCCGCTCTGATGCCGTCTGATGGGTAAGAGCTGCAGCAGCAGGCCGACTGTGCCGCTGTGACCACCGGGATGTCATCAGCAAACTGGCGTTACAGCGCCAGGCTGCAGCCTCAGCGCCGCCTGCACGAGCAGCGAGACGCTGCTTGTTTCAGGAGCTACGGAGGAAAGTCATCCTCAGACATTAGCCTTCCAGTGAGACAGAGCATCGTCAGCACCAACAGAGGTGTCAGCTTAACATTGAAGTTTTCCTTAAATCAACTAGTTTTGCTTTGATGGTTTTGTTATTTCACTGTGAAGCGCTTTGGTTGGCCGTAGGCTTTAAATAAGGCTGGTATTTATGGACGGACAACCACTGGTGAAGATACAAGAGACATTTAAGTTTGTGGTTTTAAAGGTAAATAAATCTGTTAGTCATCTGCAAAGCAGTTCCCCCTCCTCCCCTAGCGGCTGGCTGAACCAAGCCCCATGTACCCACGTGCCAGATATCTGGCACCAGTGTTGCAGAGAGTAGCAAAACCACGGTTTCTGGTTAGTTCACGTTAGCTCAGAGTTAGCTTTGTTAGCGCGTAGCTACAGGCGGCTGAGAGTTTGATGGGTGTCAATCATCCCTCCCCACACTCACAGCCATCTCTGTGTTTTCCGTGATTGAAGAGACTCATGAAGCTGACCAGGTGGGTCACATGACAGAAGGTTTGTCCAGGTATTCTTCAGCTGATGGGCCCAGCACAACTGAGAGGAGCAACTTTTCTAGCATGTTCACACAAAAACTTCTTCCCGATAAGTCTGAGCGACCACTAGGGTGCGAGAACGAATCAACGCACATCGAGTGTTTTTTTTCCATTTTTTTATTTGATTTCTTTTTCAACAAAAATGTCCAAAGAAGCATAAATTATTGTCTTTGTTTTACATCTTTTACCTGTGTTGTGTGGCGTGATATCAGCAGAACAGTCTGGCTGCCTGTTAGATGCTTCATCTTCCACTGGTCATAACTTTTCTGCTGAATGAATCTGAACCACGTGCAGATTTTTGGAGAAATTATCTTTCTGATTCAACTTTTTCACATGCGAGTGAGTTAAACAGCAAACTAAAAATCACAACAATTAGCAAAATCGAAAAATCGAAAGAACCGTAATTTAAATCAAATCGGCACGAAAAAATGGTAAAAGAATCAACCCAGAGGGAAGCGTTTGGTCGTGACGAGCACGGCTTCCTGCTGCACAATGAGGCATTCAGGCTGGCGACATCGCGTTCGACCTCCATCAGTCTGGGCCTGAAAGCCGAGCTGGATACGTCCTCGCTCATACAATCAGTCCTGAGTTGAGCCTGTCGGAATAAATGAACACTTACATCCAAACGTAAGCTTCAGAAACAACAGAGCGGGTTTATTAACTTTCCAACCTGTGCAAATGCTTTACATGTTCAGCTACATGTCGGCTCGTGCACAGCGACCGGTACAGCTGACCTTCAGCGAATGAACTAATAAAGAATTCTTTCCAAACGGCAGCAAAGATATTAACAGATAAACACATCCCACTGGACCTGCAGCGCACATGATGAACAAACCGGCCTGGATAATTATTTCCAAAAAGAAGCTACAACGTACCAAACGTAAGCTATGGTGTAACAAACATAAGCATTTGTGGTGTGGGAGCGAGTGGTGAGAAGGGAGGGAGAGAGGGATGGGCAACGGGGCAGAACCGTGCTGCATTCCGGTGATGCCATAAACTGGGTGAATATGATAATTGGCCCGACAGAGTGGTCTGATAAGCCCGGCCCCCAGGCTCATATGCGGAGCCGTAGCCCTGCACCCACGAGCAGGAAGATTTCCTCACTAGAATTTCCCCGTTAGCCGAGCGCCGGCTCCACTCGATCCGGCTGTGAGAAAACTGAGCGATTAGAAGAAGAAACAGCACAAGTGTTGCCCAACGCTGCTGTTACGGCCCCCCTCCCCCCTCTGCTCTGTGTGCCTGAGTGCTGCACGCATCAATCATCTTTACGCTCCGAGAGGAACACTCTTCGGACGAAGATAATGACTGGAGATGAAATTCATCACCGGTAAAGTAATGTCTGAAAAACACACACACACACACACACACACGTGACGCCCGGTGATGCTGTAAATGTAAAGGATGAGCTTCAGGAGATGGAAGAACTCGTCCAGCGGCCTCAGACGAGCTCTCTGACAGCCGGGATTCACCGTGAGGAAAGAGAGCGCTGCGGTGAGACGTGGCTGCAGGCAGCGCTTAGAAAACGCACAGAGAAAGAAGATCTGGCAACATTTCCCGGGGAAACATGGAGAGCTCAACGTGTCCGACAGAGCTCTGTGTTTAAATCCCTCTCAGGGTGAGATGAGCAGCAGTAGCTTTTACAGATGACAGGGAAATGTGTTCAGCTCTAACCGGGAGAAGAGTCACGTCGGGTTCCCCCGCCTGGCGGAAGCACATCTCCCCGCCAGCAGCGGCTTGGTTGGGCCGAGCCGAGCCGGGCCGGGCCGGGCCAGCAGAGAAAGGCTCAGCCTGTTTGTGTAGACACGTAGGAGGTTTCCCAGCGAGGACAGCAGAGAGACCAGGATGCATCTCTGAGCCGAGCAGAGTGTGTGCATGGGGACGTCTGAGTGTGGAGCCAATCAGGACTTAGATCTCACCCACGCCTTCATCTCCGTGTCCCCGTGTGGCGAACGTCGGATCAGTGGTGGAATAAACACACTAGGGCTGCAACAAACGATTATTTGGATCATCGATGAATCAGATGGGATCTCGACTCGATTAATCAGAAACGTTATTTTTCCTTTATTTAACAGGACATTTTTTTATAACAGTTCAGTAGTTTGCATAACATGCTGTGACCTCTGATATCTTATAGCTGTTGTTGTTGAAATATTAAATAAACAATAAATGAAAATTAGTTTGAAATAGCTTAGCTTCATCAAGGTGCTGTAAGGACATAATTTCCAGAATACCAACATAAAAAGAGGTAATTTTGCTGCTTAAAAAAGGAACCTGAGCTAGCAGAAACAACATTAAATCTAAATCAAAGGCGGCCATGCCTCTGTCTGATGTAAAGCACCTTCAACTGAACCCTGAACCTTGAACTGAACCTTGAACTGATCCTAGGATTGACTTGTCCATGAAAGAAGAATTTCCAGCTGATGAACCTTGACTGTATGTTCCTGTGTTCCTGAGTTTATACATCTTCATTGCTTCCAGGCTGAGTGAAACGTCGCGGCCGGCCCACCGTGTCTGACGTGCTGAGCTCGCTTGCATTACCATCCTCGCTTGTTTCACTTCAGCTCTGCCAAACTTCGACACCCCTAAACCCTCCTAGGAATATTCACACAAATAAAGCGGCAGCCTCCATCTGCTCTCCTCTATCCTCGGCTTTAACAAAACAAAAGACATCACATTCACCACAGCCGTTAAATCCGGCCGAACGAGAACTACTTTCATTATGAAGATGTTCCGGCATCATCTCAGCCCTCCTGAGCTGAAGCAGCAGCTTTTTATGAGACGCACTATTTACCTCCATGGAACAGTAAAAAAGCAGGAAGGCAACACTTTCTGTTCTCCTTCCTGCTGCCTGCGTGGCCTCACTCCGACTCCCTCTGGGTCCATGTCAATCCAGACGACCCGTCCTCTCATTGGGACCTCAGCTCATCACGTACAGCTGCAGGAAAACTGCACGACTCGCTTCGTTACAGGTGTGACGTTCAGGAACGGGTCGATTCTTTTGAACAGCTCTTTTAAACGGACGATTTGAACCGAGTCACAGCGGCGAGCCATTTTCTTGATATCCGTTCATTTCTATACAATTGGCCACGCTGTCTTCACAAAAGTGACATGGAGCTCTGATGTCCGACTCTCCCCGTGTACCTGAACGCATCACAAAGCAGCTCTCTGGTGAGGAGCTGAGGCCGACGTGGGACCAACGCGACAGGAAACACTACGGTACGATAAGTATGAAGAGAAATTTGTTTATTTATTATTCAATCAAATAGAATTGAAAATATTATTTTTGATTAAAGTTGGAGAATATGCTCTCTCAAATGTATACTATTTAAATGCAACCTATTTTCTTTCTATCTCCACAAAAAAAAAAAAAAGATTCTCACTTCTTTTCTTTTGCTCTCAAAATTAATTTTTGGTTTGAAATCTATTCTATTTGATTGAATAATAAAGAGACAAATTTCTCTCCATAATAAGACGGAGCAGCAGATCAGGTGATCAGACCAGTAGTTTTGCTTTTATGCTTACTGTCTCTTCCTGATGGGAACAGAAACATTGTGCATGAAATTTGCACTGATGTTGCTCAGGTTTAATCCACTTCTTAATGTATTTTTCCTCCATTTTCTGTATTTTTAAAAAATATTCATAGCAGGTTTGTTTATCTTTAAATGTGAAATTTAGGATTTAAATATTTTAGAATAATTCCCACCAACAGAGTATGCATTGGTGGGCTGTGGCAGAAACCAGTGATTATTTCCTTTATAAATGAGTTAATTGGAATTTTTTAAATCTGAACAAAAACAAAACAAAACAAAAAACTAAAATAAAGGAAAGTTCCTTTGAATGGCTCTTTGAATGGATCCATCTCCCTTGCCAGAGCCATGATTCCCATCACTACCACACATGTAAAATTAAGCTGTAATCAACATTTCAGAATAATTCAAACTCAGATATTGGTGTAAATATGAGTTTCTGTTAATTCTGGCATAACTCTCTGCTGTGATTAGTTTAAAGATAAAATGCATCCCTGCAGGCTATATAAATATAAGAATGAGCCAGATGAGCTGGCTCTTTGAAATGAACGGGTCCGTCTCTGATGCGTGAGCGGCTCCGGCACACTCTGAGCCAACATGGAGAGCATGAAGAAGCATCGGAGGGACGGACTTCCTCTGCTCGTAGGTCACTCTGGTTCACAGCAAGCTTTAAACCACGAGAGTAGAAAGCAGGAGATCATCGGAGGGGACTGCGGGGTGATTTTCCATCGCTTAGCCTCAGCTACATTTTCACATTTCCCAAAAATAGAAACGGCCTCCTGGGGCAAGAGAAGGGAAATAGGCCTAAGACCTATTTACTCAGCTATAATCCCATCAATAATAGAGTAGCCTCCACATCTGAGCGAAAACATCCCCTCACTCTGCTTTTGGAAGAGAGCTTTTCCATGTTTAGTGTTCACCTCCGACCTGGTTCTTTTTTCTGCCTCCGACGTCCCTTCAGAGCCAAAAGACCTCCGTTTTCCCTTCTTCCTGCTCTCAGGCAGTTATAAGAACTAAAAAGCTGGATGGAGAGATTGGCAGGGAAATGTGGAAGGAAACGGTGCAGAGGTGTTTCTGCTGGGAATAGCATTAATATCTTCGAAGCCTGAAATGTGAATCAGATTTGTTCAGGTTTTATGTCTACAAGGATCTCCTTTTCTGTCTAAACTGCTCCTGTGAAGGAACAGTCATCAAAAGGTTTAGCAGCACACACACCTCCCAGTGACGGAGTTCTCTTTGAAATGTGCCACTGTGCGCCAACAAAGCTAATAAAGTCTCTACTGCTGGTTTCTGGGTCGGCCGAGATCAATCGGCCTTGGATCGGCGTGTGCATCGCTCCTCTGTCTCCACTGTCAGGCTGGAGGTGGAGGCAGGGATGAGTCTGATGTAAATCAAAAGATTTTCGGTTCAGTCGGGGAGACTATCAGCCCTGGCCATCAGCGACCCTCCGTCCCTGAACAATGAGTCATTATGGAGCTCTGAGTGGCCTTAATAGACTGACTGACGGATGAACCGGGGAAATAAGCGTCTCCTTGTGTGTGCAGACATAAAACCAGGCGTAGCATTAGCGCCGCTCATCATCGCCTCACCTGCAGCGGCCGGCTCGTCTCGTGCAAAGCCAGCAGGACCCGCGTCCATCCCGCGTCCATGGCAACTGGCAAAGATTGGGAGTAAAGCAGGAAAAATCTCCCATTTAAGCAAATGAAGAGCCTTTTTTGAGTTTCTTCTCTTTCCTGGACCGTTTATCTAAACCAGCAGGATTCATCTCCCCATCAGACAGTCAGATTCAGCTTCCATTCAAACAGTCTGCATGCTGGTGATGGGCTTAGTTAACTGATGATTAATTATTCAGTCGTAAGGATTTTAATCCATGACATTATCTTTTAATCGCATGCATCTTCAGACTGGAGCTGAAGTTGGATGTAAACATTTTTCCCAGTGTAACCAGTGAGTGATCCCATTCAACTGCCACTACAGTCGGTCATCTTTTATTTTTCTACTTTCATTTCATTTAAATACAGGCTATAAATATGGAATGTTAATATAGAAATGTGAATGATTAATGGATAACTGATAATCGATGAAGACGATGTAATGGAAAGCCCGTCCCAGTCAGGAGAGTGAGGTGGATGCTAAATGCTAAGCTAGTCACTGTGCATCTGTCCAAGCACCACGCGAACATTAAACACAGAGTCTGGAAGCCCCGGGTCGGATAAACAAGCTCCCGCTGCAGCAACAGGGCCCTCGGTGGGAACGTAGCCGTCCTGCACCGTGCCTGCACCCTCCCATGCTAACGGAGAGACAGGCCAGCACCCAGACGTTTTAATGGCATAAAAAGGCTGCTGCTGCACGGCGTCTTAGCCTTTCCAGGAAATCAGCGAAGCAGCGTACATCCTCACACCTGGGTGAGAAAAGCTCAGCTGTGCCTGAGCGCCACTTTGCAAGCTGCTCCAGCCTGGACATGAGCATGGAGCCGGGTCGTTACGGAGGCTAAACGCCGGCGACAGGTGAGACCAAACAAAGACGGCAGAGAAGAAGGTTTACTGGCTAACGGTGAGGGCTCCACCAAAAGCCTCTTCATGCAGGAAAACGTGCTGCTTACCCACAGCAAACCACTGTTTGTCGCAGGACGCCACTAAGAAATCGTTTTTTCCTTCAGCAGTTTCATTTGCTGCACATCAGACATCCTCTCCTCCTTCATGCAGGTAAACAGCGGCAGGAGAGACGGTGACTCACTCCCTGCTGCAGGTTGCACTTCTGAGCCATATGAAAGTTTAATCAGAAGAGCAGGAGGTGGTCTTAAGTCTCCGGAGAGAGGCCCGGAGAGAGGCCCGGAGCCGGCGATAGGGCTCATATCAAATTTAGTCCTCATTAGGATGGCTAATAACGCGCAGAGGCCGGTGCAGTGCGAACAGAGCGAATGAAATGCTGCTGCTCATCTCAGGTCCCACAGGAGGGCCAGAGAGAGGCCGGCCCCCAACACATCTCCATAAGCATTCTAATAAAACCCAGAGTAATGAAAGATAAACAAGCAGGAGGCAGGGCAGGAATGGGATTTAATAACGCTGGACCTCCACAGGTACCCCGCTCTCTGCAGCACCGACTGCAGCGTTTCATCTGCCTGCAGACCGGCAGCAACATGGCTGCTGAGGCTGGGGGTCGGACTCGGGACGTCCCGCGGGAGGCAGGAACAGCTCAGAGGAAATCCGTCCTGAGAACACCGCGACGGCGGGAAAGAGTTTGTCTGTTTGCTGCAGGCGCGCCGCAAACGCTGCACACAGAGACAAAACGGCCGATCATGACGAAAGAACGTCAATACCTGAAGAGTATGACTGTAAAATAAGGAACTTTTACCAGCAACAACATGTAGCGAGGGGACAGACCGGCGCAGGCGTTTTATTTTTCACCTGCATCATTCAGTAAAAACAATCAAATCTTTTTATTCTACAAATGAAACAGAGGCTGTGAAACATCCAGTCTGGCCTAGCGTGCGTCTAAAGAGCTGAGATGTAGCTTCAGTGGGTTAAATGTGCATCAGCGATACCACACGATGATGATGGGAGTCTGTGGAAGATCCACTTCAGCATCACAGATGATGATGGGAACCTGACTGGTTTTACTGGCTTATTCTGCTGTGACGTGAGTGATCGCTGAGAAAATGTAAAGTCTAGCAGAACTCGTTCATCACAAGACCTTCGCTCTCACTTCTACAACATTTGAGCCGAACTTTGTTATCCTTCGTGTTTCACTTCCTGTTTGCCAAACATGGACTCCATAAGCAGCTCAACCTGACGGAGCTTCACCGCTTCCTTAGCCAAAAACTGGCAGGAAGGAAGTCAGCAGCATGAAGGAGCTTTTCAGCCTAAAACGTTAAACAGTCAGAGGTTCTCATCTCAGCCTGGACTCACATTTCATTCCTCGTCACTTTCACCCGACACCATGGAATTTTTTTGCATCTGAATTAAACTCTTGAAATTTTCTACATTATACTTTCTCTACTATTTTTTTCAGTGTTTAAAATTTCAGAAGTCAAAATTGGAAGATGAAAATTTGGAAAAGGAAAAAATTCGATTGCAAAAAATTCAGAGGAAAAATATTCAGACGCTCAAATTCAACAGGTCTGTCCCTGAAACATCATAAATCAAGCAGCCATTACAATGACAGGAGCTAAATTATACTTCACATAGGCCCAATCCCAAACTACACACAACCGCTTGTGCTCGCGGCGCTCCGCCATATTAACGGCCGTCTCAAGCCACTAGCGTGGAGGGTTCGCGGACCTTTCAGTGTCAGAGCGCGAGTCTGCATTGATGCACACCTTGCAGCTGGTGTGAGGGATAAACGGAGGAAACAATCAATGTTTGGGGACAATGAGGGGAATAACGAGGCGGCCGGTGCGCCTCGCAATTTGTACACAACGCTGCACTGGCGTCTTTGTGCTGCCATGGCGACGCGTGCTTCCCTGTGTCGGTGGAGAGAAGAGGGCGCCTCCTTCCTGTCCGTCTTTTTTATGTCCTCCCCTCTGATTGCAGCGTCCTTCGGCGGCTGCGAGTGTGACTTTATTTGGAGTCACACTCGATGGTGAAGGGGTGGCGTGTAGCGGCAGTTTGGGATTGTGCCTCTGATTCCAGCTAGTGATGGGCCGTTTGAAGCCGAGACATCGAAGCGTTTGCCGAGTACTGAGGGGGCGTGGCTAACGAAGCCTCGCTCCGAGGCTGAAAACCACGTGACCAATGACAAACGAGGCCTCGCATGTTGTCTGCGGTTGTAGGACACATCACTGATCTGGTTTGGGTATGGTTTTTCAAAATAAACGTGTGATAAAAACCGCGGCGCTTCATGGGTTGTAGGTGATAATGAGAGAGTTGTGGTTTTCGGAGAGTTTGTAGCAGTAGAAATGATTTGGATTTGATTGTTTGTAGGAGTAGTAGTGGTAGCAAGTAGTTAAATAGCTGTAATACAGGATGTTAGTCTGCTGGTTAGTGTAGAAATGGATGAAGGCCAAAAGAGGAAGACATCCCCTGTATGGGAATTCTTTGAAAAGACTGCTCACAACAAAGTATATGCCATTTTTTATATAATGTAGTAGCTGTATTTATATAATTAACTGATACTGTTGTATAATTTATTTCATATATTTAATTTTATTTAATTTTCCACACTAAGTGAAATGTTTGGTGTGAACTTGTGTATAAAAATAGCACCCTGTCAATGCTTAGGCATTATCAAGCAATACACGAGAATTCACAGAATATGGAGCGGTATCTGTCTGAAAACACCACAAAAAGAACTGAAGATCCTCATGAAGACTGGCTTATGCAAAAGCACGTACAGTATCTACCAATTTATAATATTGGCCCTGAGGTTCTTGGTTCCCCAGCATCATCTGGGCCTTGTGAGAGGATGTTTTCCAAGGCTGGGGAA
>JBBBVT010000016.1:21776301-21792447 GCA_037177035.1 Craterocephalus eyresii | reverse complement strand
CTTTTTATTTAAGTTTACATGAAGAATCCTGAGCTCTGTGATTTTAGATTCATATACTGTAGATGTTAAAAGGAAAACTATAAAAGTGTTTTCTATTTCACATCAAGTATACTTTCTTTTAATAAATACTTTGAGGCAAAAAAAGGAAATATTATTTCACATATATCCAGCTCCATACGTGTTTTATATTTTCTGTGAATAATGTGTTATTATTAGCTGCTATGCTGATTAGTGTCAGACTAACGTAATTTTGCATTATTTTAAGTGTTTTCCTTTACTGTTCTATTTGTTTCTTAATTAAACATTTTTTATAAATACTCAATCTGTTCTATCTATCAACATAAAAAGGATTCTTACCAGGTATTAGGGTTTAACTTAATCGGTTTAACTTGCCTGAGTGGTTCATGCTCATGAAGTGTAGATTGTGGCATCTTAGCAGAACATCTAAAGCAGCTCAAGTCCGGTCCTTGAGATCTACCATCCTGCAACTTTTAGATGCAACCCTTCTCCAGCACACCTGAATCACATGAACGGCTCCTTACCAGGTTTCTGCAGAGCTGAATGGCCAGTTGTTACTATTATTCATTTATTTATTTGTGTCTTACTGCTTTACACCAGGAGCTGCTGATGGAGATGTCATGATGCTGCATAATGATAACAAATTATTCTTGATGAATGAGAACTCATATTTTCCCTCTGCGGGTTAATTAGGTGTTTTAATTTCAGGGAAGTGGAATTTTTAATCCACAAGGTTGAAGTATTGAGTTTGCTTGCATTTAGCTTGAGCTTGTTCTGTTCATTTACTGTCTTATAATAACACGTCCTACAGCAGGTCAGCCTTTAAACACAGCGAGAAAACAGTGAAAACATGATGCAGCCAGCAGTGAGAGGAAAAGATGCTCCAGTGTTTAGACAGTTAAGAGGGTTATTCACCTGCCCGTGCTGCTCTACTCCGTACAAACGCCGCGCTCACAGAGGAGTGAATCCGGCTGCAGGAGAATGGCTCGGGTTTGTGAAGTGGTGGGCGTTCCTTCCTGTGCACAGGGCTGAATGGCCAAGGTCCTCGTGTGCAGGCTGCAGCAGAGCCCTGCCAACGCGCCGCCAGCGCTCCGAGCTGCCCATTGACAAGCGAGGCCACGAGCACAGCACCGGCTTTGACCCTTTGTACCAGCCTTTGTGAGAGGGAGGCTTCTGGAGGTTGATTCATCCCAGCAAACAAAGCTGAGGGATGGGAGCAATGAAATGCATGTTTTCAGGTTCACGGTATCTGTCAGGCAACGGAGGGGGGCGCGAGCTGCACTCGCCTGGTATGGCGACAAACGACGGCCTGGCAGCCGCTGCAGCACACTGAACGAGCCCGGTTCGGCTCCATGTGGACGCCATCAGTCCTGCTGTAGGTACAACAGAGTCTCACCTGGACGGGGTTAAAACCGACATCCACGCTGCCAAATTCCTGTTTTTACAGTATGCTGTTGTTTATAACTGTGTTGTTTGTGCGTTGCATCACAGCCTCTGCACTCTGAGGATGATGTTAGCCCTTTTATCGTCCTGCTGATGCTGAACACACCTGATGTATCGCCTCTCTGCTCATGCTGCAAGTCTTTGTTTCTGCTTAAATAACTGAGTTAAGTCGATGCTGAAGACATGTTTGCAGGGGCTTCAGCCAAAACCCTCCGATTACCTTTACTGCATGTTAAAATGTGCTTGTGATTTGTGTTCCCTGCTCATCAAAAAAAGTAAAATAAATAAACGAAAATAACTGAATGAATAAATTAAAATAAATAAAAATAAATAAATGAATAAATAAATTAAAATAAATTAAATAAATGAAAATAAACAAAAAATAAATTAATGAATAAATTAAAAAAAATAAATTAATGAATAAATAAATGAAAATAAATTAAATAAATGAATGCATAAATGGAAATAAAACAAATAAATGAAAATAATCAAATAAATGCTAATTGATGAATGAATAAATGAAAATACATAAAAGGCCTTCTGCCACTATGGCTTATCTTCATCTACGACAGGGCCGGGCATCCAGGCATCGAGCATCCATGGAAACCAGGACCAACTCTCCGATTGTCCTGCAATTGTTCAAACTTTTAAACTCAGTTCCTAGTTTCCATGTCCAATTCACCAAATACCAACGAAGAAGAATCCACCAAAGTGCTTGTGTTAAAAACAAGTTGCTCATCACAACACATGTAAAAATATTTTATCATGCATGACAAACAGGATCAAACCCCTTCAGGCTCCCGGCTGCAGATAACAGAGCGCCCGTTACTGCGTTAAAAACTCCTGAAACGTCGCTGGTTTTCTTAGAAGACAGACTCAGAATCCAACTAATTTATGACTAATAAAACGTTGAGATAAAAGAAATGCTTAGAGGCGTTAAATATCCTCCAAAATAAAGCTGAATAGCTTCACATTTTATCCTGTTGCCTGAAGAAACAAATCTTATAATTCACTCATTTCTACTCAGACTGCAACAGAAAAGCAACACTGACTCCTGCATCAAACATGTTTCAGTCCATTATTATTTGACATGAATTATAACAGCTGCTGGTTTCAGGAATGAAAACATTTCTTATCGTACATTTCAATATTTGATCATTAATTATATAAATTCATTTATATAATCAATTAAATAATAAACCTATCTGCAATAACCAAACGTTAAATACTCCACTTAACAAGAATTGTATAGAAAATATATGTAAACTATAAAATGGAGTCATACCTTCACCTAAACGTGGCAATTTAAGGGTTAAAAATATAAGAAGGAATTAATAATAAATGGTATGTCTGATTAGGAGTGATGCTGGCTTTATTTTATGAAGAATATCGATATTTATGATCTGTTAGGAAAGAAAGGGGCTCATTTTACAGGGTTTAACTGTAAAAGCAGAATATTCTGCATTGATGCCTGAATGTTGAGATGAAGCCATTTTTCTGGGCCAGAGTTCAGTTTGCCTGCAGATGCAATCATGTCAGAGCTGGATGCATCTCAGGCTGCAGAGCCACGGACACGTTCACCATCACAGCTTCTCCAAACATTTCTTTCTTCTTGATACATATTTATAGCATGCAGCTGAAACGATGGCATCTCTCCGTTCGCCTTCCCCCCGTAGCAGGCGAGATGAGGAAGAAGTGTTATGTAACTGCTGTTCCACCGTTCAGCTAATATTCTATCAGAGGAAGCCGGAGCCACGCTCGGCTCGGCGTGTCCTACCGGGCTGCAGCGGCTGTCACCACATTTTACCCAGGCCTTCAGTCACGCTACTAACATGTCGCTGCATGAATGCTCCCGTTGGTGGAGAGGAATTTGACCCATTTATGACACGGCCACATCGGGACACAGTCACTGACACTGCTGCCATTTTATCTGAAGATAAGTTAAAATAAGATAAGATAAGATAAGATAAGATAAAATAAGCCTTTGTGTATCACCAAAGGGGAAATTCTGTTTTTGCAGCATCACAAAGAGAAAAAGGATGCTAGAAAGGCAATAAAAAAAAAATAGAATAAAACAAACTTTACATGTCAAATAAAATCTGATAATAACAACAAAAAAAAGCAAGAAGGTCCAAAACAAACAGCGACATTGTAATATTATAACTCTTCCTAAATCCAATTTAATGCACAGACTAGATTTTTCTGCACATGTGGAGAAGACAATGCCAACACAGAACAAAATGATGGGCGAAGCTTTTGAACCACTCCACACGCTACCGCCCGGACCTGAACACATCTGGCTGTGTTGGACTAAAGCAGCTGATTGGCTGGGAACGAGCAAAACCCTCCAAAAGAAGAAGAAAATGTCTGAATTCTGTTTCACATCATCTACTTCGTTTCCTTCGTGTCCACCGATCACACCGTTGGGCCGATATCACCCAAAACATCCTCAGATCCATACATGAACGTAACAGAGGTCTTTGCAAACTGCAGATATGAGTCGAGGAGAAAAGACGAGTGGCCTGGCCGACATGATAGAGAGACCAGAGTTTGCAGATAAAAAGACCCCCCCACCCCCCCCCCGGGGCTGAGCTCTGCCAGCATCTCCATCCCACAGCTACCGACGCTCAGCCTCCTTCCTGAACCAGCTCCCAAAAAACGGGCTTTTCTGCTGTAATGCAGACTAAATCTCTAATTACAATTTTGGGCTTGAGTAGCAGAAGTCATAATTATGCTACCTCTTATTATGCAAATTAATTGACTGATTCCAAGGAATTAATTACCTCTTGTCCCAAGTTTGATTAGCTAATGAGAGTTTCCAGCTTTTTGTTTTGTTTTTGTGTTTGGCTTTATTTTCGTCCTGTTGGAAAGAGACGGATTATAGGAAACAAAAGGTGATGCAGAGGCAACATGTAGAATTCTCTCCACGCAGACACGCGGCAGCCTGCTCACATCTGGAGGTAAAGTCAGTCCGGATGAACAGTCATTTGGAACAAACTGTGAGATTCCAGATGTTTACCAGCAGTCATGTGACGTCATGTGACGTATCAGCAAAGGGAAAAAATACAGTTAAATCATTGCTCAGATTTTTTTGTCTGAAATTATTCTGCAAAATACACAACGGCCAGAAAAACAGGGTTGTGTATCGGCAAGAACACAAAACATATGACAATACAGGAGGAACGATACAATATATCCTGATACATCACGATACTATAGGTACGACGATACATCATGATGTTTCTTTACCAGAATCTAATCATAATAAAACGGTCAGAACTCAGTAAAACTCCGACCTGTAACCTGAACTTCCAAAGGATCTACGTTTCACTGCCAGAGGAATAAAACACTTTATGTACGAAATGGAGGAAGAGATAAAATCAGCCTCATCAGGAAACGTCTCGTAGCATCACACACACCCCCACGTTTCCCTGCAGCATCACACATAAACCATGGAGTGCAGTTTAACACATATGGAGCTGATGAATGACATGTACGAACATTGCTCACACATTTTTGCATGTTTGATTTCATTTTTGATTAAAGTTCTTACCAAAACAACGATTCCTTAGTGCAAATTATCACTGTTTCACTGTTTGATCCTTTCAACATCAACATTCTATATGAATCTAAAATCAAAGTCTCAGGATTCCTGAAGTAAACTTTAGAAAAAGTCACATTTAAATGCAACACAATATGAAAACCACTGTAATGTTTGTATTCATTTTTTACAAAACTTTTTGTGAGAATTTCTTTCATTAAAAAAATGAATTTTGTAGATTTTTTAATATCGATACAATATCATCAGACAAAACATGGTGTTGGGTTTGGGCGATATGAAACAATTTTCATATCTTGATAAATTTTTCGTTAGTCATGATATACGATATATATCTTTATATAAATTTTTTTGGTCAAGTAAACAACGAGACGGTTGAAATTTACAGCCCAGAGTGTTAAAAGCACTTTTATTAGGGATCAGCAGCACATGTGCATTAAAATATTTGACTCAAATTAAAGTAGATGTGTATCAGAATAATAAAAAATACTTTTCAATGACCATAACAAAGATATAAAAAAGAGATAGTTTTAACTCAAAACAAGCTTACTCGATATAAAGGATATTGCCCTATTTTATGTCTTGTGTGGAAAAATTCTTGGTATATTTGAAAATCTCGATATATTGCCCAGTCCTAATGTCAACAAATTTATATTTTCTTCCAACTCTGTCGAAACAAACACACCAACCACTTTATGACCTGTTCCTTCGCCTAACACAAACATCTAACCAACCAATCACAGGGCAGCATCTAGTCATGTGATGAGTTCAACGGAGCGTCAGAATGAGGATTTATGGTCTGAATATTTACTGGGATTCTCCAGGCTGAAGCAGATGGGCTCCAGCAGCAGAGGAGCTCCTCCTGTCAGACTCACCAGATCCAGACCTGACGGTCTACCTGGTCTGGACCAGGACCAGGTCCGGCACCAGGTCTGGACAAACTGCTTATTGTGTTGCTGCGTACTGTAAGGAGTTAACTGTTGGGAACGAAAGAGTGATCAGCGCTCACAGATGACCCGGCGTGCAGAGAGCGAGGCCAGAAATAATCTGTTTGGCCTGACTCTGCACACACCGCCGACCCAAACCGCTCTGGGATGAGCTGGAAAACGAGCCTGATCTTATCGCCCGCTGATGCTCCTCTGGCTGCATGAGCGCACACCCACAGCCAGCGTCACACTCCTCAGAACAGGACTTGCAGACTTATCCCGGACATAACACTGAATACAGGTTAACTGCTCCAGGTCCGTCCCAGAGAAGAGAATACAGTCAATCATGTCATTTATCTCATCTAAATACCAGAGGAGCTGCTCCGGCTCCGCATCACCGCCGCGAGAGGTCAACAGTATGTATTCAGATAGAGTTATATCGCCTCACCCTCCTTGACATTTTCCAAGTTAGCCTGCCTCTAAGAAAGCGTGAAAAGAGCGCTGCTAATCCCTGCCTTAGCTGCGACTCACCGCCTCCAGCTCATTGCCAATACGACTCAAAACAAAGGCCTGGAAACGACGTGCATGAGCAGAGAGGGAGTGCACAATGTGGTCCACCTGAATAGGCTGGAATGAACGAGTCTGGACAAAGCTGGGGAAATGAGAAAGGGTCCCATCAAAGCTGCAGTGAATGGCAGAGAGCCGCTCCCTCACTGTTCCACTTCAGAAAACAATCCAGACGCCTGCTTTTCATGCTCCTCTCGTCATTATCAGCACGTTACAACAGCAGCAAGTGTAGTTGCTCCTGTTAAACATGCAGAGGCAGAGCGAAGAAGCCCCGGGTTCGAAGCAGGCGCCCAGGTCAGCGTTCAGCACCTAAGAGACTGAAAGCGTCGACCACACCAACCGGACTGCGCCGGCACCGCGCCACGGCTCCGCTTGTTCGTGAAGCTGCAGCTGTCGTTGGCAGGGCTAATTATCAGGGCAGCAGCTAGACTACAGGACACGTTTCCACACAACACAGCCCTAATTTTACTTTTCCCTTCCAATGGAAGATAACAGGAGCGGACGAATAGCAATTAAATGCTGCTCAACCTTGGTGAGATTACACTCGGGAGGAAAGCAGCCAATAAGAGCGGCTTTATTGCCTCTCAGAGGAGAACCACAATGTGCTGCACGAGCTGCAAAAACCTCAAGTTTTTCAATTTAGAGACAAATGGCGTGCCAAAATTTACATCACTTTTATCCAATTTAACTAAACGCAGGGATGCAAATTTGAATGAAAGATGTTGTAGAACTGTGGGGCGGCCTAAAAGCTGGAGAGAGAATGATCTGGGAGAATTCAGAGGCTTTGCAGGAGGCTGTGGGGGAGAGGATGCACCTGGAACAGCAAGACAATTATCACGCTAACGCTCTGACGGTGAGTCTGCATGCACCGGGCCGTGCACTCAGGCCCCACTGGCTGGGTCCGCTCACGCACGGCCACAAAAGCTGTCTTTACTGGAGCCTGAACTGTTTCATAAACATGTTCCTGATGTTCCATATTAGGGAGGTACCGATCCTGATACCAGCATCGGTACTCGCTACATGTTTATAGGATGCGTTGTTATTTGCTTTAAAAACCGGAGGCAGTTTCGTTAAAAGAGAGACATGAAAAGTTATCCTAGATGTTGCTTTTACCCGTCAGCCACAAAGATGTTGGTCCTGATGGGCTCATGGGAAAAGACTGCAGGCTAATGTCCAAGTTGGTGAGTAATGAATTTAAATAAAGTTGCTTTTATACGATTATTTATAACCAGGCATTATTAGAACATATTTTCATCCATTCTTCTGGCATCATGATTGTTAGTTTTCCCGGTCTCTGTGGGTCTCTGCACACGGCTCTGCAGTCTTGGATATTTTTAGACATTGACCTGCAAAGTCGGCCCAGCTGCTTCGTCCGTTCAACTTCCAGAAACTTAAAGAAAGATACATGCTTCGTGTCTACTCATGGATCTGGGGGAGGATTTCGTTTCCCTGCTCCAACACGCCTGATCCAAACAAATAGATCCCACAGCTCCTTGTCAACTTCTTCATAATGAGCCATTTATTAGAGTCAGGTGTGTTGGAGCTGAAACACCTAAAACCTGCAGGTTAGCGGCCTCCAACCCCGGATGTAGACCCATCAGCTGAAATTTGAAATAAATTTAAATGTTATTGAGATTTGAGATTGTTAAACCAAACAACCCCATATAAAAATGTCCTTCATAGCTTTTGGACCAGGCGATAAAAAAAAGTGCATCTCTGCACAACCTGCAGAAGGCAGAACAGCAACATGGAATTATATGCAGGCATGTAATTGTAATTAACACGTGTTCTATGCTGACGATTAAGAAGAGACAAAGAAAGGAAGAACAGAGACCCGAGTAAAGCTCCTCCATCAGATTCCCTCCCTGAAGCTAAACAATAACACTGAGATTGGACGATCCTCTAATCAATATTTGTACATGAACGTAACTGCTGAACCGTCCGATCAATACGGCAGACGTGCATCCTAAAAACACATGGCTGCAGGAGGAATCTGCCCCGCTGCAGCCAAACCAGCCTTTTCTGGGAAAGATGCAACACATTAATGAGGAAATGAAAGTAAAGAGGCCTGAGACGATGATAAACCTACGTTTAATCAGGAGATTATACGCTTGCGGCTCCTTAAACTAACATTTACTTCTCCTCCTTCTCAGCGGCTCTAGGTAAAACAGGTATTTGGATAAAAACGCCGGTTTAGATGCACATACATCTCCAGGTGTTTGCCAGCCGTTTTATAAGCTGAAGCACACAAGCATGACGCCCGTCCGTCGTGGACCAACACTTCCCTCATACTGCGGCCTATTACCTTTGGTTTTTGTTTCCGTGGAGATTTGGATACGCTCTTACTTATTTCACTTCCCACTCACATCATGCTTCTCCTTACATTGTCAAACATGAAGCCCGTGCACTGAGCTCCACGCTTGCTTGCAGGCTTCTACTGCCTTTTCCAGCTCAAAACATGAACAATGCCGAAATTTTACCACTTTACACAGGAAATGGAAATAGTTTTCCCGCTAGGCTTAACAGACGACTTTTAACCAAAAGAAGAAATAATGATGATAATAATAATAATAATTACCAGTAAATCCACTTGTTTGATCGTCCATCACATCTGGATTTGCTGGTATCATCCAGGTGTTCCCTTTCCTTTTCTGCTCTGTGATTCTCATCACGGGTCCTCTTAGAAGAAAGCACACATGGCTGGACGTGCAGCTAATGCCACCTCCTCTGCGTCTTTACAGCATTAATTACATCCCAGCAACTTCTACTTCGTGTCACGTTCTTTCTGCTTAGACCGTTTCTTTGTTTGGAAATACTGTTTTCATTAGCTACTTCATTCCAATTAGCTCTGCACTGCTGTTTGTTTTCTATTAATTTCCATACAGAATTTCATGCATCCATGCCGCAGCAGTTCCAGCAGCGGCTCACAGAGCTCCGTCTCCATCTCCAGACATGGCTTTGCTGATCTGCACGTGACGTGGGACAAGCGAAGCGCGGGCCATGCATCGGATAAACTCAATGTTTCCCCAGGTTTTACATGCAACATATAAAATGGCTATTAGAGTGGAAGAAAAACTCAAGTCATACGAATATCACAATTATTTTGTACCAAGATTTTTAAGTCATTTTTTTGTTAAAAAAAAATCATTTTTTTAAAAATAAAAAATATCACATTTTTTTCCGAAATGTATTCATTTTTTGCGTTTTTTGTTTGTCCTGTCTCATAATGAAAACAGAATGATAATTGGCAACTGTGTTGTGTTTTCTTATTTTATTTTACTTTTGTTTTTTCTTCTTTTTTACTAATCATGTCGGGCATTTTATCAGCAGAATGATGGTCTGACTGTTGTGTTTACCTGCTTAATCTCCGGCTGGTTCTAATTAACGCTGAGCGATATGACGACATATATCGTGGGGACGATAGAAAAGTGTTTATCGTGCTGCTTCTCTTCTATCGTTTATCGTTAATAACAGAATTTCAACAAGTGAACTTTTTTTTAAAAATAAGCTCCGTCTTGTGGTTTTGCGACACCCCCCGCTGCTTTTTACGTCAGACTTACACGAGGCTTTGCGACACGCTTTATGTCTTTTAACTCACGTGCTGAAAGATGGATAAACAAAGAGTAGTGTGTCTCACAAGCGCTTATTATCAGTGCGCACACGCCACAGCACCCAAATTTGTACAAGAATCGAATCGGGAAGAAAGCGTATCGTCCCCGGTCTTAACAGCTATATATTGAACAGCAAGTACAGACTGTCAGAGCAGCGTTTCAAGTCCATTACAGATGATTTTCCAGATAGTTCAGCTTGTCTCACTCACAGATGCCCCTCAACAACATGAAACACTGGCTTTCATCACGAACAGGAGCAGGTTTCCGGTTCAAAATGAGAACTTGTAATTAAAAAATCACAACAAAGTTTAATTTAGTAGTTTATTTAAAAGCTACTGGTGTGTTTTTATGCAGATGATGTTGAATTCTACAAACATTTACAGTGTTTTAGATGGTAAATGGACTGTACTTATATAGCGCTTTTCTAGTCATGTGACCACTCAAAGCGCTTCACTACATGTCTCATTCACCCGTTCACACAGCCCCTGTATTGGAACATACTTGGTCCAAAGTAACTAACATTCACACAGATTTACATGGGATGCAAGGTAGAGTTCAGTAACTTGCCCAAGGACACTTCGACGTGTAGCAGAGGGGATTGGAACCGCCGACCTCCTGAATCACCCCAGTGATTCATGATATCCATTATGGGCTGTGTAGGGACAGACCCCTGGGTTTTTACTAAGGTTTTAATGTGTAATAATATGCATCTTGTAATTTACTAGCATTAATACAGGGTCAGACTTTGGGATTAAAGGATATATTTCATTGTGTATTCTTCTGTAGTAAGCCAGCCAAGCCTTATTTTATTGAGTTATTATTTCTATCATCTATATGAAAAATGTGCATCAATACTTTATGCATTAATTACAAAAAAGTAGCAGTTTCAACAAAGGAATTTATCTCTGCTGTGTCCTAAGTTCACATGGCCAAAGACGTGGAAAAACTGATGTACTTCTCGTTATATTTGTGTGAGCCTGTGCAGACTTATGACTGATTTCCAACCCTCTCTGAACCCAGCGGAACTGGCGCTCCATGACTGGGAAAAATGGGTTCATGGGTTTTTTCTGTCTTAGAAAGGAGGGAAAAGGGAGTAATTTTAACACTTGAGCTTGCTTTGACGAGCACATGGAGGCGGTTATTCATCTGGTGTGGTGCATCTCCAGCTCCGGTTAGGTCTGGATCAACGCATAGTCGACCCGGCTCCTCGCGCTGACCAGCCTCTAATCTCTAGAAACGGTGCGGTGCTCTACGGGGACACGCAGAACTGCCCGAGCCGAGGCCGAGCGCCGCACCAAGACACCGTTCACCAGGGGAATTCCGCCAGTATCAAGTTCACATGCCACGCTGAAGAATGTGTGTGTGTGAGGGGGGGGGAGGGCTCATCAGCTGCAGAAGTATTATTAATTTTTTTTTAATTTTGTGTTTCCGGGGGGGGGGGTTGAGGTTGAGGTGCGAGCAGCCGTATGAAACTGAGACAAAGGTCAGCTGTGTTTATAATCAGTGTTGCTCACCACATTTTTCACGCTGGATTCACCTTTTTAGTCCAAATCTCGGGCTGTTGGGTTCATTTGAACTCAGCTGAGGTTCAGGGAGGGGCTAAAAATGCCTCATTTTATGTTAAAATGGCAAAAAAAGTGTAAAGACATATTTGTTGACTGTGCCTTACGTCTGGGGTTATTTATCATGATTTGGAGCAGCCACCTTGGCTCCAGTGAAGGAAAATCTTTATGCCAAATCCAATAGCTTTGGCATGAAGTGGAGCAGTGAAAGCAAAGCAAAAAAGCAGGGCTTATCATCCACCATCAGTGGTCGACTTCTTTAATGCTCCTGTGACTGAATATGAGCAATTCCCTGAAACATTGCAGACAGGCTTCCCAGCAGAGCGGGGGCTTTTGCTGCTGAAATGTCATCTTCATCACCACCAGCCATCCCATAATCTGCAGGACCGAGTCACGCCGCTCCAGCCTTTCTGAACAATTATGTACATATGATGAAGAAGCATGTGGCAGAAGGTTTGATGCTCATGTCGTTCTCATATTTCTACACACTTTAAATCCCAAATCTAAAGGACAAAGAGGCCTTCGGTCATCATTAACACTCATTTTAACCCAGAGTCAGCGCAGGAAGCCAGGTGGCGCCGACAGTCTGCAAACTCCCACAGTCTGCATTACTAAAGCTCTTCAGATGATCTCGGGAGGGTTGGAAATGTCCGATATTCCTTCGTGTTTACTGAGTGCAAGGCGACACAATCCCAACCAGCAAACTGCAGCGAGCATCTGAAATAACCCACTTCAGGCTGAGTGCGATCCCTGTTGTGTAACTCAGAGCCGCTCTGAGCCTCGGCTCCTGCAGCCTGCTCTGGAATCGGCTCTGCAGCATTTTGGTTGTGAAATGTCCTCTTAAATAATCTGCGACAGTGAGCGGTGGCATGGGGACGCAGTGCTTCTCCATCAGATACCCCCGTGTGAAAATCAAACAAACCCCTCTCTGCAGCAGGCTGACTGGGACGAGGAGTCTACTTTCCACTCTTAACCCGATAACATGCATGCATCTAATGTCCCGCGTGCAACGTGTACGTATCCATCCATTCAGCGAGTCATTTATTCATTTTAATCTGACTCGGGCTCCTCCTGTTACATAACAACTGGCCCATCTTTATGGTATTATGTCACCATGACGACACTAGCTGTTGCTGAAAGCTGCACTCTGTGCATGTGCAAGCAGAATAAGTGCAAAAGCACGGAAAGCTGTGTCTAACTGCACTATTTATTCCATACAAGAACATCATCATGCTACAGCGATGCTAGCGCGGGGAGAGAAATTACCAGGCTGCCTCTCCACAGGCTGACTGATTACGCTCAAAGACGAGCCCGCATGGGTGCACCGTAATCCCCTCGTCTCCGATGGGCTCTCATTGTGCCGCCATACAGGCACAACTTTCATAAAACAAAACTTCTGAGGAAGCCTGCGATGAGGGAGCGGGGCTGGGCTGCATTCGCTCTTCTCAACATATGGAGCAATATTTAAAGGCAGCAGCTCCTGTCAGGAGTTCAGGAAAATTAACTATAAAGAAACCATTTAAAAGGAAAGATTCACTAAAGATACGTGATAATTTTCAGACATAAAGCAACCTTAAATTAACCAAAGCAGGGATTAGTCCCTTTAATGGGGATTATTTACGGAGGAAGCTGGAGGAAAGATTTTAGCGGGCTTGTGGAGCCGAATAATTGCTTTCCTCTCCTGTCCTTCTAGTATATCTAAATATATTTTGCCCCGGGCAGTTTATTTTCCTCCTCTCTGAAGTAACAACATCTATCATTTCAAGAGCTGAATGCGCGGACGTGTGTGGGATCCCGGCGTGAAGGCCTGAGCCACATTCGACCGCAGTGAAAGTCAAAGCAGGAATCCTGCTGCTGACAGACGAGGCTCGCCGCGGCGCAGCGTCCAATCATTCAGGCCGCCGCGTCCACATCCACTGCCACCGCACGGATATGGAAGGCAAATAAGGACACAGGAAAGCTCTTATCCTTTAAAATTTAATGAATGAACGGATGAATTTATTTAAAACAAAACCACATACTAGGAATGCAAATGATCAAGTAATTCATTAATCAATAGTTGCTTCATCTTATCGATTGATTAGCCGCATTTTTTCCGAGAAGCTGAATTTTCCTCAGAATCAACAGGTGCTTTTCTTCGAAAATGCAAATCATTTTCCTGAATAAAATATTTATTCTTAAAAGCAGGAACACATTCACACATGGAACAATGCAAACAGATAATAGCATTGTCATTATTGATATTAATTCAATTTTATATAATAAATTAAATCAATAAGGCTATGGTCAGAGGACAGCTTCTCTTCTGTTACAGCAAGGATTTTTGGCGCCAGGTGCGCCCCCATGTGGGCTGGCGAGAAATGACAGGCTCAAAACGTGATTAACTGCAAGAAAATTAAAGGAATACTCTGCCCTCAGAATGATGTGCCTACATGCGTTTACTCACCCTCATGCTGATTGAGACGTTGGAACACTTTCTTGATATTCATCATGTAGCCGAAGATATCGGGAGGTTTACATCTTAGTTCCTTGCAGCTACAACGATGCTTAATAGAGCCCGGTGGAAAAAGTCCACAAAAACTTGTCCATATTCCTCCATACTGCTCGTCCAATGCAGTCCGTGTGTCCTAAGTGAGAAGCGTCCATAATTTACTCGCAACGGCATCATTTAATATATTTTTAGAGCCCAAACCGTTAGCCTGCTTACTTTCTGGATGCACGTACCTGCGCAATGCACGCACGCGTGTGCCGCTGCCGCCAATGCATCCAGCGTCACGCCGCGTCACGCCGCGCCACGCGCTCTTTTTTAAACATCCCAGAACAACAAAATACCAGTTTGATCTGGTTTAAGGAAGCAAACAGAACCGGTTCTCAGTCCCAGAGATGACACAGCTGGACAGGCAAAATATTTTCTGTACCAATAAGGGAACCAGAGAGGCAGAAGAGTTCGACAGAGGACAAGAGTAAAGGCGGTCCGACTGAATATCAACTGTTTGTCTCGTTAACTGGATATCAGTCGTTTAATATAATATTCATATAAAGGAATCGGGAGCGACTTGTGAACAGCATCGGTGCTTTAGACAGCAGCTCTTTATATGTCTAAGGTCGCACCCATACACCTAAAACCTAACGTGACTAATGATAATGATAATTAATCGATTATTAATTAATCAGCAATAAGAAATAAGATACAAAATTAATCAGTTTAAATAAATTAATAGCAATTAATTGTTTTGAGCCTGTTATTCCTCAGCAGGCCACATGAGAGAACTGGACGCCAGAAGTCCTTGACACACATGCAAGAACACAAGAGAAGCTGTCCCCTTTAATTGATTATATTAAGTAAAATTATTAATAATAATGATAATAAGAATGATGATGATAATAATAATGATGAAAACAATGATAATGATGATATCTTTGCATTATTCAATGTGTGAATGTGTTCCTGCTGTTTAGAATAAATCTTTTATTAAGGAAAATACATCGTTTGTATTTTTGTAGAAAGGAACTTGTTGTTTCAGAGGGAAATTCCACTTCTCAGAAAAATTGCAGCTTATCAATTAATCAATCATCGATCGATAAGATGAAACAACTATCGATTTATGAATTACTTGATCATTTGCATCCCTATTTCAGGACCATGAAGAAGTCAGAAACCCAGCAGCAGAAGTTCAAACCCCCCAACTTAAAGGTCAGTAAATACCCTCTTCCATCTCAGTGGACCACCCCCCCAACCTTCCATCATTGTTTTTATCTGCTCGTTCATTTAGCAGGGAAATGCGTTTCTAATCCATCCTAAATGACTGTTTGGCTCCAGCTCAGAGGTCCTATAGGAGGGCGGCAGCACCAGCTCTTTGCTAACTAGTTCTGGGCTCAGCAGCCAAATTCTCCAGCTTTATAAAGCAATCAAAACCAGCAGATCTAAGATTTTTATGAAAGTTGAACAAACGTCTGCTTCCAGACTCAGAAAGTCTTGTCAAGATGACAGGCTTTAATTAAAAGACTAAATTGCCAGGGGCACAGTGAATTGTTCTGCATTTTGAATGAATGCTGGCATGTGTTTGAAACGCCCGTTCTATGGGGGTTGACTAAATAAATTAATCATACATTCATACATGTTATGCAGCTCACTGCCTATACTGTAGCTGAAATATGAGGCCGATAGAGTCCAGAAGACGGCGGAACAAAGGGTCTGCTCTGGGGCCCTGGGAAGAATGTGATTAGAGCAATCTTGTTGAGAAAGAGGAATGTGTGGAATCAAGTAAGATGTGGAAAAAGCGGGCAGCGTTCGGACAGCTAAGAATGGCCACACACTGCTCTTTCTGACAGCTAAATGCTTGCGGCTGTGTGCAACACAGCAGCTGAAATCCTGATTTACAGGAAGCATGTCTTTCCTCATCAACAGAAGACGGGATGTTGGCCCGTCGCGATGAGCAAGACGTCAATTAATCGCAAAG
>JBBBVT010000016.1:21712037-21723698 GCA_037177035.1 Craterocephalus eyresii | reverse complement strand
CAGCAAACCACCAGCTCCAGAATGTGAAAAAAAAGAATTTTGCTGGAAAAGATAGATATGTGGATATGTTCTTTATCGCTCCTAAAACCAGAAACTAATTTTCATCCATTAAGCTAACATGCTGGAGATGGTGTGGGGAGCAGAATGCTTCATGTTTGTTGGGACTGTAGGAAAGCCCAGAATTACTGGAATGATGTATGGATTACACTGCAGGAGATACTGGCTTATAAATTACCTGTGTCATGTGAGATATTATATCTATGTAACCTGTCAAAGGAAAATAAATGTACAGCATGAGGTTAAAATACTGCAGCCGAGGAAGGAGCCTCCAGGAAATGTTGTAGAGGAGACCCTTGGAGCATGAGCACCTGGACGGACTCAGCTGGCAACATGGAAACTCACAAATGAACGGAGACTGAAACTGGATTCAAAACCATGTGGGAGAAAAAGGATGTTATAGGGTGTCTACTTAAAAATAAACTCTTCCCCCTTTAGCCAAAGACCAGATAAACTTTGTAGCATACAGTCCAGTTTCAGTATGAAGGCAATCCTTTCTGACCAGGTGTTGGAATAACTCAGAATTATTTATTAAAAATCAAGGAACTGTAACCTTGAAGGTGTTTAGCTGTGGAGAAGGTGAGGAAACTGAAACCTTTCACCGGGAATGGGTGGATTGATTTCCATCCCTCCTGGGCGATACCACCATGGCACCTAGAGTTTGGCCGATACCGATACTAGCATCAGAAATACTCGCAGATCCTGTCAAAAGTAAGGGAATCGGGATTATCGAGGATTTCTGTCTAAACACCATCCGATGTCATGGAAAAGGAACCATAAGTTGCTTCCACACTGGAAGCAATTTTGCATCACCATTGGGATTTTTTGTTGGTAGCCACAGTTTAGTAACTCATTGTTGTGCTAACAGTTAGCAATAGCGTTATGTCAGGAATTTGCAGCAGCAACATAGTATACTTTGATAATTTAACCTATGTTAGGCCATTAAAACTAACTCGAAGAGAAGTTCACTCCAATTAAAGTTAGTTCCTCTACTAAATGTTAGGAACATTTCACCTTGTAATTTTTGCCAAAACTGTACTATTTTAGGGCATTTCCAGAACAGGTGAGTAAAAACCATATCCACAGTATAAATATTTTTATTTTATTTGTATAATGACCCGCCTCCTTCAAATGCCACTGTTTGGGATTGGTCGAAGCTTAAAACAATCACAGTACAATTTCCTCTGACATACAGTATGTGTAGTCAGCAGGGCTAACTGGTAGATCAGACTCTTACTGTTTTACTGAAGCCGGTCGGGAGCAAGTCGAAAACATCTTTCCCTCCAATAAATGTCTCCAGGGCTACGCATTGCTCAAATTTCAAAGAGAACTTTCTGTTTAATTTGCTCAGAACAGAATCTACCGCTGTGTGAAATGCTGGCCACTGCTCCCGATTTTTCCGGAGATTGGAGGACGTTTGAATAACCCACTTGACCAGATTACATTGAGCTGACGAAATTTAGTGGGCGGGGCCAGGCTACCCTGTGGTGGCTGGGAGTAAAGGCCATGTAAACATATCTGAGCAAAATCCCGGACCTTACCTCTCACACAGACAGACAGACAGACAGACAGACAGACAGACAGACAGACAGACAGACAGACAGACAGGAAATTCGATTTATTGTTGTATTTAGTAAAACATTTTTATCACAATTAATTAATCAGCATGAAAATGCTACATTGCTTTTTCGATGACTCTCCTGGTCCTCCATACATTTATGCTTCCTTTTGCACGTAAATAGTCACGTTCATCATGGAACGTCATAGATGTACTGTAGGTCTATGACCCTCATGCTTCCATGTGTCTTTATGTTGCTATGGTTGGCCACCACCGGGGGGCAGTGCTGAGTTCATAGTTAACCCTGCAATCCTACGTTGGTTTCAGATGCTCTTGGTGTCGTTAATGCGTCTCCATAAAGTTGTCTCTAACCACCCAACACACCCTGAACACCAGCAAAGCCTTATTTCTAAAGCTTGTGTCACTTCGAAAGTTTTTATCCTCGTCTTCATTCTTCTTCTACAGTTTTTTCCTCCCCTTCATCTTCTCTTTTTCCCTGAGCTGTTTCTGCTCAACACTGCCACAGTGGTTCCCGGTGGTATAACTCCGACTTCTGCTTCCAGTGGTAGATGGTTTTGTCGGTGCATCAGCACAGAACTGCAACTTATAGAATGTGACCTAAACAATCCATAGATCTCCTCATTGTGGCAGATCGTCTACACCTTCAAATTCTTCACCATCTGAAATCGTCATATCGCACAACCCTAGCGCCCCCTATCTGTGAATTACCCATTGATTGGGCCTGAGTTAGGCCCAATCAATAGCTGTAATAGTTGTAATGTCTCTTTAATAAATGCCTTTTCTTTTTTTTTTTCTCAAAATATTTTATTAGGTTTTTTCAAGTTATAATAAACACCAATAAATAAACCAATAAAAGCCTTTTCAGACCATATTTAACAGTAAACACAATCTCCACATTTAAAGCTTGTCTGTCTCCAAGATGCATAAAGTTAGTATAGAATGTGTACTTTGTGTGATCTTGCCTGATAAAGTACTAGTTCTCTATGAAAGTTCAAACAAGCACAGGAGACAAACATCAAGTAGATTTATTACAAATGTTGCAGAAAGTGACACCAGCCGAGCTCCATCTTCTTCCTGTGTTTGCTCCTGAGGGGACCCATGAAAAGTCATCCATCTCCGTCCCCGATCTGGGCCCTTTCCAGCCAAGTGTACTCCATATATCCCGGTGCTCCTGCTCCACATATCTATGCCTTGGGAGCTGCCTTGTTTGAACCTGGATGGGCGTTGAGCAGCCGACACACCGCTCAAGGTCGGCTTCCTGCATCACCAAACGGAAAACATCGGCTGTCGTTACTGGTCAGAGAAATCCCATGACAGTGAGCTCTTCGTATTTCTAAATATTTCTGCTCTGCTCTTAGAACAACATTCTTCCCAAAGATGAAATTGATTTTCAATGGTGAAAACACGTTTTTACCCAAAAAGACAGGAGCGTGTAGCCAGCATGCTGCTGTCACACTGGATACTCCGTGTGCTACTAATGAATGCAAGTAAGTTCAAAGGAGACGTCCTCCATGCTGTCAATCATTAAACTCCTGCTGTGACTGGGACGTGTCCAAAAGTGCAGCCTGTTTAAATCATGCAGTCCATATGCTTCCTTTATTTCCACAATATTTTCGCCTCGTATACTTATTCTTCAATACTGCGCTCCAGTTGACTGAAGTGGGAGAGGCAGACATAAGGCCAGCTCTTTACTTCCTCCATAATGCATGAGGCAAGATTTGGTTTATGTGGAAGTGCAGAGCACATTTGCACTCAGCCTCATTGAATTTGCTCTCACAATCTGTGTATAATTAGCACCTGAATGAAAGCAGCAGCTCATCATATGGTCAGCACCTGCTGAGAGGGAGGAAGAGCTTAGGGAGGGACTTCTGCTGATCTCGCCTCATATGACCAGAAGGTTAAGATAAAGTGATGTTACAGAGATGTTTGCAGTGAGAATGAAGCGTTTACGCAGTCGTTTTTCAACTCTTTAAAGCAGAATTAACCGGCTACGTTGGTCCTTTTCCATCTCTTTAAAGCGGAATGAAGCGTTTCCGTCGTCGTTTTTCATCTCTTTCACCGTTTAAAAACGGAGCAACCGCGGGCAGCCGCTGGACGTCCCCAATTAGCTTAATCCCAATTTAAACCGTCATAAAACAAAAAGTATACTAGTTAGAGCAATAATTCTTGTTTTTGCTGAATCTCGCCATTCTAACAAGTCCATCAGAGCGATTTGATGACATCATCAGTTTACATTACGTGCGGTACAAAATAGATATGTATGCCACCAGGTGGTACCAAGATGTCGCAGGGGAGAGGGAGTACTCGGTGGAGCAGCAGCTGTGATTGTAAGATAGATGGAGAGTTTCTCATTCTACAATGAGTCTGTTTTATTGAATAAGTAAATTTCCTTTCACATTTAGGTTACATTAAATACAGACATTTCTTGATCAACTAACAGTTTGATTTTTTAAGAAACAGCAACAATCTTTTTATTTTAGCCACTAGTAAAGAATATATAAACCTCTGTATAGCCCTGTATTAATGACACAAAGTAGTTTAGAAAGTTTATGGGTGATCTGATAAAAAATATGTTTGCAACCTATCTTACAGCCAGGCAAGTCCTTAAAGGGATACTCTGGCCTCAGAATGATGTGCCTTCATTTGTTTACTCACCCTCATGCTGATTGGCACATTGGAACACTTTCTTGATATTCATCATGTAGCCGGAGATATCAGGAGGTTTACGTCTTGCTTCCCTGCGGCTGCAACGATGCTAATGGTGTCCGGTGAAAAAAGTTCACAAAAACTTGTCAATATTCCTCCATACTGCTCGTCCAATGCAGTCCGCGGGTTCTGAGTGGGTAGCGTCCATAATTTACTCGCAACGGCATCATTTACTATATTTTTAGAACCCAAACCGTTTGCCTGTTTACTTCCTGGATGCGTGCACGTGCGTGATGCGCGCACCTGCGTGATGTGCGCACGTGCGTGATGCACACGCGGCACGTGCCGTGGCGTGATGCTTGATGCATTGGCGGCCGCGGCACACGCTAATTAGGTCATAAATCCCCTTTGACATAAGGTGTTCCATAAATATTTTTTTATAGTATTTATTTTGTTTCTATTTTTAATATTCTAGGAATGCAAAACACAGTAGAAGAAATGCTTATGTACAGCAGGCCTCTATCAGTTGACAGAAATAAATGAAAATTAAATAAATCAAAACGCCTTTGGACTCTACCCCTAAAAAGGAGTGTATCTCAAAAACTAAAAGAGATAGCTCATTGGAACAAATTCCATAGTGTAAAGGACTATTTTCTTTATTTTCGTACATTAAGAAATGTTTTGGATCACTAAGTTTTGTAAGTTTATTTAGTACAATGTGCTAAATTTTCATATTCAAGGTATGATTTCAAAATGTTTGTAAAGTATTTCTCATTGACCCATATAATCTTTTAGCATAAACCATAAAGATATAAAAATATAAAATACTTCATGATACTCCAAGAAATGACTGCACAATGGACAAACATATCAGTGTAGTCACAGGTGGACCATTTGTATTGCGGTTTTTAAAGGGTTAAAATGAAATTAAGCTTTTACGCGTTTTTCAACTCTTCAAAGCAGAATAAAATGTTTACGTGGTTGTTTTTCATCTCTTGAAAGCACAATTAATTGTTTACAAGGTCATTTTTTGTTACGACGCAGTTGTGTCTAGGGCTAGGGGTCGTAAACATAAAACAAAGGAAAAGAAAAGTATGTAAAATAAAGCTAATTATTTACAATAACATATATATACATACCATGGCTCAGAACAACTCACTAACAAAAAGAATGCAATGTAAAACAATAAACACCAGAACTAAAGTAAGAATAAACAAGTGATGACAAGACATGACTAAACTAAAGCAACAAGGAACACAAACAAAATCAGATCAGCAGTAGCTGACTGGGAGGAACCACTGCCTGTGCAACCTGCTCTGGGCTCCTCCAATGGTGGAATGTCCAGAGTGGAGTTATATTGGTGTGGGTGACGGTGATGAGCAGATAAGTGATGGATTCAGCAGCCAACCAGAGGTGGAAAAGAGGAACTGTTGTCCAATCAGGAGATATTTGGGTCGATGGCAGGAAATTGCAGACGGATGAAGTTGGACTTTAGGAAACACTGAACCATTCCAGGCCACAGCCTGGGACATAACATTTTTCATCTCTTTATAGCAGATGAACGTTTACGCTGTCATTTTTCATCTCTTCAAAGCAGAATTAGATGTTTACGAGGTTGTTTTTCATGTCTTCAAAGCAGAATTAACCATTTATGTTGGTCGTTTTCCATCTCTTTAAAGCAGAATGAAGCGTTTATGTGATCGTTTTTCATCTTAGCTACACCTCCTACGCAGCTCCCCTGTTGTCTGGGCGCAGATCGCAGCAGTGTTATGCCACTGCTGTTCTGGACCCTTCGTACCTTCGTCCCACAGAGCGCAAAGTTGTTTTTGGATGCACCCGAACCTGAGCTGCTGGAGCCCGGCACCAATACATACCAGCTCTACTCGTCCTCTCCGCTGTCATCCACACAGACTCAACTTGCAGTTGCCAATGTTTGCCACACAAAAACGGAAGAAAAAACCTGGTGAAACTAGCATCCACCTTCTTCCTGCCACCATGGAGGTGGATAATATCTGAGGGTTGTGTGACACAACCAGACAGTCCATCAGATACTGAGCTGATGCTTAACAAAGCTGTTTTATCACACAAGACAAACCAGGCAGATTCCTTATTCTTTCTTCCCACCACCAATTAAATGTGTTTAATTAAGATACACAGGAAATCTGGGTTTATACGTTATTTCATGCATAGAGTGGGAGGAGCAGAGGCTTCGTGTGGTGTTCAGCATGCGGTGCACAGTCTCGTTTGTACTGGAGACCCCCTGCTGCGTCTCCTCGTGCCAGCGAATGTATGAATAGGAAACCGTTTACAGCTCCAAAATCAGATCGGATGTCTTGTTTCTGCTCTCTGACACCCTTAAATTAAACAATCCAGTTTAAAAAAATCCCTTTTATACAAATTTCATAAAATCTTCAGGCCGTTTTTATTGCTGAAAGAAAGGGGGCTCTTATAAAGTAGATTTTCATGTCCACTTTGTACCATAGCAGCTTTATTGTAACTCAGAGCTTGTGGCCGTGCACGCCAGGATGACCTTGTGATTTATTAGAGGAAAATATGAATGCATGGTGTGAAAGTAGCATCAGCTAAATGGACGTTTTTCATCCCCACTCCAACAGAAGCCTCCAGACAATGCAGCACGGACACGGCTCGTGCCTTTCCGAGGCACGCTGAACTTATTTCCTTTTTATACAGCCCTTCCGAATGAGAAGCTTTCATAAATATAAATGCTTATTTTATCAAACTAATGCATATCAAACCAGCGTTATAGCCTGCTGTGCTCATAACAAAGAGCGCTGACTTGTTCATTTCATTTTATGGGCACTCAGTTGAACAACTGAAATTAAAAATACAGTATCTTCACAGCAGATGTGCACGTGTCTCTGTGAACCACCGCCTGCAGCAGTAAAAAATAAAATAAAAACTGTGGTTTTATAAGGAACCTCTGTCATCCAGCTTATCACGTTAAATGAGCCGGGCAACACGAGAGGGGAAAAGTTTCTGGGTTGCCTAACAGCTGGTACCAGGTGAGTCGTTATTGCATCATTTAACAAGCTGCCGACGGTTGGAGATGCTAAAACATGTGGAAAAAAGATGGCTTCCTTTATCTGTGCACAGACTGGGAGGTGGAGGGTTTTTTTCCTGAAGCAAATGGCATAAAAATCAATCCTTTTAAGGGCCAGTTTCACGACAAGCTTCCCATTTTGGTTGTAAACCCTCTCAGTATTTCTGCAGATTGTCAGTATTCAAAACACTTTATCAGTACCAAACATCACAGTATTCTGTATAGTATTCAGTTTTATGTAGAATCAGGGCCACACAAAGTCTCAGTGGAATTTCAGTGGAAGTGGAAGACATCATTATCACTTCATAACAACTGTATTTTGCAATATCCATGTTGGCTACTAAATTTCCATGTTGGCTACTGAACAAACGAATGAACTTGTCCATATCAATCGCCTCGGCACTCTTGGACTCAACACTTTAGCTGCCCAAGGTCACTCAGTCTCTCATTGTTCATGGTGGTGCGTAGGTTGACCCTGTGGATACATTGACCGCTGAATGTCCTGCCACTTCTGGTGTACATATGAACCGGACAGAAATGCATATAGACGTTGCAACAAAGAAAAAATCTGGAATCCTCTGGCACTGATTTCACTGTGTCCACAATTGCTACATGAAAACAATGTGGGGGTGGATAGAGCAGTTGTCCATTAAACGGGCGGTTCGATTCCCCGACGTGTCCTTGGGCAAGACTGAACCCTACATTACCTCCCAATGTGCTTATCGGGGGTGTGAATGTCTATGAAAGGCTAGCTACTTAGCACCAAGTCTGTATGTATGAATGGGTATGAATGGGTGAATGAGACATGTACTTTGAGTGGTCACATGACTAGAAAAGCACTATACAAGTACATTCAATTTACCATTTAAATTTAGGCAATGTGCATTGTAGTGTATGTATGCAGTGTCCATGCTTCGCTTCGCCAGTGACTGTATCCATGCAAACACACCATTGTGTCTGCCTCTCATCACTGAGCGGCCCATCATAGCCTTGCCCAAACATCTGCTCCCTGTATTCCAATCCAGGCTGTTAAGATTTTTTCAGTTAGCCCAGAAGTAGCGAGTTTATGACCATGTTCAAAATGCCTAAAACCTTGCTGCACTAATCCCTTGTAGTAGTACCTGAGCACTAATCACAGTTGTTTCTGTTTTTTGTCTTTTGTTTCCATCAGCTAGAATTCTGAACACCCTACTTTGTTTTACCTCCTCACCAATGTCCTTCCTAACCATCTCAGCCAACACCTCCAACATCTCATTTTGAATTGGGTGACTAGTATATTTGGCATTGGTATGTCCCATTTTCTGGCTAAATAAAGGGTATGCTTGGCAATCAGTTCCATAATGGCCAAAACGTTTCCTTTGTTGCCTGAGTCCTCTGATTGCAGTGTTCTGGGTGGCTGTACATACCAGGACATCTGCAATTGTTTTGATGTACTTTCTGTTTTCTTCCACCTTTCTTTGGTTTTGTTCATCCTTTTTTTTTTTTTTTTTTTTTTTACTCATCCTGTAGCAAGCAGAATGATAGTGTCTGGTTGCTTTGTTGTATTGGACAGATTTTGTTTTGCCAATATTAGCTTTATAAATACAAGGCCCCTCTTGATATTCAGAATTTATTTATTTGATTTCATTTGTTTATTTGAATACTTGATTACAATTGTATTTTAGATAGCATTGCGTGACCTGTCGAGAGAAGAAGGGAAATTAAGAAAGGAAGTGATAGGGGGTGAACCAAAATACAGAAAGACAGAAAGAAAACAGAAAAGAAGAAAGAAAGGAAAGAAAAAAAAGGATACACCAACACAGCCCACAGTTGCATCCCCACAGAAATCCAGCCGAGCACTTTTCACAGTCTTTGCTATAAATAGCAAGTAAACCCCTGCAGGATAACCTACCGGGGGCAGATAAGTTGAAAACCACTTGAAACAGAACAACTTCCAAAGTATAACAAGATCATACATACACATACGTACATACAGAAATACATAGAAGGAGCTGGAAGAATCAAGACAGAAGTCACAATTAATACTTATCAGTGCACATCTGACAGAAAGCCCAGTTCCAGTGTCAGCATGCAGTGTAGAGGAAATAAAAGGTGCTTTATGGTGAGTGTGGGCATACTGCTTTATGGTGGGTTACTAACATTTTTAGTTCATTAGCATTCTACCTTGGGGACCGTTAGGTGCAGCAAAAGTAGGCTGAACTGGGAGGTCACTGTCACTGCTGCAGCTGGCTGGAGAGCTGAGAAACTTCACATGATGTCATCAGTTCACACTTTAACAACTGTGGATGAAGGTGCTGCAGTAAGAAGAAAAAAAGTCCCTTTGCCTGTTGGAGGATCGTTTTTTGGAGAAGACCGGAAAAACGATCCTGCAACAGGCAGAGTGACTCTCAGCTCTCCTGCTGCTCCCTGAACTACTGCCGGACTACGGTTGCAGGCGCTCCGCATCTGATACGTGCCCAGTGTCAATTGGCACGCCATTGAGGTCTTAGCTAAACCGCAGCAAAGAAAGTTATGAAACATCCAGACTCTAATCTGATCAATGCATCTGATCAGTGATTGGATCAAACTAAAGTCTCCATGGGTGATGGCTGGGATGTAGATCTGTGTGTGATCAGCGTAGCTATTGTAACATTTTTTGTTGGTTTTTATAATATGCGCGAGTGGGAGCATGTCGATGTTGAACAGCAGGGGGCCTAGGATGGAGCCTTGGGGAACTCCACAGGTTATTTTAGTTTGCTCAGATTGATAGTTACCTATAGAAACAAAATATTCCCTTTCCTTTTGATAGGACTCAAACCAGTTAATTGCAGTGCCAGAAAGTCCTACGCAGTTTTTCAGCCGGTCTGATAAGATGTTATGATCAACTGTGTCAAAAGCAGCACTGAGATCCAGTAGTACCAGGAATAAAATGTTTCCGCTATCTGTGTTCAAGTGGATGTCATTAAAGACCTTAACTAGAGCAGTCTCAGCTCTGTGATGTGGCCGGAAACCTGATTGGAAGGTATCAAAACAGTTATTTAGTGTCAGGAAGTTGAGAGGTTGTTGGTAAACAGCTTTTTCTATAATCTTACTAAGAAAGGGGAGGTTCGATATCAGCTGCTCATAAGCTTACAGGAAATATTTACTGTAACAGAGGTTATAAGTTATAAAGAAATAAATATAAAGCCATACAAAGTTATAAAGAAAATGGTTTAATGCTCTGGTTTCCTAATGTTTTGAGCCACAATCCCAGATGATATTTATTGGTACTGGTGACCCTACCTTCCATGATGACAGTTATTAATCATAAATGAGACGGGTCCTGTAGGATCCTCTACATATAGCACCTGAAATCAGTTTGTCTTCATAAATAAGGAGGACAAATGTGGATTTATGCAATAATGTGTTAAAGAATTGAAGTGTTAAATTTAGATTTATCTCAGTTTAATTTTGACAACCATGAGAAAAATCCCAATTTTTTTACATTAATATAAGTTATATGTATGTTTCCCAATTATCTAGTGACCCCCTGAAAGTATCTCCAACCCACATGTGGTTCCTGACCCAATGTGGGGAGCCTTTGGTTTAATGTGTCCCTCAGAAATTCGTATATAAATAAAAAACATTTCTTGACAAAACTGGCTCAGTGAAAATTACTTTTCCTTTCAGAAACTGTCCCTGTGGTCACAGAGGCCAGAAAGAAAAGCCCTAAATATCCTCTTTATAGAAGCAGAGCAGTTAGCTCTGCAGTCGCTGGGGATGGAGACGTCCAGGTCGACAACTGTCCTCCACAGTGGACCAATGGGAACTACTGTTAGTCAGGAGGGACACAATTATTTAGAATTGGCCTGTCGTGGATAATAAGATGGACTTGATTGGGCTGAAATTGGATTTGACTGTTTCTATGAAAAAGCCTTGATGTGAGTCTATTGTGAGCTTTTTCGTTTCAGATGAAAGTGAATTGAGTTGCTCTCTGCAGGTCAGGGGTGAGTCGCTCCTGTTGGCCAGTTGATAGGTCCTTACGGTCAGGGAGGGATTGATATAGCTCTCTATTTTCACTCTGTTGTCTGAAGATTTGGGTGGAGCTTCTCATCAAACGGACTCAGATGAGGTGGGTAACAGATCTGATCAGGATGCTTCCTGTTCACTCTCTGGACATGCATGAAAACCCGTCGTAAAGACTCTGGAGGGATCCCTGGACCCGGTAAGCAAAAGGAACCGGATGGATGGATGAATGGATGGATGGATGGATGGATGATGGATGGATGGATGGATGGATGGATGGATGATGGATGGATGGAATGATGGATGGATGGATGGATGAATGGATGGATGGATG
>JBBBVT010000016.1:21597183-21608536 GCA_037177035.1 Craterocephalus eyresii | reverse complement strand
CGTCTGTCGCCTAGTTTCTCGCTCTGGAGCTCCCCCTACAGCTTTGGGGTGCGTACTGCATGGTAAACATACCCAGACTTGCATTGATCTACTTTAAAGCCTGAAACCAGAATGTTCCCAAAGCGGTGCAGTGGCGGTGCAAAACATTCATGAGATGAGTGTTTCCGCCTGATCTAAAACACGCTGGACTCATTGGGTGGCAGGAAAAGTCCCCCTGGGCTACACAGGACTTTTTATTCACTCAGATTTTACTGAATCTGATGAAATATGATTAACTGTTGTCAAAGTAACGGTGATCATTTGATTATGGAATAAATACACGTAGAAACCCTGATGGGTGCTTTCAGTCGTTTCCTGTCCTTTCACCGATACTTTTCTGCACACTCCCACCTGCTGATGGCTGGGGTCAGGAGTTAAAAACACAGCTTAGGGCTACAGTTAATGTTCACTGTAAGGTCTGAGTGTGAAAAGTGCACGTTAGGGGTTAGACGACTTTGCATATTAGTTTTTATTCCTGTTAAGTAGCTCCATGCTGCTACAAACCTTCTCCCAGCGTTTTCATTTGTAAACATTCATGCTTGGTTTTTAAAGCACATGGGGTTCTTACTTTGGCTGCGGTAGCTCTCTGCCTTCTCCAGGGCCCGGCATGTATTAAACGTGAGCTGATGAATCAGAGTAAATTCTAAGTTTTTCTATCTATTGTGCTGCTGATGAAATATCAAAGCCAGGTTGAATTCTGTTGACCTGAAGAGGCAGGGATTCTCTTAGAAGATGAGAAGAGACTCATATCTTTCAGCAGCATCTGTGAGCCAGCCCTGGTGGGTTAACACCTGCAGGTCACATACACTTACAGGACTGGTCGGGTCACAAACGTGAAGAATTGACCTGGAACGTTGTGGTGGATGAAATGCTGGTGCTGTATGACGCTGGAAGACAAAATGGTTTACAGCAGGAAGGGACTCATCACTCCAGCAAGTCTGGAGCTGCTTAATGAAAAATCCTGTAATTGCTTCTCTGTTAAGTGCCTGTTGACATAAAGAGGACTTTTGTCCCATCGCTACATGCTCACAAACACAATCCATTTGAAAACAGCAGAGTTTGTAAAATGACATGGCTCCTAATTTGTTTTTGCAGTTATGATGAAAAACACTTAAGCAGCCTCTAACAATATTACCAATTTACTTTTGGCTGCACAAACCAATTTCTAGACCGCGTATTGACCTCAGTTATGTACGGCACTTCTCTTTTCAAGCATTTTTCAAAGAGGTTGGGCACGCTGCAGAAATATTTGCTGATTTATTTATTTGCAATGTGAGGCTTATTTTTTGCCAGCTCTAAGTTTCAGAAGAGTTGGCATATTGCTTTGCAAGCACTGAAAACCTAATCTGAGGGAGACTCACATGTTGTCAGATTGTTCAAACAGCAGAGATGCCTCTCTGCCCGGATCTTCTGCATGTTTATTTTTCATGGAGCTCGACTTCCAGTCAGCAGAAGTCAGAGATGAGAGGTCATGCTGGCAGCACGTCCCACTGGCTCGGTGCCTTGGATAACGGATCTTATGGAAGCCATGAAAACGTCCGCATACATCCATTGGAAACTTTTACTGAAGCAATGTTTATGCTTTTGTCAGAAGACCCAAAATGCCAGAAACTGTGATCAAAAAGTGGCCATTAAAGCTGCGAGATGCTTCGCGTAAAACCGCATCATCGCCTGATGAAATCAGCGGTTCAGTAACATTTAGGCAACATGTCTGCAGAGGATTTAGCTACTCTTATGGCCGAGATATACTTGCTGCTGGCGACGCGTACGCATCATGGCGCGTCGCTAATGTCAGTTCGGCATGTGCGCGAGCTGCAATTGGCTTAACCACTCATGCACTATTTTTGTCAATGGACCGCATTTATGTGCTCATCGGCCACATTTAACCCACCTAATGGCGGCAAGACCTTTCCCCTTTAGTTTCTCATGTAAAGTAAAATTATTAATCCTTTTACCTCGATTTGAAAGTCCATTTCAACTCGTTGTTTGGGGAAAAACCCGGAATTACAACTGACCAGCAGCTTGTAACTTTCAGATTGCAGTGCTGCATACTCCGCCCAGTGGTACCCTCCGGTATTGACCGTTTTGGCCACGCTGTGCCTACGTAGTTTGCAGCAAGTATGTACACAGACCAGCGCTTGTGGGCACGCTTGCAAATACAGCGAGTATATCCCAGGTCTTACAGGAACGATTATCTACAAAGACTGTTAGAAATAGAAGAATGTGTTGAGTAATTCCTCTCATTCAGTGGCGATAATGACTCCATTACACTTACAGGACGAAGTCGAACTGCCAGACTCAACTGTGCATGTAACAACAGTGATTATTCTTCAGCCTTTTTTTAGAAATATGAACGCTTTGTTTTAGGTTAAGCTTTACAAAGTGATGCTCTCTGAGAAACCCATGAAGAAAGCCTCCCACTGATCTCTGTGCATGAGTGCTGCTTAGAGAGGGGAGGATTGCAATTTTACAAACGGAGTTGTGGTCCATAATTAGCCCAAATGCCGTCACTGGAAGCTGTAGTGGGGGTGGGCTCGACACCCACCTCTCTCTGTGTGATTTACACCTCAGACTCTGAAATATAGCATTAATTATCAGGATGGATTGGAATAGAATCATCCTTTGTTTTCCCGTTACTGCATAGATAGAAACAGCAATGAGCAAACAAAGACACAGAAAACAGAGACAGACATACAAGAATTAGTACACAGAATATGTAGTTCTAGGTTGAGATGAATATACTGAATAAATATTGCTTGTAAATATATAAAATTAATAAACAATATAAATCAAAAGGCGAATAAACATTAAGGAAAAAAAAACAACCATTGTTTTCCCATTTCGTACTTTGTAGCAATTGTACTGGATCATTATCAACGAGTCTCATTCTTTTCCAAAGTTTGCAACGTAAATCCGCAGGCGAGACGAAGAGGCTGTGTTGCTCGGTTACTGAAAAGCTGTGAAAGATGAGCAGGAATTAGTGGACGTCACTGTGCAGCCACTATTACTGTTGTTGTCTTTTACAGCAACAAGTAAACAAAGCACACCGGCTTCTTTCCTTCACAAGTCTCTGAGTACGAGGGTTCTTATAAAACCTGTGTATCAGCAGGACTCCGGGTCAGTTTCCGGTCCTCTGCGTTTTCACAGGAATATTCTGGATCACATCACCGGTAAACGTTACGGTTGGAGTCTGCGTTCAGGCGGCCGCTAAGCGATGCTGCCTGTGTGCACTCAGAGCCGTGGGTGGGCTCTTAATACGGCATCCTGCTTTGCATATCAGTAACCTTCTGCTCACACCCGATTGATTCAAAGTTTCTTTTTATTCGTCACTCCCCCCTTTGACCTTTTACTCCTTTTTCCTTCAGTATGAAGACGGCCAAGGTGATTATCACGCTGGAAACGGTCCTTTTACCCGAGCACAAAGACAGCAGGGTGGATTAATTAGCTGACCTTGCTGCTCGCCTCCTGTAGCCTCATGACCTCCAGACATTTGCCGGGATTTGCTGGCATGAATGACTAATTGTTTTATTGGGATTTTAACTGGAAGAAATGGCGGGAAATGGAAAAAGACATTCAGCAACTCAGTGTCGTGGAATATTGTAACACATTAGAACGCTGACCCTAAAGAGGTGCATCGTTGCAAGTATGAGGCCTTCAGCATGGTGTGTCCTCAGTTATCCAAGCTGAACTGAAATGACTAAAAGCAAACATAAGTGTGTGTGTTATATATAATTTATTTTGAATATTTTGAATATGTTTTAAATATTTTTTACTAGTCTTGCAGGGCATTTATATCAGCGAACTGATGATGAATCTTAAAAACTTACTGACATTTCTCTCGTGTTCTATGGTTATATAAGTAAACAAACTATCACAAAAATCAGCAATTGACATCAAACTGGCACTCAAAAAATGATAAAAGATTGGAATTGGGAGGGAAGCACCTGGTCCCAGTCCCAACAAAAATGTGATCGATGCCACCATCATGTGTGAGTTGTGATGAATATGATGAAAAGGCTCGGGGTAAAGGATGAGCTGACTTTAGTTAAAGGTCAGCTGAAAGTGGTTGAGTAGTATTTTATTTATACTTTTTTCTGCCTTTCAGGAACTGAACCGATTTTGTTTGCACCGCTCCCCTTGCATCGGGAAGACTTTTCATTAGTGCCTCTAAGGGCCGTTTGCACTGTTTGAAAGTTGTTTACAAGCTAACTAATTTTGTCTCTCTCTTCCTCTTTTCCTCCGCTGCTCCTTTGGGTCACTTGCTGGTATCTTCTCATGTTTTCTTCAATAGGTAAGTTATCTAAGTGCTTTTATCATCGTAAATAAGCCCCCTGGGGACAGTGTGTTAAAACAAGGCCAGAAAAGCCTCCTGGAAGGAGTGGGAAGCCATTAATTACACCACATTTGCTAACGGCCGATCTACCTTTTACTGCTGAGTGTTCGTAGGCTGCGATTGGGACGCAGCTCTGTTTGCAATCTGTCTGTCTGACTTTTTATGCCCCAAATTGTGGCCAGATTTTAAAGATCCTGTGCAGTAGATGATATCTTATATTTTACTTCCTTTTAATGTCAACCTGAACCAAAATTCACTCACAAAAGAATAAAAATACACGACATAAAAGTGCATGCATGTTGCTCGTGCAGGGATTTGATGATTGACTCCATTTCTGGTTTTAGATGTTTCTACTTCAACATGCCTGACGCAATTAAACGGGTCATCAGCTCGGTTGCACACATCAGTGTCATGTGTGTGAATGAAGTTTTTAGAGCAGGGAAGCATCTAAAACATGCAGGACGGTGGTGGCTTGTCAAACGTTGTGATATCGTCGCCATGCCCTTTGACTTTCACGTCCAATCTGGCCCACAGAGCTGAGACAGAATCACGGCTAAGATCTCCTCGCCGTTACCTAATCCCTCTGAGAAAAAAATCTGATTAAAATGTTGTCGTTGTGAAATTGCAATCACGTTTCCTGATTGGATTGTGTCTCAGTAACCGTGGTGAGAAAGCGTTCCCTGACAAGGCTCACACTTTCTGCTTCAGCAGCACCATTCTGACTGAGACTCAGGATGGAATATGGTATCAGCTCATCTCTGATCCGTTAACTACAAATTGTGTACAAAGGTATTTTTTGATGACATGCATTTGGGAAAACACACAAGTCAGTGTGAAAGCAGTTTCTAAGCAGTGGGGCGGTAACTAGCAATCACATGGATGCAGCGGGGCGAGCCGTGCTGGAGGAAACGCAGCGTTTCTGTCAGAGCTGGCTACGCTGCCAACATCACATCCAGGACTGGATATAGGACAAGACTGTAATGACTTTCCTCTGATAATGTTGCAGATAATAAAGTCTGCTCAGAAGCGACACACACACATTTACACACCCAGCTCTCCACACAGTTGCAGTCTCACCTTTCAAAGACCTCATAAATTTTACAAGCTTCCCCAGTTTTGTTTTCATCTTAAATTTCCAAATCTGGTTGTGATTAAGCGGCTGGGCTGGAGTGTCTGGATGCCGTCCAGCTCCTGGCGGCGCGGTTCCTCCTTAAACGCTCCCGTCTGCTGCTGGCTGCCTGCCTCCACAGCCGGGGCCCCTGTCAGCGCTCAAGCCGCCTTCCCGGGTCCATGCTTTCTCTGCCGCCGTATCCAGTGTCTTGGTGTGTTATGTGATGAGGCTTTGCTTTGAAGAAGCCAGGTCTCAGTCCTGTTCATCAACAGCTTGTCATGGTCGCTGTCTTCCCACTGGGAGAGCTCACCAGCACGGTTATCAGGAATAGAAAGCATGCAAGACTATGGTGCTGGTCCAAACATTCCTTTGCTTTTTATTGAATGTCTTAATTCTCTAAATTTCATAATGAAGCTCTTTTAAATTGGTCCATTAGTGGTTAGCCTCACGTTTGTTATAACACGAAACAACTCGACATAACTGCAGCAACCTGCGTGATGCTGCCTCTGCAGGTAAGTTCACTGCAGAAATGATTGCTTTCCATTGCTTCTGATTCTGCTGTCTTTTGAACATTATGATCACTGATGATTTCCAGGCCCTAAAACAAAGTCCTCTCTGTGCAGCCTGAGGTTTCAGCATCACTTTCTCTGCAGTTTAGTGGAGCCTAATGAGACGAGCTGAAGACTAATGGCTCGGACGGCCGCATGCTCAGCTTTACATCTCTGTTCAGTGTTTGGTAAAGTTGGAAAATGCAACTTTCATTTTTATCCTAGTAGTGATGCATGAAGCTCAGAGCAGGACGCTGGAAGCTCACGTCGGTTCTGCAGAAGGACACAGGTTCAATGAAAATATGAAAAAACTGTCTGTCATATTTTTCCCTTGATGGTGGTATTTGGTTACTACCAGCTGCTGGGTGAGAACCGAATGACTGGAAAAGGAAAACTTCTTACTCCATCATCAGTTAGTCTTTAGTTCTTTTCAAACTGCAGAAAGCTGATTGAAACTTGAGTCCGGTGACTGTTTGATGTGTGTCGGCGCTCCAAAGGGGCTGCCCTCTTCAGAAACCAGACATTCAAACTCTGCATGACGATCCGTCCCTCACAGGGTCATGTGACCTGCAGTGCTTTCTTTTCACACACAGAGGGCGGCGGTTTGTGCTACTCGGTGAAAGCAGGACAGGGATCACTCCAGACAGGCGCCTGCTGTGCAAACGTACCAAAACACGCTAAACGATTCCAGCAGCGTCTACTCAGAACAGCAGCAGTAAGTCCTGATGAACGATGCAGGTCTCGCTCTCAGTGTGGCTAGTTTTAGCTAACGGCTACAGACCAAAGCTAACGTGTTGAAGCTAACGGCCACAGACTGAAGCTAACGTGTTGAAGCTAACGGCTACAGATCAAAGCTAACATGTTAAAGCTAATTGGCTACAGACTGAAGCTAACGTGTTAAAGCTAATTGGGTACAGACCAAAGCTAACGTGTTAAAGATAACGGCCACAGACCGAAGCTAACGTGTTGAAGCTAATGGCCACAGACCAAAGCTAATGTGTTGAAGCTAACGGCTACAGACCAAAGCTAACGTGTTGAAGCTAACGGCTACAGACCAAAGCTAACGTGTTAAAGCTAATTGGCTACAGACCAAAGCTAACGTGTTGAAGCTAACGGCTACAGACCAAAGCTAACGTGTTGAAGCTAACGGCCACAGACCGAAGCTAACGTGTTGAAGCTAACGGATACAGACCAAAGCTAACATGTTGAAGCTAATTGGGTACAGACTGGAGCTAACGTGTTGAAGCTAACGGCCACAGACCGAAGCTAACGTGTTGAAGCTAACGGCTACAGACCAAAGCTAACGTGTTGAAGCTAATTGGGTACAGACTGAAGCTAACGTGTTGAAGCTAATGGCTACAGACCAAAGCTAACGTGTTGAAGCTCATTGGGTACAGACTGAAGCTAACGTGTTAAAGCTAATTGGGTACAGACTGAAGCTAACGTGTTGAAGCTAATGGCTACAGACCAAAGCTAACGTGTTGAAGCTAATTGGGTACAGACTGAAGCTAGCCTAAACCATTTTGAGCATATGATGCAGATTTTCATGTAATAAATTATTTCCTATCATTCATATAAATATCAAAGTAGTAACAGAACGATTAGTAACTGGTTCGTTTAGTTTGATGGATTCTGTATGCTGTAATGTCCCACTGACGTTTCCATAACAACCGGGAGATAAACAGCTCATATATAACCATAAAGCACTTCAATCCTTCAGTGCTGAGAAAGCAGCTATCAGCTGATCTGCACACATGGATGGAAGCGGGTTCATTTCGCGGCATATTTCCCATGAGGAGTTACAGCTTTAGCTCCACCTAGGGGCCAAAAGTTTAATGATCCTTTATTGCAGTTAAAATAAGAAGCGGTTACATGCACCTGCATCATTTTGGAGCTACAGACTGCTTTCTAACCGTGGTCCTCACTGGTCTGTGACGGTACGGAACCAGACGCAGCTTTACCCAGAACTTTTTGTCCGGCTTCATTATGTCAATGTCGCATTTTGTACGCCCTTTTAGTTGCAAGACATTTCCGTTCTGCACGGATTTACTCACAAACACATTTACTTTTTAGTTTAGAGGCCGTTGTTCAACTTGTGAGGTGAGGGAAGACTTTTCCTTTGGCCACAAACCTAATTGGAAAGTCTGTTAAACCCTCAGCCATTACAGGCATCGCCATCCCACAGATAGTTTTTCTACCAGATTGAATTAGAGAAACATTTTTCTTTATATAATCATTCTCTGTCACAGGTTGGTGACCTCTCTGCTGAGTGATGCGCTCCAACAGCCTGACAAATGCTCTTCTAATTGAATACCGATCACAAGCCGACTTGGTTGCATGCTGTCACCAGGGGGGCAGAATTGACAGCTCTTTTCAGAGAGACATTACCTACAAGCCTCTTCGCCATGCAGCTGTGTGTTGGAGATAATTACAGAGGGTTCGTTTAGGAAAAAAGGAGGTGGGAGTGAGGAGCCCCTCCAGCCTGTCAAAACTGTATTTGCTTTTCTTTTATTTAAAAGACTGATCAATTATTTAAAGGTAGTGATGGGTAATATTTTCAGAGTATGGCAGACTTGGAGGTGGCAAACAGTGGTGGTTTTTTATCCCAGTAATTATAGGTTATTCAGTCAAATTTAACTGAAAACACAAAACTGCAGCTTTTGATTTGGGTCAAAGTTTTGAGACTAAATTTTAGAGTTAGTTATAATTTATCATGGGCATCATCATGTAAACAGAATAATATTGACTTGCTCTTACATTAAAATGCAATATAAAGTGAGGGTAGCACATTGTTTTTAAGAACTTTACATTTCTGAAGTCAGTGTGCGATCACCGACACACACTGCTGATGTCCTCTGTACCCGTCAGGTGAATGAGAAATGATTTTATAAGATATCTTGAAATGTGCCAGTTGATTTCCAGCTCAGATTAATGATTCATTCGCTTCTCTAATTAGTAACCTTAACATTAAAGCTGTGGAGTTTGCAGTGATACAAGCACCACATGCTCATGATGTCATGTTAGCTTTAGCATGGTTAGCTTGGGTCATGGATCTGCCAGTGGCTAAATGTCACCATTTCCTTCATTTCCTTTGGGAGCATAGTCACAACTAGGGTGGCTTACAGCGTCCAAAGTCCAAATCATCTTCTAAGTGTTTGTTTCTGCTCATGGTCCACATTTTATTCTTTATTTTTTGGAGGCAGCATTTCCTTCCAGATACAGCCTGGCATGCACCATTTGAAGCAAACAGAAAAGCACGAGGCTGAAGTCTGATCCCAGGGTTTCCTCAGCTTCACTCGATCAGCCGTGCAGATAATTGCTGTGCGTTGCTCAGTGGAAAGGGTCATATTTGTTCCAGAAATCTGACTTTAGGGTTGTTTTCTACTGTAATGAAACTTTTCTTTTGTTCAGTTTGTATCTTTGTTATATTTTACAAAAGAAGACATTTCTAGGGCTCAAGAAACATCTTGCCTGAAAAACTTTTTCTAGGAGTTAACTGGATGGGATTATTTCCAATTTCCTTTTATATACATGTTTTATGATCATTGCCAGTACATGAAAGGTACAAATCGATTTTTTATAAACAGCAGAATGTATTGATCTTTTTTTTTTTTTTAAAAGCTCATTTTTCATACTTTGCACCAGCTAAAATATGAGCCTGACAGTATTTTGTGGTTCACTCTTATGCTAGTGTTTCTGTATTACATTGTGTACTGGGATGTGTTGTGTGCTTTGGGGGGGGGGGTGATAAACTGCCGGTATTTTCTTTTTTTCTTTGCTTTATTTTCTTGCTGTCTGCTGTAGTTGGATAAAAATATTCTTATAAAAGTGAACCCTAATTGAAGGCTACTTGATAAATTAAATTTACCCGGCACCAAACAGCAGCCAGACGATCAATCAGCTAGCAACGATGCTGGGGAAGACAGGAAATAAAAACATTTAAAAAAGCGAAGCCCAATGCAAATTTTCTGTGAAGCTGTTTGGTGTGGTTGCATTTTCTGTTAGCAGAGCCGGGAGATGGCCTGCTGGAGTTATTCCCTCTGACCTGCACAGTTACAGTTTGTAGCTGCTGAATAGCTCACAGCGGGTGACATCGGGGGTGTGGCTGGCGGGGAATTACTGCTGGGCAGAAAAATCAAAGGTAAAGATTTTTAAAGGAGGAAAAGCTGAAGTGCTCAGGTATGAGGCCACAGTAGCACCTCCTGTCTGTGCAGGTGGCCCGACTAATCAGCGGCGGCGGCGGCGCAGAGGGAGCCCGGCCGGAAAGTGAGTGATTAGCATGTTTACCCCTCATTCCACAGACCTGCCGGCAGCTCTTACGGGCCTGCCCTGCTATTTTTGCACGCCCTTGCCCTGTCGGACAGCTGTGAAGGATTGCGTCGGCTGCTTGTGGCACATGGCATTTCCTTCCATCTGCTGCCCCGCGTGCTGAGCCGGTTACAAAGCAGGTCGACCCAACCCCTCCTCAGTCATGCCTTAGTAATGACTCCCCTCACCCAAAGACATGCGGATCAGTTCCAAGGCTCTCCAGCAGGTCTGGCACACCCATCCCCAGCTGTCGCTCCAAACAGCAACACGCCAAAACATTGGAGAAATTCCCACAGATATTTCTGGTGCCGAGCCCCTCTTTCAAGGCAACATCTACATTGCGCTATAAAAAGTAACATACGCCTCTGCCCTCCAAACTGCCCCAAAAGCAGGCACATTTACAGGCCTCACAGGAGGAGGGAGCCTGCCAACGTGGAGGAGGGGCAGCGTTTCGGATGAAATGTGCGATTTGAGGATGAGGCTGTTTCATTTTAAGAATATCCAATGCAGAAAATGGCAACAACAGCAGCACTCTGCCGGTATTCTGCAAACAAACCCGGAGCTTGTTATCGTAAGCCGTCTAATTGCAAAAATCTCAGCCAACATTGTTCTAACAAGCACAGATGGTACAAATGTAACATCAAATTACACATTGTACCGCAGCAGTCTGCACAGAGCTTTTATCATGTGGGCATTAGAGGTAATTATTCCTCCATTATTAGAATCCCCTGGCCCTTCTAATGTGCTGAAAATACTACAAGTGGATGAATCTCCTCTGCAGAGTCGGAGCGTCACATACTTGTCCTCTCTGGGCTTTTTTCCCTTTTTTCATCCGTGACTCATAGAGAGCTGTTTGTGCCTCCGACAAGTAAATTGAAATGTCCTTTCTTCTCAACAGATTATAGCTTAACTGACGTCTGTGTCATAATTGTAGTCATCCGTCCGTCCGTCCGTCCTCTTCCGCTTATCCGGGGTCGGGTCGCGGGGGCAGCAGCCTAAGCAGGGAAGCCCAGA
>JBBBVT010000016.1:21550678-21582765 GCA_037177035.1 Craterocephalus eyresii | reverse complement strand
TCGCGAGTCGTGTCACATTTCTCGCGAGTCGTGTCACATTTCTCGCGAGTCGTGTCACATTTCCCGCGACTCGTGTCTGAGTCTGCTGAAAGTTAGATAAATGCTCTCAGAAAAATCTGAAAACTCAGTTTGCTGTCAGGGGTTTCGGAAAGTTTAGCAGACTTCAATCCGGGAGGAACTTTTAGATTGAGTATAACACAGATTTGTGTTTGCCAACCTGAAAGCTTCTAGTCGACACTCCCTGTGGGCAGAAAGCGCTTCCACCAGCGTCTCTACAAATACCAGATGTTAAGTAGTGCAAACAGCAATATGTCTTTAGAATTTCAATTAGTAGTATGTCTTCAGCTTGTTACCCACTCTAGAGAGAAACAGCTGTTCTTCCGTCGGTACGCGTCCGCCATCCAGCCACGGGACTCTCATTAAGACGTCTGACTAGCATCTAGCTCCGATTAGCTCACCTCTGCTGAGGGTTCACCGTGGGCACAGACAGGCAGCGAACATTTCACATCAGCTGGAAAACCTGGACCATCGGGGCATTAATGGATCCTCGCTAACATTCAAAATGGCAGAAATCCCCTCATCAGTAGAAATGATGGATTTCTTTGGTGGTTTTGCCTGACGATGGGAGGTCGTGGTTCTGGGATTCATCGTGCCCGCCCTGTGGAACTGATTCTGTTTGTCCACACTTGACTTCTCCTCGGTTAATGGCTGATTGAGCTGGCACAGGACACCACATGACTGATGAGGCTGCGTGACTGAATTCCCTGTACTAGCTTAGGCAGCGCTGCCCAGGCCTGCAGAAGGCGAATGAAATGCAGAAAAGAAGCCCAGCAAACTTTTGTAGCTGTGATCATGTGATGCTGCTGATTTCCATCCCGGGTCACCAGATCCCAGCTGCTGTCAGGCAGCATGCGCCCTGAACGGGTCGGCAGGGTCCAACCAGACAAACGGTGCCGCTCACACTCAGGATGGACGGTGCTTTTTGGGCTGTAGGAGGAAACGGTGCCAATCAGCAGCCGTATGTGATGTGGACAACGTGAGGGTTGAACTGGGGACCATCTCAGTGCAGTGGGTGTCCAGACCAATCATTAGCTTGTTTAACCAGGTCTCACCACGTCGCTTTCCACCAGCTGTCTTAGCTTTAGATTGCATTTTAAGTTTACTGTGAAGCAAATTACTTAACGAAGCAGAGCTCATTTTTTAGAAAGCAACACTAGAATCTATGTTAGCTTCATTCCTCACAAACACGTACTGCCTCACATCATCATCATCGGGGTCACTCGTGGTTGAGTACAGGGGCGGGGCAGAGAGGGGCAGGGAGGGCTGACCATGAGCATGTGCAACATTGTGATGGAAGACAGACTTTTCTCCAGCAGAGAACGTGTGAAAGCTACCATGACAGACTTTACCTGCAGGAATCACAATTCGGTGGTTGCTGTGTGCCGCAGCTGCAAACTCAAAAACAAAGACTGCTTGACTATAAGACTTAAACTTTTTAAAGAATTATCTTTATGAACTTCAAAAGCTTTTGTAAGAAAAAGAACACTCCAAACAGCTAGTTGTGTAAAGACTTTTCATAAAAGCTGACACATAATCAGAGATTTTATGTCCCAACAATCCCAGCTCATTCCCCCCACAGCTCCATCCCATCCTAATCAATGTTTTACATGAGACGGAGTTTTTCTCTTCCACTCTGAAGACATTTAAGTTAAATTCCTTTTACATCAAAACCCAGAAAAATTTACTTTTTCCTCCATTTCAAAAGAATGCAGATAAAAGTCAATTTGATTGGCTCAGAGAAGAGAAATATTGCTTTCTTAAAAACCAGTACAATCTTGTACCTTCTGAAACACTTATTTTCATACAACACACCCCCCAAACAGCTCCAGATCCATTCCATGCCAGGTAAATATCTCAAGCACTTAAACCTGAACACCAGGGATGACTTTGATGTTAAAAGGCAAACACTGAACCTGTGAGCCCTCCTACCTCTGACTACATTCCTAATCTAATTCCATAAAAGCCACCGGCGAGTATTTCCCTGCAAAGCCAAAGACAAGGGGGTGAGGCTGGCGAGCGAGAGCTCTCTGAACATTGTGTGTGTTTCTGCCACTGAAAGCTTCATACAAACCACAATCCCCATAAACCCCCGACATTCACTGGAAGATGTTCGGCAAAATCAATAGTTGACTTCAAAGTAAGCATCAACATAATATTCACAGCAGCAGGTATATTCAGAGGATATTAAATGGTTTGAGTCCGTGCATTCCACAGGGCAAAGACAACAGATGAAGCAGATACATTCATATCCAGCCTGAATAAAGACAACTTTGCTTTGCATGGGAGCTGCATGCAACATCAGGCTCCAGCCTTGTCCGCACTCCTGCCCTTGTTTTCCTTCCTTTAGCCTTTTTCTGGAGATAAATCTGCTCTGGCTCCAGCTCTAGAAGCTGGGCTTAAATTCTGTCGTTCAACAGGCGGCATGAGGGTTGCTTCGTTGTGGAGATTTATTAAATGGGATTAATTATGGAATTTGTTGTGTTTAATTCAGCATACAGCTGAATGTTGCAGCGTTATTAGAGAAAGTTGATGGTTCCTGTATGTGGGTCCATTTATGGAGTAAGGCAGTTATTTCAGCAACTCTATGAAAGCAGAGATGTCTCCGTTTACCAAAGCGAACCTATTAAGCTCCATTTAAGCTCTGTGTATAATATGCATACGCATATTGTCGTCTTCCATGCTTTCCATGGGAACCGGCATCTCTTACCTGAGCTGCTCTCTCTTTACTACACACGTTTATCACATTTCCTTACTGTTTCTCAGGTGTTGTAGCAGGTAGGGTGGTGGTGGTACAGCAGGAGGAAACAGGGTTATGAACAGGTGGAGAACTTTGTGGATGCATAAACTTAGCAAAGGGAGCAGTGCCACCACAAACAGCAGAATGTAAACAAACTTGCTGTGATGTATTTAATGTCTGCACAGACTTTCCACCACGCCGACTCTTTCTGTTTAACATCATCTCCTCCACCTCACCATCGTCACTGTGCTACTATTAAAACTGATGCTGGAGGTAAACCGTGAACCTCGGCTGTCCTCCAGTGAATGTATTGCCTAACAACTATGCTGACATCAAGGATGCGCAGAGTCTGTGATATCTGACAAGGACGCACCCATGACTGCTCACACAGGGAGCGTAAATATCTTTAGTCTTTCCAGGTTTATCTGCTTGATGGTGTTAACTTTTTGGAAATAACTCATCTGTGCAAAGAAAGGAAAGTTTTTCCTTATTTCCTTAAAACGTTTCAAGTAGAAACCAAAATAAAGAAAAACCCCAAACTGCACGACTGCCTGCTAAGGAGTCTGATCTCTGAGCCGATAAAATTCAAGCATGTTGCACGTTTTGCTCTTTCACCCACTGCATCACTCCTTAGAGCAGGAGAGAAGAAAGGAAAGGTCATCGTCCACTAGAAGGTCCAAAGGACTAATTTACATTTTATGTCCCTTTCTTTTCAGTTAGAGCCTCTGATTTACGATGGCCCTATAAAAAGCACAATTGTCAGAGATAAAAGCACGACTGACAAATGCAAATGCGTTCTAAGATTTATGGTGAACACTGCTTTACAATGTTTTGTTGCCAGTAAATTATAGCTGGTTGAATGCACCAATTTCAATTTTAGTAAAAGGTAATCCATTTGAAGGTATAAAGCTGTTGCGAGCAAAATGTGTCTCCTCTATACGGAGAATAATTTGCATTCCTGCCGACGGTTTTCTAAATTACACCGCCAGCATTTTCACAGGCCTAGCAAGCCATTGGTTTATATCAATTTACAAAGCCATAAAAACTGAACTGAATCATGGGACTTGATTTAGATAAGTATCCCAATCTGTCGACGTATCATTTATTGCTTTTTTCCACTCTTCGCTGGGAGAACTGTTTTGAAAATGGTGAAACAAAGAAATACATTAAGTTTAGAATGAATGTTAAACTCTGGCCCGGGACTGTGGCGACTCCTCTAGCTGGAGCAAAAACCCCAGAGAGAAATGCATCCATTTCGTAAAGAAAAAAACTAAAACCTTTGGTTAGAAATGGAAAAGTACTGGGATCAGAGATGGGAAAGTGCAAGCCTTTCACTTTACACTCCCTCCTGGCTGACTTTGTCTGACTGCCGTTGTGGTAGGAGCTACAGGACGACTGGCCTGATAATGATGAAGGATTTTAACCAGCGTGGCGCTCACACACTAAATGAAATCAGTAGCCAGTAAACATAATGAAGCAACTCTGAACCTCATGAAACCAAAGGCTCTCCATCTATGTTCTACTGTGTCCTGTGGACTCCTTTGTGCTGCTCTGGACTTGATTTTTGGCAGATTTATAGATGCCTTTATTCACTTTTTTATTCTATATATCTTGCCGATGTAATTCGGAGTAATGGCCTTCAGTCCATCCATATGATAAAGACAGGTTTTAGATTTGTACAATGTATATGCCTTGCCGGAAGATCAGGCCAGAATGGACAGAAACGGATGATTATTTACATTTTAATGCTGAAATGAAGGTTTTATATGATGGACTTCTTTCCCACTGATGGGAAAAACGTCATACTTAGATTCCACCCAGGGCAGAACAGATGAAACAACTAAAACATTGAGGGGATGCCTTTTGACTTTCCTTCATAACTGAGGCGCTGTAGTTTCCGATCAATAAGACTGTCTTTCTGGGAGAACCAGATTATTTCTGTTCAGGCTGTTTGTTCCATCATATCTCAGAATACTGCAGGCTTCTGTTCATGTCCTTTAGTTGGTAAATGTGTTTAAATAACACACTTCCTAAAAATAGCATGTAAATCAGATGTCAGGCTAAAATCCCCGTCTATCAGAGCTGGCGCTGGTAACACGGAACAATGATGCTGTTTTCTCAGGTGGGAGTGAAAACGCATCTTTACTCTTCCGCCATGACAACAAAGCCAGACGCCGTTTGCCATCTGTGTTTTCTGCCCCATGCCAGACACATGTGCTGTCATTAGTCACATCATTTGTGTAATTCTTGGACTTTCCAGCAGTGTGCCCCTGTCAGACCATACATTTTACATTTACCACACCAAACAGAAATGGATCAAGAATATTAAGAAAGGGGACTTTCTAACCATTAGCTGTCAGGTAGCTGTCAAGCCGAACGTCTCGGCAGATGATGCTAGCTGGCTGCAACACTTAAAGAGCTGCTATGATCAAACAGATGATATAAATGATTAAATTAACAGAAGTTGCTCTTAATTTCCTCTAACTTTTGGTAACTGAATGATGACAGTCTACATTTTTTGGTAATACATGTATGGTATCACTAACGCCCAATAGAAGTGGAGTTTCTCACTGTCAAGAGTGTCAACATTTTATGACACTTTGTAAAATCGTCAATATTTTGCAGAATTCTTATTTTGTCTTCATTTATTCACCAGTAACTGAGGCCACTGCCTAATGCGTCTTTCTGCTGTCAGCGGGCTGACTGGGTGTGGAAACATCACAGTATAATTAGTAGTATCCATCTAACAACACCAAGTGTTTGCCCCGCAAATATTTTGCGCCGTTGTATTTCCATGATTGCGTGAGATCTACTAAGAATGATAGAACAATCGATAACGGGCGCAAACAACATCATTTAAATAAGGATTTAGCTGTGCAGTTGACTGGCTGTGTGGGAGCAGAGGAAGAAAGACACAAACAGAAACAAACGGAAAGGCAGACAGAAAAATGGTGAAACATCTTAATGCGAGCAGATGGACTGCAATTTAAGAGATATATGCCAAAAAGTCAAACCAGTCGGAAAAACAAGAAGAACATCAGATGAGGTTAAGAAAAGATGGCATAATATTAGATGGAGAACAACATTTAAAAAAGCTAGCTAGAAAATCTTGGCTTTTAAGAAAGGTGGGGGCTGACAGAAGAGATTCCTCTGAACAGCACTGATCAGCAGATAATACCGGGATATGCACGCGTTCAACAAGGCATGTGCACAAACCGAAACATGTCCTTACATCACTGTTACAGACATAATACTCATCTCCTTTTGATGTTTGTCTAAACAAAAGATGTGATTTATCATTCACACGAAATGGATTTTGCGCCCTCTGGCAGAGATAGCAGATAGCAAATTGATTCAAGGCGAAGGCGTAAAATGCTTTGTGGTGCAATGGTAAAGGTTTTGCAGGCGTATTCCTCTTTGCAGCCGGTTGAGAAATCAGCTGAAACATGTTTTGCGTGTCTTGGCAACTTTGTTCCTGTTCTAAGAGGCGCAAACCTTTGATAAATCAGGGTCTTAGAGTTCATTTTAACAGTGAACATATGGTCGTGGCTGTAGACACTCAATTTTCAACATGAATTCAAATCTGAGAAGAGTTGATTTGAGTTCTAAAACTTTCTAAACACTGATTTATTTTAAATAAACTTTTACTCAATAGGATAAATAACACCTACAGTGTTGTTCAAAAAATATATAAAAATAATTACTTTGTAAGGAATTCCTGCCAGTGTTTGTGTTTATTAAAACCCTGTTTACTTCAACACTACTTTTTAAAGATACATTTAATATTAAACTAGCTAAAGCTAAAATTATATACTCATAATAATGGATTCGATTTGTATTGAGCTTTTCTGGACACTCTTTACTCTTTAGTGTATATCATGCAGATTATTCATTCCCACGTTGTGGCGATGGCCACAGCTGATCTGGCCTACCATCAGCCTCGCTGAGTACCACAGAACATTTAGACATATACAACAGAGGCTTGGAGGGTTAAACACTGAGGGATTGATCAGGATTTGAACCAGCAACCTTTCAGTCATTGGATGGCCTGAGCCACAGCCACCGAAAATATTAGTTCAGGGAGAATTCAGGTCAGTCTGACACTATGTGGAAGAAGGCGGAGTCTCCTGTGGGCTGCTGGTACAAACTTTAGCCCATGTTTCACAAAAGAACAGAAGTGTTCAAACCAGCCTAAAAAGAAAAGGGAAAGTCCCATGAAACAAGAACAGGGTCTTACATCACGAGACGGGAAGGCTTTCTTTTCGTTTTTATGGTCAACTGTGCAACTTTTCTTCAAATACAAAAAGAAAACTTTGTTACCAGAGTCTCCATCTTTGCTCCTAACAGAGTTCTTTTATAATAAAAAATGCTGGAAACTGAGCAAATTTCATTCAGAAATGTTGAGTTGTACAGTAAGTAGGATTTGATATATCTCGATATATCCAGACCTTTACTTACAACATAGAAGGAAAAAGAATTGTTCACATCCAGATTGTTTTGTTTTGTTTTTGTGTTTTGAACAATTTTGTTTTTCTTCTGGTCGCTGATTTTTTATTCATTCTGTTTTAGGAGCATTTCATTTAATAAACAGCTTCTTTATTTTCATCCAGGGTTTAATGCTGCCGAGGCTTGATAAAAGTGCATTTTCTCTGTTTGGTTACCCGACATGTGAAAAACATGTGGTTGATCATGATTCAGTATCTACATATGAAAACTGGCCCTTCTTCTATGTTTACCATGATTATCAGAGACAACATGTAACCCACCAACCTGATACTCAGACTACAGATTGGCCTGTATTTGCAGACGTTAGACTGAAACTGTTTGGCTGATACTGTGTTTGTGCATGTAAGGGATAGATATTTTGCTAATGGGCTTTTTCTTTGACTTTTCTCTCCTTCTCTTCCATGTGATGACGTAAAATGGCCTGTCTCGGCGCTAACATCAAGGTAAGACAACTCTGTCCTTCTATCCCTGAGCTTTTCTGGAGACCATGAGCAGAAATGTACTTACAATAAAAAGGAGGAATAAAAGCTGCATTGTCTGGCATATTCACGGCATGTTCAAACCCTTCAAGCTCTGTGGTAAATGCATAGAAGTAAGTGAGGAGTTAAGTGAACAGTAGGCAATTGCGTGAGGAACAGGGTTAGCGTGTCGGTTACCATGTCTGCCAGCGGTTCAGGCAGCTGCATCTTCCTGTGGGTTCGATGGGCTCGGCTTTACAGAAACACTACATGCAAGGTCTCCGTGCCAGTGGCTCTTTTGGAAGTTCTCATGGTTTTAGTTCCTCCTGCATCATTTAAGCTGGAAAGGGATATCTCGCCGCTGTATCTCATCTCTTGGTGAAATGCCACTATTTGACTGTGAAAGTGAAGAGCAGGGCTTTTATGTTTGTTTGTGATAATCCTTTCTGGTGTTCTGGTTTGCCTCAGCCTGTTTATGCTCTGCCTGCAGACATGTGTGTCACACGTGGACCCTTTTCATTAGGCTAAGGCAGTGACTTGTTAGATGACAGAAAATACAATACCTCAGATTATGCTTTTTCATGCATTTGTGGTAAAAAGTCAGTTTTTCTTCATTTAATTTTCATTTATTTCAAAGGCGTTTCTTTGAAGAATAGGAATTAAGGATATTAAGGTGACATGGACATACTGCTTGAACCCATAGATGACAAATCCTTCTCCAGAAAAATGGCTACATTATCTGAAATGCAGTGAAATGTAAATCTGTAATCTGTAAACCTATTCAGAAAGAGGCTGAGTCTCGTTTTATTTATTCAAAGAACACAAACGTTCTCAGTCGAGAAGAAAAAATAGCCTACTGCAATGCTCAGCTCGTTCATACAAACAGAAACGTACCAATTATACGTGCTAAGTGTGATAAAAACAAGCAGAAACAAGGGAAGAGATATAAATATGAAAAGATTTTTGGAACGGTTTCTTTTTATGTAACTTAGGCTTGGAGCTGTTGGTGATGGAAATGATAAGGTTGATTAGAGTGGGCAGGTTGTACTCAGTAATCTCACACTATGTATGAATTCTGCATTCTGCAAGACAGTGTGTTCTAAATGAAATTGATCCTGGGTTCATCAGAAAATCCACAAAGTAGTGAGATGTGAGACTTGTGAGATAGCCAAGACAAAGACCAGATAAAGTGAAAAATGCAGCAACCGAAGGGTTTTTCATAGGAGAATGTGAAAACCTTCACTAGCTGAGCGGCTCTGCCCCAGACCCACAGGAGCTATATTAGCTGAAGTGGGTCAGAATGTGTTTCCTCAGGAGAATGTTACATCTACTGATAATTTTGGATATTAAATTATTTAAAGAGGCTTTGGTTTTCCACTGAAACCCAACCATTTCTGTGGGATTTACAGATGTCAAATATGTGTAAACATACTGTATTTTGACCAAAAAGCTTTTCAGGAGAGTGAAAACCAATAACAGGCTTGGGTTCCAGGCTTTAGTGGTCTTTAAACTGGACTGAAAACAATGTGGCTAATAAATTCCTTAATAAAATCACATTTGGACACATTTATGAAGTATTAAAAGTGAATTAAGTCTAATTTAGTTTATTCACAATTAGAAACTCTATTTTTAACAAGCCTAGTCTGAACTGGAAGTGCTATGTTTACACTTGCATGCACACACAACGTGCATGGCCCAGTTGTTTGTCCTCCTTTCCAGTTCTCAGAAGGTTACATTGAAATTCAGGTTAGGTTTTCTTTTGGCTAGAGGCAAGTACGGATTCATTGTCTCCAACTGAACAAGTTGTGGTTCACCCAGGGTGAGCCTGCTGGTTTATTAACATTGCAACATAGACGGGGCAGCCAAACTGGAACATGTTGTATTACAATATCCACCTCAATCTCTCCCACATATTCAAATACCAATCTCACATTTTTCTTTCACTTCTATTATTTTGCAATCCTTCTCCCCCACCCCTCCATGCTTTTAAAACTGTAATATTAGACAGCAGTGATATTCAGTGTGTTTGCTGGGGACTTGCAGGGTTGTTCTTGGAGCTGAGAGACAGTAAGGACATAGAAAGCAGGTCAGAGGACATGTTAAATGCAAATATCTCTCCCCTTGCAGAAACAATAGGCTGGATTCTATTTGACATGGATGAGTAGTGCACTCTTTCTGTTTCAGCCTCTGTCTTCCTTCCTCTGAATTTATTTCACAGCTGTCGAGGAGGGCTGAGGGAGCTCACTTCAGATATTAGTAGTCTGCAGTCGTGCCTTTTCGTGGCATTGTTCTAAAACCACAGAGGCTTAGAGGACAAGATGGAAAAGCAGTCCTAGCTGATACAAGTTATCAGAGGAGAAGGAGGGTTCAATGAATGCCAGACGCACGTCACAGTGGAAAGAGGGGAACAGGATGCCATTTCATGCCTAGTGCCAGGAGGGTTTCAAGTGCTTCTGTTAAACAGTGACATGACATGATCCAAGATGGACTCGGATCCTACTGAAAGACATACCAAGAGGACAGTATCTTCCGGATTATAAATCGCTCCATGTCATAAGTCGCATCATTCAAAGAATGCGCCATGAAGTGGTAAAAACAATATAAAAGTTGCATTTATTTGAAATTCACTTAAAATAATACAAGACCATGAACAGAAATGTAATATGGTGAGTTATTCAGCTGCACACAGAGCAGCAACCTGAATACGTTATCCGCTACGTTAATGCAACACATTAAATACAGATTAAACACCAGTACCCGTGTATAAACTTATATATACTTTTATGGTGGTTGTTTTTTTCCGTGCAGCAAACTAACACACTTATAAAGGAACAGCTAGCTAAACCAAAAAAGACAGCAAACGTAACCTTTCTCACAGTTTTAATCAGCCATAAAACAAGTACAGTAGTGAATAAAGACACAACATAGCTTTCCTGTGACCAAGGAAAGGTTTTTGTCCACCAGGTCCATACAAACAAGAGGTACTGTAAGTGATTCGTCGGTGTACGGCGATGGATTTATGAAGTAGTAGATGTCGGCAAAAAACTAAGTTGGCAAATGTTGGACAGATTTCAGAAATCAGAGGACTCAGTAATTCAGATAATATTAGAAAGGGATCAAACCCTAGAACAGTGTTGTTTTTCTCTCGCAGAGATGCGCAACTTCCATTATCCTCTGGGACCTAAAGATGGTGGCCGCAGGCAAATCGTGACGTTAGTGAAACCCATGGATAAGCTAGTTAGCCGTAAGCTAGCTCATCAAAGCGTTGCTGTTCCTCTACCTACGCCTCTCATTCCACAGATAAACGATCTCATTCATCACTGGATCCACCGAGTTCTTCATCTTCGGTACAGGAGCAGCGTTTAGTTGTTACATGCCTAGAGCTCCCTCTGGTGGCTGCAGATGGTGATGCTTACCTCTCAGCTAACGTCCATCAGTATAAATTAACTTTTAAAAACTTAAAATTATACATATATAAGTTGCACCTGACTGTAGCTCGCAGGACCCGCCAGACTATGGAAAGAAGTGTGACTTATAGTCTGGAAAATACAGTATTCTCCACAGAAAGTGTAAGTAGCCCATTAAGTTGTAAAACCGAAGGAAATCCTCGCATACGGCTGTACTGGCCTCTTTGAGCCAATTCACAGGTGTCATTCTGGATCTTTAACTCCTGAATGGCACTTCAGTAAATCATTCTCGTTTTGTGTTTTAATTGTAATGCAAAAAAAGAAGTGCTGTTGAAATGATCATGCAGAAAAAATGTGAGAGGGGTCGACTAACGAGGAAATCAAACAGAGAGTGAAATTACCAACAAAACAAATGTTCATTTAGAGGAAACTCATGCTGCACCTGGTCAGTTGAATAGACTTCATTAAGGGAGGTAAACCTTTCATACCCTTCCTAGAAGGGAGGACAATCGGGTAATTAGGAGAGAGATTGTGTCCCTTGTGTCATAAAAGCTGAAGATTAATTTGGCTTCATCATCTTCCCATTTTTGGGATTCATCAGATATTTCAATGAAAAGGATCTGTTTGTAATTTAAAACACTCCAAGCTGTAAAATGTCCTTTCAAAGTCTTATTAGTTAATCAGAGACACAGTTTGTTTTCCTGTTCAGACCAGTATTAGTTCTCTTAATGTTCCTGCAGTCTGTCATCTACATCCTCGTAATATTCTGTGCTAATGTGTTGAAAATGTAATCTTCAGCTATTTCTCTGGCTATTTTCAGCCACCTGATACCACCTTAATCAGAGACATAAATGGCCAACTGATGGGCCGAAAGTATCGCCCAAACATTTCATGCCTGTCGTGCCTTGCACTGATACAGGATCTCTGGATTATGAAGTCTTTCACAGTTTGAAAAAAAGCACACAGCAAAACAAGTAGTTGGTAATGATGGTATCTAGTGAGGGCAATTCTCCCAGCACCCAGGGACTCTGCAGGGCCTCTAACCAGTGAGGGGCTGAGGTGAATGCATTAGAAGACAGAACGGAGAAAGAGAGCAGCACAAAAGATGTCTGTAATGCAATAAGAATGAATAAAGGGCTTTTTAATGAGGAGGCCTCGCTTCCTCTGACATTCCCTCTGCCAATCCAATTGTTCCATTATTCTGAGTGGGAAGTAAGAGCAGCAGGGCCTCAAAGCTGGGTTTACTGGAGACTTGGGTTAGCAGGGTCAAAGCACAATCAAATCATCTGTCAGAAGGACATTTTTCATGATTGTACATTATGCACCGGTCAGGCTAACGTCAGCCCTCCACTGCACTACTGAGCTATTTATGTTGCCATGATCACAGTGATGATCTCAAGATTATTCTATAATCTTAATAATGCAGATTGCTGGATCCCAACCCGGGGTCCCCCAAAGAGCACAGGGGGTCCCAGAGGCTTTGAAGATTCAGAGCCTTTGTGATTAATGCCCACTCATTGTCCAGATTTTAAGAAAGAGACATGATTCTGTATGTTATTGATTTATCTTTCATAGAAGAACAGGACTCAGCCAGAATCCAGGATTTATGGTGAGAATCTCTCTAAGGAAAGCATGGCTTCAGCACAGGCTGGGGCAGGGGGTCCATGGCTTTTAATGTTTACATGAAGGAAATAGACTGGGGCCGTTTCCTTCTGTAGATGATGGAATATTCAGTTTTACTTGGACTCTACTAATTCTGCCTCTTTAGGGTGCTCTTTTTAGAGCCATCCATCTTTACTGTTTCCCAGAGACATGTTTCCCAGCTTTTCCTTGTCCCTCCTGTCCCAGCTGCATTGATATGTTTGTTAGGGCTTTGAACTGAGGGAGAAAGCAGTTCTCCTCCCAACCACTGGGTGACAGTGGCCACCGAGTCTATTTAACCCCTGAACTCAGGGGCGGCCATCTTACTTGTCCTCACAGTTGTTGAAGAGAAGATGGAACATCAGTCATGGTCATCAGCTTCCAGATCCATCAGTGTGTCTGTGAGGGGAACATTTGTAGGACTATTATTATTATTGATACTGGAGATATTGGTCTTTATGGAGATCTTTATTGGAGCTTGCTAAAGCCAGTGATTCTCAACTTGGATCGGGTCTTATGGAATAAGGAGAACTTCTTGGGAATGTAGTTTGCTGGAGCTTGCTATATGGAAATAAAGAGTTTTTTATTTGATTCGATGATGTTTTGTAATGGTGAAAAAGGTTATTGTTCTACATTACAGTTTTATCTCATTCACTCACTGTGGAATTAAATAAGCATATCAAACTTCAGCTGCGGTGTTTGTGGTGAAGTTATCTGTGCGTCTAGTAAATGTACGTCGCTTTGGATAAAAGCGTCTGCTAAATGTCGGTAGTAGTAGTTGGAGGAGGGCTCTCTAACCACAGTGGAACAACTGTTGCCATCAAAACTAAGATGAGCTCATATTTTGCATGAAATGGTAGAAGTCTCACTTTTGCTACAGTAACTGGACTGGTTTCTTGTAGAGTTTTGAGGTAAATGTTGGTCTTTTTTTAGAATTGGTTTGAGGTGATAGAGATTATAAGTTTCTGTATTTATTGGAGTTTCTTGTTTTTCATTTTGAATTTTCATTGATTTTTTTTTCCTAGAGAGCAATTACAGGCAGTACTTCACATTTCATTTGCCACAATTTCTGTTAAACTCCTACTTAGCCGATTATTTGTTGGTTTAAGGCTATATCTTCATAGCAGAAAAGGTTTGCTAACAAGAAAACAACTGAAAGAACTCTTCTCAGAGAAGTCCACTTTGCTGCTGTTTTGTAATAAACGCATTCTTCGCAGGATTTTTTACGGTTTCTTTAGAAACAACCTGTGCTCGCAGAGGAGTAGAGCATTTCATTTTGGTGCTGGGGCTGCAGGGCATGGCCGCTCTTCAACTGGATTGGATTAAGATCAACAGTTGGCCAGCAGAGGCGAGCTGCATGAATCATTCTGTCACAGATCATCCTCCAGTGTAAACAGGCTGCACGTGCACTTTGGTTTGATGTTTTTCATCTCTGAATCTCTGTTGCTTGTAGGGTGAAGGTAAATGGAAACAGGATGCTAAAGCACTAAGTGTCACCAGTTATCAGATGTTTGTTGCATGAATTTCAGCTTGGAGTTGTTCTGAGACCCACTCAGCCAGAATTCAGGCCAGTTGGCTCGGCCGTTTCTTTCTCACTTACTCTCAATGCACTTGAACTCTAACTGGGTGAGTCTGATTAAAAACGGTTTGAAGTCATTTTTTGGTGTGTAAATCAAGCGTCTGTGAGATTAAAGTAAGTTACCAGGTAGTTTTTCTGTTTCTAGGAGAATTGAAGTTACACAAATGGTTATTTAAATGATAGTTTACCTTGTGCACATTGATGGAATCAATATTATTATTTATTGCTGTATTTATTGTTGTTCGCCTCTATGTAGAGGTCCATTTGGTGAGTCTTTCCACGTTTAATTCTTGCATATAGAGTGTAAGACGAAATCCAAGGTTTCTTTTTTCAGCTTGAAGCTAATGAGGCTTCAACATTGCATTTCTCATGCAACTCAAGCGGTTATCTCTGTCCTGCAGTCACATGTGAATTACCGTAGGAAACCCTATCCCAGGAAACATAAGGAGGGGATTAAAAGCCAATAACTCTGTTCGAACAGCTGATGCCTCAAACTACTTTCCACTTAATTGACATTCCCAACCCAGCCACTTCACGAAATGTGTAACTGCTTCTAAAGCCTATGTCACAGTGCGACTTTTCTTCCCCATTGTTTTCAGCTGGAGTGAGATCACATGACTGACTCTGTGCACATAGAGAAATCCAGCCACCTTTGGAGGACTTGTGAGATGTTGACTCGCTCTGATCAACAGGAAGTCGCTGTGCTGAGGAAATCCCAGCTGGGCCACTCTTCTGAATTTCCCACACGTTTTCCCATCACTTTACCCTTTATAACGGAAACAATTTTGCAGGTAGTTGCTCATTACTTCTCAGAAAACGCTGCTGAAGGCGAGTTCACTTAATATCCAATTCCAGTTCTGTATCTTTTTCATTAGTCTCATGTACCTACATGTACCAGAGGGTCATTGAAAAGTTCACAAATACATCCACAGCAGCTCAAACACAAGCACGAGTCCAAGCACAAGCTGCTGCCTCTGATGATGATGGAACTGTGTTATAACCCGTGTGGACTCCTTCCCACCACGAACAAACGAGGCATGGAAAACCAGCCGAAAAAACACTCTGTGCCGCTCCCTTTGTCTCCAACTATCCTTTTCTATTAACATGAAATGTTGTAGCAGCCTGGCATCAAAAACGTCTCTCTGATCCCAAACTCCCCCGGAGAGAGGAAATGAGGGACAACAAAACCAAGTGGGAGAGAGAGAAAATAAAAAAACAGCCAAAAGAACAGAACAAAGTTGGAGGCTGAAGGTAAGAACAAAGACAGAGAGGAAGAAGCGATCCCAGTCGGAGAAGGAGGAGGATAAATGCAGACTCAGGCTCTTAGATGTAGCTTCCCCCAAAGAATGAGGATTTGTCATATTCAAATTGCATTGTTTTTCTTCATACTTGTCATAGAGGAGAGGGATATGATGCAGAGGCTCTGCAGAATTCCCAGAAAGTACATGCAACATTTACATATGCAACTCATTCCCAAAGAGCGTTTGTCAAAGGGAAGGGAGGGAGGCTGCCAATTAGAGCGTATCAGAGAGAAGGACAGCGCTGGAAAAAAGATAAAAAGATGATTGTTGTTTTTCCAAGCAGCAACTTCAAGCCAAGAACAAAAGTAGGATGCATCTTACAAGACACGACCATCCCGCGTAAAACACCACGAATACAAAGTTCCAGAAAGCTGGGACTGCATTGGTGTTCACTGCAATAGTCTGATGGGTTCTTCCATGTCTGTTTGCTTCACGAAGGTCTACAGTAACGCTGGAACATGCTTTTATTTAGCTGGATGTAAGCGTGGAGACGCCAGAGCTTAAACAATAACCTTGGTAGCAACATCTATTGCAACATCTACCAACAGGAGGATGACAAATGGCCGAGCCGGAATCCATCGAGCCGTGCATCCGTCTCTGGAAAAGGATAAGCCCAGTAGAAGTCCACTTTGTTTCTGTCACACTGCTGAAAGCAGGCCACAAAGCATGGCCACGGGCCAAAGCGGGCCACGAATCCAATAATATGAGCTCTGTTCAAAACATGGATGTTTTAGATTATCGATTCAAACGTTCTTCAGGTCTGACAGCAAGCAAAGTGTTGTGGTGGAAACTCTTTGTTGAGAAGTGTCTCCACTGGCCTTTGTCTCCTTTGATCAAATTAAGATTTTCTTTTCCAAGTAAATGACAAAGAATGTGAACGCAAAAAATTGGCACCGAACCTGGAGGCGCCTGCCAGGAAGAGGAAAATGTCTAACGTGGACTACAGCCTCTTTAGCTTTGCATGGTCCGGACAAAAACCTTAACATTTCAAATCATCCCCTTAAACTGCACACAAAGCTACAACAGCAACGTTCATAAAAGGAAATAAAAAGTGACATCTTCTGTTTTATCAGCATTTTCCCCATTTTTAATGGAGATCACGGCGGTGCTTTCAGTACGTGACTTTGTATTTAAGTGTTTTAAAGCAAATATGGATAAAAATGTCACCTGAAACTACTTAATCACCTACAGCAGGAATGATATTCTCCATGCATTCTGCCTTTCCAGACAGTCCATCGGCATTGCTTAAAGGAACTGTCATGAGTGCTTGCTTTAGACAGGCACCATTGGGGTTATTTGTGAATGCTGCTGTCAAAAAGCATCAGAGAGGCCACTGACCTTTGTGGAGCTCAAGAAGAATATTTAACCACATGCAAAATTCAGCTGTAAAGAAAAAAAGCCCGGTAGTGAAGCATGTGTAAAAACGACAGCTACAAAACAAAGGAAGGCTTCGCAAGTCTGGCTGTTTATTTGCTGTGTTTATGAGAGGAAGCATGTCCGCTGGGAGCCATTACTTACGATACCTCACATGGGAAGCAATGATAAACAAAATATTGCCTTTCCAGCTAACTACTGTAAATCAGATACCACAGTTTTCCCCACAGAGATTCATTTATTCAGGTTGTAGGCCAAAATTCACTTACCAGAAATGCAATAAATCCCCTCATACAATGAATAGATTCCTTTCACAGTACTGTCATCAGTTTTTCAAGGACACAAACTGACTTTATCTCCAAAATCCAATCCAGTCCTGTTTAAAGTAACAGAGACAGAGTCTGTGTTTATCTACACAATTATCTGACTTTGTACCCATTTTATCTGCCCACCCACATTTCATAGCCAAACAGATGTTTGTTTGAGTGGCTAATCCAAGCTGCTGATACACTGAAGCCAATAATCAGCCGGGCTTAAGCAGATGATATGCTTGCACATTTGTGCTTCGTAAGAATGCATGGAGACTACAACCCGGTCTGAGCAAACTGCAGAGTCCGGGGGGAGGCGAGTTTGTTCCTTCAGGTTTTAGATGCTGCCCTGCTCCAACACACCTGATTCAAATTAAACAGATCCAACAGCTCTGCATAGGGATCCCTTCATCTGAAACAGAGACAGCTCTGAAACCTGCAGCACTGTGGCTCCAGCCCTGATTCACCAGCTCATCGCCATAAAAAGGCTGGGGACATGGTCTCATCGACATCTACTGACCAGTTCTGCTGTTTTTACAATCAGTACTTTCAAACTGTATGATGCCTGGACTTTGTGTGACCATGGGCAGGTAGGGAAGTTCAAACTGGAGGAAACGAGCTTGCTAGGAAATGGAAAAAATATAAGAATCAACCACAGTTTGATCTTCATCTCAACAACATCAGCCACACTTTTCACAACAGCATAACCACACAATGAAGCCTGAAGACTGTACGATGATCGGGACTGTCCCCCATGAAACACACCCATGTGCTGCGTGTGCATGTGTTGCGTGTGCACATGGTGCGTGCACACAGGCATGAGATGCAGCTGTTGGCCATGGCAGCACCTACATATGGAGGGTAACAAAAGGTGCAGCAGCCATGTTCTGTAGTCTTGATCCTAAATCCAAACATCCCAGCACACTCTGCTCATACGTTACCATGGCAACCTGTAAAATGGCTTCAATGGCTGTCTCATTGTATAAAGAAGGTATTTAGCTCAAAGCATGATTGTTTTCTAGTTTTCCAAAAGTTTATTGAACTGTTGTTTTGGTACTGATGTGGACTGTGCTGTAATCTCGCACAGACGCCTGGCTAAAGATTAGAACTTAGCTGTTCCATCCAAACAACTCTATCCTCCATATTTATGTGGCATGTTGAACCGTAAACTTGGTTATGAAATCTGCTCAGAGGTGTAAAAACCTAGGCCTGCATCCTACATGATAATTGTGGGGGGGTTCCAGGACAGAACTGTGAGTCAATAAAACAGCAGGAATGACCTCATCAATTGGATCTGGATTGAATCTGTTGGATAATCATAACCCTGGACTCGATGATATCCCGACAGTCTTCACTGCAGAGCTGTGCCTACTTCACCTACTGTGCTCATGTGGATCACATCGTGTCCAGGTCTCTGGTTGTGTCTAACACTGGTAATCTGATGTTTCTCACTTCTGTGTCTGAACAGAAAAATATCTCAAATGAAAGTCAGCCGCCCTAAATGACAATCTGAAAGTACAGTAACTCAACAAATAACACAAAAATTTAAAATCAAAAAGGAAACTAAACTAACTGAAGAGTTGAAACTTTTTGTTTCCACAAACGCATGTGCGCTTAGTGAAAGTCCTAGCACTTCTGCAACTATGTCAGTCTTCCTCACAGGGTCATACTGGATTGCTTCATCCCTATCATCACGGTTAAATATGAGAATGATTTTAAAAAGTTGCATGTTATCATACATGTCCTTTTAAGTTTATCGTGTTTTATGTATGGCTATGGTTATTGTCATGACAAAAGGACAAGAGAAGGAGCGCGCTCAGAACCACCAGAGTTAACTTAAAGCAGAAATGAAGGTTTACATGTTAGAGGAATTATTTCATTCTGAATTAAACGTGAAATAAACCAGACGCTTCCTTCAGGATCAAGTTTCATTCACAGTCATCATTTTCAATCAGAATTAAACATTTCTGTAATCATTTTTCATCTCTTTAAACCAGAATTTGCTTGAAAACCAGATTAAAGAGGAATGTAAACTCATGGAAACATGGCCATTATGTCACTTCCTGTTATGAGCCTGTTCTTTTGTTTCACCTGGTCTGTTTGTTGTAGTCACCTGTTCTGCTCTCGGTCCCTCAGTATCAAAACTGTTCATTTCCACATCCTCACCTCTCCTGTCCTGGCTTGTTGTGACATCCTGCCTTTGCTTTGTCACTTTGTCCAGCCTCTTCTGGCTTTTTTAATTTAGTTTTGGTTGAAGTTCTTTGTTATCCTGCCAACGCAGCAGCTTTAGTTATTTTCTATGTCTGCCTCTCGCCTCATAGTCGTGTGTTTGGGGTCCATCCTCCCCGTCTCTGACAGGAAACATGACAGCATGGTCGGAAACGGCTCAAAACATCCATTTAAGCTTTTTAATCTGGGCTTAGCTGCAATACAGAAACTCCCAGCTTGCCTCTGTTAGATCTCAAACTTCGTCAAGTTCAACGTTAGATTGTGAGTTGGGAAAGCTTCCGCGGTAAAGTTGCATGTCCTAAAAACCCCAATGCTTCGTCTGCACAGGGGCAAATCAGTCCACACTCTGCAAGCAGCAACAATCCATTCAGTTTTTCCAACTGTCTGGTTCAGAAAGCAACACACGGTAAGAAAAGACTTTATTGTTAATGACAGCTGAATCGTTCAGCTCGTGTTTAGGTTCATGGCTGTGTCTAAAAACAGCAAAGTTCCTGTGAAGTGCAGCTAACAGGACGGAGCTGGATGAGTTCTGCGTGCATTGTATGGGTGTGTCAGACCCCGGATGAGCCAGTGGCTGTCCCAGTGGGCCGGCCTATCCGTTTACCAGGGTCAGGTTATTCCTCGCCACATTGCACGCTGGTTTGGAAAGCGTGCAGTCTCACGGGCACGCTGCAGCACACAGTGCATCATGTGCAGCTCTGCTCTCAGATGCATTTCTGTGTAATTTAACAGATTCACTTACAGTCTGCAGTCTGTAATGAACTGATCCCAGCAGGGTCCAGTGAACACATCAGCGGTGGTGGGCAGCACATGTGGAGCAGATGCTGTATCGATGGCAGCAGTGAGTGTGCCGAGACCTACAGCCTATGACCTGCTGACCCCATCCCCCCCCCCCCACCCCGCCCGCTGCCATCTTGGTCCAAAGTATTATCTCATGATGGATGACAGTTCCATGCATGGTGCACAGTCACACCGGTATCCAGCAACAACATCAAAACACTGAGACCCAGTCAAGAGGAAGGGCTTGCTAGAATATTGTTATTCAGACAGTGTGTTCAGCTGCTGAAGGTATTGTCATGGCAACCAGCAGATCTGTTGATATTTATTTCCACCGCTGTGCGTACGTGTGCACGGTGAGCCTGATGTCTAATTATTAGAGCTGCTGACCTTAAGGCTCGTCATCCAAACTGATGGCACATGGGCTGAGAACAATGCCGCTTGGCTTGTTTTCTTCAGGCTGTCTAGAAAATTTACATCATTCTGACTTTATTTAGATCAGACATTCTTAAAAATAAGATATCAAAGGAGCAAAGATGCCCCTTGTTTACTGCCTGAAGCAGAAATCTTAAAAGCGGAGTTGTTAAAAAGCATACCGGGGGAGAGTTTGATGTCTTACATAAATTAGCATTTTCAGCAGTTTGCATTTTATCTTAAAGAGAGACTTTAATTCAGAAAGCATTGCCAGACAGATCTCTTTTGTTTAAGGTTTAATTTGCTGTTTACGTCTGAAGCAATTAGTGATCGCCCACAGAAATATACTTTAATCTGAGAGGACGGCATTGAAGCAAAGCATGAGGGCTCGCTTTAGGTTTGGGAACTAAACATTTGACTCTTTGTGTGCAGAAAGCTGAGAACTGATCAGATGGGAAATTTAAACTTTTACCTGCTTGTTTATGTCTTTTAAAGTCTGTTCACATCTAAAAAGTGTCATTAATACCTCCTAGGTGAATTTTTCTTGACATCAAGAGGAGAAGCACCCATCTACTTTTTTGTGGGATCTAATTGGCCGATATATTTTCCACAGGTAACTCGGTATACATGAGCATTGTTGTGATCATGCTCATTTTTACTGCTGTAAGCATTATGTAGGGTTTCATTAGGCAGTATAAACCACACAGCACGTCTTCAGAAGAGAAAAACATGATCCAGTTTCCACGTTTGACCTGTGAATCAGTGCGCTTGCTAGCTGTGATGGATGCCGGTAGAACGTGTTGGCTTGGTCTGAGCAGCGAGGGGCATTTCTGTTCTGCTTCTTTATTGTGTTGGACGAGTGCTTCATGAGTTTCATCTTTTGCTGCACCACCAGAGCAGCTTCAGCCGGGAAGCTGTTGATGGGAACTAATCACAGACCGTGCCAAAGGTGATTTTATCAGAACGCTGCATATGATGAAGTCTTAACTCCTGTTATTTCAGTCTCTGTTTCTCCTTCTCTGCTGATAACAGAATAAATAAATGAAAGGCTTTTTAAGGTTTCCAGTTCAAATACAGGACATGAAACTGGAGATAGTAGAGAGAAATGACTTAAAATAGACATGTTTAGGATATAGGTCTATTATCTATGTTGTAATAGTGAATTTAAAAATTATAAAAATACAGTTTTGACTGTATCACCAGTCCCAGTTGGGACTGAGGATTTAATAAAAATACCAGAAATTTAATAGTGTTCCCCAAAGAAAAAGATTCGCTTTGTACCTCAGTTTGAAATCTAGATTTTACCTTAAAGAAATGTTGTTTAAAGATACAGTTTAAGATACTTTAGAGGAAAAATCTTTTCTTGTTTTGACAAGCAGCAGCTGGATTTTCTGTAAAGAAACCAAAGACTGTTTCTTTTTAAGATCTTAGGAGTGTATTGTCTTTGCAGCTTCGGCAGTTGGACAGCTGAGATTAAAGCATAAATAGCCATACATCACACCTATTTTATAAATTCTTCACCCCTTTAATTGATAACCCTTCTGGCATGCGTTAAACCGAGTCTAGACTCCCTACAGCTTTGATAATTACCATATCAAAGTAAGGTTTTTATAAATAATTGGTAGCCGTGGTTCTTTGGAAAAGTCTTACTTAAGATCAAAGTTTAATGTCTGTTTTATAAATGAGGCACCTGGTCAAAACATAGAGTGCAGAAAATGTGAAAGCTCACATCAAAAGTATGAAGATTATCGAAATGAAAGCATCCCTTGACAGTATCGGGTGGTGTGATGTAAATTTTAGGAGAACACCGGTGGGTTGCACAGAGCGATGGCTGTGTGACACTCGACCCAAACTGTTTACACTCACGGCTCCTGCAGCCTTGAAACCATGAAGTTTTCCTTCATTTCTAGGCTCAACTAACAGGAAACTCTTTATCTTCTATTTAACAAATAACTGTCTGAGGTTAAGTGAAGTCATCCATCTAATCACATAGAAGGATTTTCTTCTCTTAGCAGTGGCGCTGATGTTTTATACATGTTTACTGACAGTAACACATCTTTTAGGTTTTGTATTGTGACAAACCGTTCCTGCGGCGTGTTGCCGGTGTGACCCAGCAGCGGCCCGCCAGCTCAGCGTGCTGCAGCACCCAGCAGCTTCGGCTGAACATGCACAGATAATGCAGGATAATGCAGGACTGCTGCGCTCCTCACACAGGAAGATAAAACCACATCTCTGACTTTAAAGTTTGAATATTTTTACCAAGGAGACGGTATCTCACACAAACCCGTTTGAAGCTCTTTTGTCCCCCATGAAGTTAATGAAAGCCCCTTTGGGGTAACTGGCTTCTTGTTAAGCAGGTCTGATCATGTGCTGACTGCTGACAGCTACACGAGGCCAATGTGCTCATTGTCGTGTTGAAGTTATTCATTTTTAATCAGCTAACCACTTCTACATCTGCCGCGCGGTTCGTCAAGAAGAAAATGTGGTGGTGGTGCAACTAGGAAGCATGATGGACCTGTGGTGTGTTCCTGAGCCCACACAGCCCTGTGACCCCTCCCTGAGGGAGAATCGGGGCAGGGAAAAAATCACGCTACGCTGGTGCAACGTGTCGGTGGGTCTGAACCCAGCAGAGTAATTATTTACAGCAGGTTCTGTCAGGTAAACATGGACCAGTTGTTATTGCCAATTGAACAATTAAATGTGTAGTCGGTTTGCTCTGAGAGGGCAGAGTCTAACCTTTGCAGAAGGGCACAGCATGGCAAGTTAGTTTTTGCTTCATTTCACCTGAAATCTGCACCAAGCCCTGACATTTCTACCGGTGACATGGGAAATCAAGCAGTTGACCTGTGAACAAAGACATTGTCCAACTGTAGTACAGTAGGCAGACCTGTGACCCTCCATCAGTCAGCAGGGAGGTCCTCTGGTTCTGCTGCTCTTTGGTGGTACTGTGAGGTAGCCATGCTCTGCTCAGATTGCATTTTTGCTTTCTGATTAATTGTCCTGGGAAATGAGAGGCATCAGCAGCTCTGAGGTGGAACAAGCCATTAAAAAAAGAAATACCATAAAAGCAGAAGCAGAAGTTGATGATCTTATAATTGAGATGTTCCCATATGCGCTCAGTTTGGGCTGTTATTGGGGTTTAATGGACTAACATTAATGTCAGAGGCTGGGCTGCACAAAATGGCTCATAAGCTATCGACAGGCTTTCCAGTGGTCAGATCAATGAGGGGCGAGTCTGCACGAGCTCTGCACCTGTACGCGCCTCACAACTGGCCAACTTTATCTGCCCCGCAGCAGCAAGCCAAGTTTATTTGTATACACATTTTCAGGTTTGAGACTATTCTTTATATAAAACATTAAATGCATAAATGCAAGAAAGAATTAAAATGAAATAATTTAAACACAAAATTATTAAAAAGATGAGAAGAAAGAAGTAAAAAGATGGCGTGCAGATTTCAGTCAGACACATGAGATTGGATGTCAGAGCTGAGAAGCCTCCTCTCACACACACCCATCCATCCGTTCACCTGTACAGCAGCGTGTGTGTGAGACCCTGAAACCTGCTCAGATTGTTTCTGACATCTCTCAGATTCTCGGCTCCTTCTTAAAACCGTCCTCGTCACAGCTTGAAGAGATCCCTGCTCATTTTCCACCGTAATACTTTCAGGAAGGATGTCATTTACAAAGAGCTGATAATTCCTCTCAGGGAAAGCAGAAGAACTGAAATCAGGAAAAAAGCACACAGAAGTGAAAACACATTTACATGAAGAGCTCTCTGCTTTTTCCATCATACTATGTCAGATTTTCATCAGACGACACTGAACCTGACTGTTGTCACCATCGGCGAGCGTGCATGTTGCCAAACGTGCACATCACACGTTGATGTTCACTGCAGCGCTGCTCTCCTCCAAAGAGCTGTATTTGAATTCTCCTACCACTGCACCCATCAGTCATTCCATGAAACATTAAAACAAGGCTGACTTACTGACCAATCACATTCCAGGCTGTACGTTAGACTGTTTTTACCTTTCACCTGTTTCCAAACAGAATGAGGAAAATGGTTTGCAAAGTCAGAGTTCCACCATAGACTTTAGAGTCACCTCTTCCCTCCTGTGTGTGGAAAGAAATGGAATTGAAACTTTGTCTGTGTGGACACATCCATCTCTGAGCTCCTGTCCTGACTCAGATGCATGTCATCAAACGCCGCTTTGCACCAAGCGGACAAACACGATGCGGTGGCAGGATGGGCCGCAGGCTACATGTGTGCGCATGTGAAACCTGAATCAGCTTCAGACTGCGGTGACATTGTGCACACATACCTCAGACCATGCATGATTTTTCAGAGCAAGTTGAGCCTGATTCCATGAAAGCTTAATAAATAAGCTGCTGTACAATAGTTTTTAATGCTGTGTCTAATAAATCCTGCTGCAAACAGCATGGAATTTATTAATTTAGGGAGTGACTTCATCCATTTATGGCTACAGATGGAAAAGCAAACAGTCACGTGGTCCATTTATTTATAAATGTCAGTGTGCAGACACAAAAATGCACCAAAAGAACATTTGCACATTTTCTAACTTTTAGTAAAGTGTCAGAAAAATAACTGTTATGTGTATGTTCAGTTTTATTCATGAATCTACGGTGAACGTGACGCCTGTGGTCCCAGGATTACGTGTGGAACACGGTCACTCTGAACCCAGGCTCCGTCTGGCAGACTCAGACTCAAGCAAAGGATGAGATCATGAGTCTCAGATTCATCATAACTGCACCGCTGTGTCTCAGTCCTGTAAGATAAGCTTTCAGTTTTCCCTGCAAACACACGGCTCTGTGCGGGATGAAAGTTAAAGACAAAGATTCAACATGTTTTAATTGGAAGGGGTTTTTGATGGTGAGATGCGGGGAGAAGCCAGCCAGCGGATTTAGCTTCATTTCTGCTTTTTCTTGTGAAATTTAAGATTTGAACAAAATTATGGTATTTTATTCATTAGTCTTTCATCTAATGTTTGACACCCAGATATGGAGAAACCAAAGTAGTCAGAACAATCATTTTGTGTGTAATTTGTCTCCACGACGAAGAACAACAAACCATAAATTGTCACATTTGTAGCTTTTGGCTGCTGTCAGCGTAATAATGCCATTTCAGACTTTTCTTCCTGCTCTGAAACTCACATCTGTCCTTCCAGTGGCTTCACTCTAATTATGTCAAATCTTTTGAATATATATTTTATATTCAGCTGGTTCTTAGCCTTCTGGAGCATCAGCTGCAAGTCGCCTTCAGCCTTCAACACAGAGGGACGCATTGTTAAAGCATTTTTAAACCTAATTTGAAAAATGTCAATTTGCTTCACTTCAGAGATGCAGAACTGTCTCACTGAGAAATATTTGAGCTCTTCTAGTAATTTCAGACTAAATCAGGATATGTGCACCCATCAGCCATGACAGCATGGCCCCCGCAGAAACTGCAAGGACCCCAATATACAGAATCTCCACAAATCTAATGACAGACCATCCACCAAGATCCCACTTCAAAGGAATGAAAGGTTTGAAACCTGCCGGACTCTCCTGCAGACACACGTTATGGCTGATTGTTCTTCTACGGTTTGATTGCAGCTATTCACACAAATAGATTGTCTTCACTTTGTTCATTCCTCATTGTAACGGCTGCGCGGCCCTCCGACTGACTGAAGACTTTAGATATGGAGGGGAACCTGCAGGGGTCTGAAGGGCTCCGTTTGAACTGGAGGACAAATCAACGTCATTCAACAACAAAGTAGCCAGTAATGGCAGCAGCAGCGTGAAGCTCATGGATGAGGCCACCGCGTTCTGAGCAGGTTCCAGTCCTGGCCCCCGGCCCCGGCCCCGGCCCCGACCCCGGCCACTCTGACCCCCTCTCCTGCCCAGCTACTGTCAGATAAATTCCTCTCAGATCTGCTGTCACATGAGGAGGTGGCACTTACCGAACCGCTGAAATGGAACGGCGCCCCGTCCAGGCAGAAAGTTTCCACTCAGCCCTGTCAGCGGATGTGAAGGATGCTGCGGAGACGTGGATGTGAGCCTGTGTTTGAAGCAGTGATGTATAAGGATGACGTGCAGACAGCCTGATCCATTTTACCGTGTTAGTTGTGCTTAGATTTAAAAGATGATTTTACTTTTTAATCATCTGTTGCTGCTCCTGACTGCACAGCACCTCTACTCAGTACAGAGAGTATAACCTCAATAAAACAGTATGATATAGTAGTACTAGTGTCTCTAGCTCTCCTCAATGCTAATATACTCAGAGCTATAGTTTTTACTACAAAACCAAGTCTAAAGCTGCATCTCTAGAGGTTACATCTCATGTTTGTGTGTTTTGGTTCATAACTGAACGTACAGTAGCCTATGTCCTTGCTAGAAAATAGAGCCATTTGTTCTTTTTTTAAAGTAATAATTCTCTTTCTCATGTAAAAAACTATATTTCTGCATGAACACTGAACAGAATCTGAAATCTAAAGGATTAAATTCCAATATTGATCATAAAAATGAGTTTTTTTGTCCATATTGTTGAAGCTTAGTCTGTTTTATCTGTAAAAACACGGCTACAGGGTCCCCGCATTTCCCCCTGGTTTAATGTTTTACCCTGTTTTCATACGGGGTAATGCTGAACTTCACATCAATGCCTCCATCTGTCACAGCAAACAAAGGCAGGGCTGCACAAGTGGGCAGTATTGACTCAGTGCTTCGTTTCGCCCTCTCATGTCTTTCCCATCTCTGAATATGGAACAACCAGGATCAATAGTTTTCCATTAGCTACAGCATGAAGGTTGGACGGCTGCATTGTCACAGACGGACACGCTGCACAACACTGGCCACAGCCACTTAGTTAATTACAAGATATTTCGTTTAATTCGCCCCCATGGACCCAAAATGGTAAAGACTGGGCTGGAGGCAGTATTTCTCCTAGTTCTGTGGACGGCCCTTTAATATTTTACCTGATGAGATGGTCGTGGAATTTAGTTATTTAATGGATGCTGGTAATATTGAAATGGGCTAAATGCTGGGCACAGCATGTCTGTAAATGGGCAGAGAAGATGTCCAACATCCACTGAGACGTTTGTTTGATTTCAACAGATCAAAATTGACCACCTTAAAAATAGAAGAACAGCCTCCATTTGCTCTGAGACGATGTTTTCCATGAAAGAGAAATTGTCTCAGTAAAAGCACCATAAACACAGAAGATAAATGTTCATTTCTGATGGTATAATCTTCTCTGCCCTGGTTTCTGAGCCGATCTCCAGCAGAAGCAGATGAATGTTTCAGCACTGAAGCCGCTTTCCTGCCAGTCTGGCTTGTTGTCTGCATGGCAGCAGAGCGAGAATATTTAGGAGAGCTAATTGTCAGAGACCTGCCAGAACTGGAGAGCTGTACGTTTATTTGACCTGATACACAGTAAAACTATTTTACTCGTTGAGGGTTGAAGTGCACGGATGGACTTAGATTGGAGCAACAGCACAGTCACTTTGGCTTTTAAATGGTTATTTGTGGGTTTTTTTTTATGGAAAATCTTTTTTTTTTTTCATTCTAGAGTGAATTTGACTTCAACCTCTTTACTGTCACTTTTCTTCAGTGTTGAAGTCATGGTGGCACTTAAAGCAGAGCTCACAGTACTAATGTTTCTATCAGGTTTACAGTATTTATTGGACCAGACCACTCTCACATTGTTTACATTCTTTTAAATCTGCTCCAGTATTTCCTGTAGCCTCCGTAGTTACTGTAGAATTGGAAATTCATAGTCTCAGTCATCTGATTATATTCTTGTTCAGGAGCTTTGGATCAGGGGGAATTCTGATTTATAGATTGAGTGAATTCTTAGATGGGCTTATGATAGCACGCAAACAGACACCAATCAGCCTCATTCAGCTTTTCAATGAGCGCAGAGGGTGACGAGTTTCTTGAAGAGTGAAGATAATCTGATTAGTAATGCTGTGCACGGCAGGGGGAGGGGCCCAGCCAGACCTTTGGAGGGTACAAAGTGGTGCACATCTCTCCTCACATCTCAGGAAAAGGAGGGCACACCGTTCTGGTGCCTAATGAGACTATAGATGCTGCTATTTCTGTCCTGAACAGGGCCTGTCGTCTATTTCTGGGACATCTCATTGAGCAGGCTGTTTTTTGTTTCGTTATGAATATTTATGGCATATATAACAACCTGCAACCAAACTGGTATGTTATATAAACTCAGTATACAGTTCCTCTGGAAGCTACGAGGAGGTTTTCATAGATAAGTGATTCAAAAACTGAAAATACACAGAAGCAATCTTTAGATAAAGACGTTTCTTTGTCACGTAATGGCGTAACGGGGCAATCAGCGGAGTACAAAATGAATAAGACCCTATGGAGCTATACGGCTAAAATGGTCTATTTAACCCAATTGAAATGGGTTTTAAGTCAAAAATGGACTGAAGAGCTACGTGTCCCTTTTGATTTTGACTGAGTTCTTGTTGCCCACAACGCGCTAACACAGCGCTGCTAAGTCCCGCTGGTCGGGGCGGATTACGACAGAGATAGCGCTTGATGGCTTGCGACAGATATAGGAAGATGAGTGAGCACCGCAACTTTAACAATGAAAATAAAAAGAGCAAAGACACTTATTGGCGAGTCTGTGGCTGCGCCTTCACGTCTTCTCCCGTTTTACAAGGATAAACCCAGTAATAAACACCAGTTCAAGTCTTTGATATTCTTTTTGCATGTTTGTGTTTTTTGCTTGTAATGCTTATGACAGCGTACTATAGAGCACGTTTTTGCGCGTTACCACAGCAACAAGCAGCGCCTCAAGTTTGTTCTCAGTGAAATTCTTTTTTTCCCTCCCTGACATGCGTATTCTGGTCAGAAAGAGGGGGATTCCCAGTCCCAGTTCCACGCTGATGGGATGTCCTAAGGAAATGTGCTGGGATCCATGCATTCGCACAGATTCGTACATCTGAAATTTTTTGTGCATGCACAGTTTTCAGGATTTAATTGTCTGTGGATTTCAGTAGGAATCCATGCAACTCTTAGTACATTGCTTCATTGACAGGAAGTCAAAGTTAACCTTCCAGAAGGTCTCACAGATGTAAAGAGCATTTTCCAGACTGCAGGACTACCTGCATGTGTTTCATGGACTTCTCCAGGATGCGGCGTCAGCCTGGAGCCCACCTTTGGCTTGGAGGCGGTTATGTGTCAAGATATCAAGTGTTACTTATCTGCTCTTTCAGTTTGTTTTCATCAGCTTCTCTCCGTCACAAAGAAGCTGGAAGTGAATAATCCTGCCCAGCAGGGACTAAGATGTAGCTCAGACCTTCAGCATGTAAACAGACTTTGTTGTGGATGTTATCGGCTCTGTCCACGAGGCCCACACCCAGTTTCTCCTGCAGTCTTTGATCTGTACCATGAATCTGTTATTGGTCTAATAGCTCACGAGATGATATGGGAAAATAACACGCTTAGTATCACAGATTAGCTCATAATCATCTGAAATAATGCTGCTCTGATAAGCAGTTTTATTGATACAGTTTTATCTAAAACACCAGCCATCGTCCAGCTTATTACAGCTGCTGCTCATTAAAGATAAAATCTGACCCACAAAGGAAACAAAATCTGTTTCCTTGCAGGAATGTCTTTATTTGGTTGTATCGTTATTATTCTATATGTTGCAGGAATCTTTCGTTGGAGTTTCTTGGAGATGAAGGGGGTTTTATCCTAACCGAGTGGCACTGCTTCTGTGTGTAGTTGCTTCATTTTCAGTAAAGCTATCATTGCTGTGGAAAACATCCAGAATGAAGACATTCATTGCTGAGATTATTGCTGTAGCTCCATGATGGAAGACAGCCCTTTAACACTGCCTCTCATGATACCTTTGTGCAAGTCAACCTGTTTACAAGGCTTAAAGCAGGTAGGAAAGGTCAGCAACGTTGTGCATAATTGCAGGATTTGGCTGGAGTCTGCTATCACCTGGGCTATGCTTCAAACAGAAAACACCTGAATGCTGGCCGAGGCAGCTACACAGCCGGACCGCTTCCCCACACGGTCGCCTATAAAGCCGGTAGTCGCAGTGCTTAAAGGTCTTAGTGTAAAAATTTTAATCTGTCAAAATCCACGGCTCAGTTACAGCAAATGGAGTCGGGTTTTCTTCCCACGTGTGTTCCAAACAGAGAACGGTGCTGCTTCAGCAGATCGAGACCAGAGCTAGTCTGTACAGTACAAGCATCATTTCCACAGTCATATGTGCAAATGGATCATCCACTGTTTTCTAAAGATGATGATAATCTTTAAAAAAAGAAAGACCTAGCTAACAGACCACATGAGCCAGCTGAAGAGAGAGCAAAGAAAGCCTTTTCCCGGGTATTTTTAGGATACATTGAATTATTAAAGCAGAAAGTAAATTTACTTGTAACTGTCTTGGCTGAAAACTCTCAGAAAGTTGAGAGAAACTTCATGATAGGATGAGTCCAGAGTGATCTGCAGATGCTACATGCCTCGTTTAAATGCTTTTTTTTGTATGTGCCTCATGTCATACGACTCTTCCCTGAAATAATTTCACTGCATTTACGGACATGAAATCATGCTTGAAAAGCTGAAAAAGCAGAGTTGACACAGTAAGCGGCACGCTACACAGCACTGGGGTTTCTGATCGGTAACATATTTTATAATCATCTTATGGATGAGAGAACAGGATTTTAATTTGTCTGCTTCTTGTATTTTTTCTTTCTAGTTTCTGTTTTTGATATCCAGTACCTATTTCTTCAGTATTAGCTAGTCTGGCATCCTTTGCTTTACCTGGATACTCCTTTCCTCCATTTACTGACAGTAATTGCAGAGAATGGTAAAAACCCCACATTTAGTTACTGATTGATAGGAATATTGTCTTAATAGTATGCAGCCCCTGTAAATATAAACTCACTGGACAATTTATTATGTCCACCTTGTAGTAGTAGTATAGTAGTAGTATTATTATTAGTAGTAGTATAGTAGTATAGTAGTAGTATTATTATTAGTAGTAGTAGTATAGTAGTATAGTAGTATAGTAGTAGTAGTAGTATTATTAGTAGTAGTATAGTAGTATAGTAGTAGTAGTAGTATAGTAGTATAGTAGTAGTAGTATAGTAGTATAGTAGTAGTAGTAGTAGTATAGTAGTATAGTAGTATAGTAGTATAGTAGTAGTAGTAGTAGTATAGTAGTATAGTAGTATAGTAGTATAGTAGTAGTAGTAGTAGTATAGTAGTGGTAGTAGTATTATTAGTAGTAGTATAGTAGTATAGTAGTAGTAGTAGTATAGTAGTA
>JBBBVT010000016.1:21487972-21527098 GCA_037177035.1 Craterocephalus eyresii | reverse complement strand
AAATAATAAAATGCTACAAATTAGCGACTTACTCAAGTGAAAGCTGTCCATTTGGTCCTGCTGGTTTAGGTTGTGACTCCAATTCAGCTTCGGGACGCGGAAGAAGGTTTCAATCACACTTTTATTGGTCATTGCGTGTATGTCCTCCAGACAGTTTACAGACAGACATTAGAAACACCCAGCCGTCCATCCCCAGGCCTCACGTCCCACTCTAAACAGCAAAGGCATTCCTCTTCAGTGTACATTTTTGTACTTTGTGCTGTCAGAGGCTAAACATGAAGTTTGTGAAATGTGGCAACGTTGATATTTACACACAAATGTTACTGCCTGACACTCTGAGAAGTGAAAACAAATGGCATGTTGTGTGTCTGATCATAACCGATACGAACCAACGATGCACCCCTCCCTCCCCCCCTCCCTCACACCATCAGCTTACTGTCATGACCTGGATTCACATGGTGGAGTAAATGCTCAACTCAGTGAATAGAAGTTTCATCCATTTGCAACTTGAAAGGACGAACATTGACTCTTTTAACCGGAGCAATGATTTCTGTTTCTTATAATATGCGAAAAGCTTTATAAATGTATGAAAGCTTATTATAATTAAAGCTGACAGCCTATATTCCAGTGGAAAGTGAATGTGCTTTGGCTGTTCTGTTTTTATTTCCTTTCCTTTGTGACACATTTTCTGTCACTCCATCGCTGATTTCCAACCTCTCACAGTCGAGAAAAACTGGAAAGAGTTAGGAATAAAAGGTGTTAACATTCAGGCGGCTGCATCACCTGTTCTGGCCGCTCTCTTGTCAGAGTTGGCTGTGGGATCTGTCTCCAGAAATTTGCCAGTGCTGCAGTTGTGTCTGACATGACAGCTCTCCTCCCAGGGGTTAAGCATCATTCATATGCATGAGCCCATGTTGGGAGCTGCTGGGAGCTGAGCGAAACAACTGCAGGGCTTTTCAGCCACAATCCCTTCTTTCTCCACGTTTTCTGGTAGAACGTCAGCTGATAAAACCACATGCTCCATGTAGAATTTATAGAAATACACAGGATCTCAACTACAGCTTGTAGGAAGTCCAACTTAATGGCTGAGAGCTGCGTGAGCCTCGGTTTTACTTTATTTTCTGGGAGCTAAAGCTTCCTAGATGGAGGTGTGTTTTGGAAATCAGCCGTTTTTCCATGTTTCATTAGTTTTCTGTTTATCTGCATGTATTGTGTCTGTGCTGCAATTCCTATGGATAATTTATCAGGCAAACACCGTAGTTAGCTCTATTAAAGCTGTGTTTTGAAGCCTTTCAGTGGTTGAAAGGATTCTTGCTATTTATATAAAACATACTAAATTTACTTTTATGATTCACACATTCCTAGTTTTACTGATGTGGCTGCAGTGTTGACCCAACCAGTATTGCTACGGCATACATGTAAACCAATAACAAGACTCCTGCTGGCACATTTGTCCAGGTAGAATTATTACTTCACCATGAACGTATCTGCTCTTGTTGCTGTAAAATAAAACTACAAACCTTTGTTAGTCTATTTTGAGTCGGTGTGGAAGAAGCTTCATTTTCTGGCTCAGATCACAGCTGACTAAATCTTAATAAGTCACGTAATGTGTAATTTGTGTGACTAAAAATCACAAAAAAAGGTCAATATTAAAGAATAAAACTTTAAATCGGATTGGCATCCAAAAAATCATATAAACGAATTGAATCGGGAGGAAAGCGAATCGTCCCTGCTGATGCTGAGTGTAGCCACGGTTCACCAGCACTATAATGTTATCAGTCTCATTTTTACCACCATTACTTCACCTAAGTTGCACATCTGCTGTTGTGCTGAATCCCTGATATATAACAGCTAATGTGAAACCGGCCAACTCTGCAGGAATTCTGCTTTTACCTAAATGCAACATCAGGCGGACTCTTCATTCATTCCTGCTCATGTTGGATCGGCTCTTTGTTCCACTTTCACTGATCTGCAATGTTTACCAGATTCAGTCAGTTCTAGTCACTGCTTGTATCATTTTAGATTTTAGATTAAAAACAATGCAGATTTCCCTGCCCCTACTGTACCTCCATTTACCTGCAGAGAAGTTTCTGTTGCACCGGGAAAGTGGGATTCCATCAGTGTGGATCAGTAAGTGCAGCGTGAAAGTCTGAAAACAAAGTGTGGCCAGCAGACTCGACTCACATCCATTCACCACTGATTCTGCTGTTTCTCTCACCACTTCACATTTACTGTGATTGACAGGAGGCTTTAAAAAAAATACAGAGACTGAACAGCATCACTTTTCCCTCCACTTAGGTCCAAAGTAATAAAACACAATAATACAAATCACAACACATGAACCAAAGCCATTTCTACACATTTAACCACATATAATATTTATAATAATAATAATAAAATCCCAATAAAATGAGTAGCTGGAGCCGTTTTGTCTTGCATGCGCTGTCCTGTAATATCTTGAGCTACAGGGAACAAAGGCTTGTTGTACTTCTATATTGGTGTTCATGACTCATCGTACACTCACACGTTTCTTCTCCAATAAAAGCTTATTAAATCAAACATTGTAGCAGATCTCATACAAAATGGTCCAGCTTCTCTTTGAACTCTTCATGAATCAAAGGTATTCTAGTGGTTACAGAGTTGTGAAACACTTGTTGGTACACAGTGAGTGTCATGAAATGAACCACCTCATTACCTCCCTGCACCCTGTTGTTGGATCCTGCAAGCTCTTTCCGTTGCCAGACAGATGAAAGTAACACAAGGCTGAGCGGCAGCGTAGCAGGACACCTTCCAAGCCTTTGTGGTGAGCATGCTACTTGAAAAATGAGGAATAATCAGGTACCAGGAGCAGAGATGCATAAACAAATTATGGATATGCTAATCAAGGTTATTTGGGAAAAAGAAATGTTAGAAATAGAATTAGATTTTGCCTCAGAGAGCATTAATTGTAATTTGCTGAGGTTGGCTCAGCGTTGCTGCAGATTTCTCTAATGATGTGCTCATGTGCATCTCTGAAGCAGACGGGTGCAGGTTTAGGAGGTCTGTTGTTTAGATGATTAGCAAACACGTCGTCTAACTTTCTGTCTGCTCACCCTTTCTAATCCTCTCCTCTGAATTTTAGCTTCTCATTTGAAATATTTCCTGCTTCCTGCTGGAAGGTTTACTGGATGCAAATGAGTTGTGCTGAATAGCACTGAAATGAGAAGAGTTGGATGCAGCAGAAAGTATAATGAAGAATCTGCAGTTCTTAGAACTGCCAGTCTGTGGGGGAAGAATCAAAAGGCAAAACTGCCTCCTGTAGATGTTAGCGTCTCGTCCCTAATTACAAACAATGTCGACGACAGATTTACAGGAAATTCAATTTATTTTCTTTTACACCTTGGCTGGAATAATTCTGCACCACATCTGTTTTTTTGCAGGAAGAAAAATGTACCATCAGTCATAGCTCATTCAATTACCCATCATTGTTTGCATGTAAACATTGTGTGAGTATTTCCCAGATAACATATGCACAGTCTGCTCTCGCCTTTAAACAGCATGAAACGGCCCTATGGCAGCAGTAAGCAGGGGAGCAGACCAGGAGAGCAGGCTGAAGGCAGAAAAAGAAATATTAGATCCTACGGATGATGATTCATCCCATGATTCAGAATGATAACACGAGTTAAAAGGGACATGAATGTTGCACAGTAATCATTTTAAAAAGCTGGAAGGTGTAAAGCTGAAGGCGCCGATTCGGCATTAACGGACCAATCTGGCAGACTGTGGAAGAAGTCTGTGATTCAATAATTCAGAAAGAAATTACTCCTCTGAAGGGAAATGTGAATAATTCAGGGTATTATGACTGAAATGAACTATTAGCTGCATACAAAACGAAGGGAATGGTGATTAATTCCACATCTGGATTAATAGCGTCTCACTCAGGCTGCGTCTGCATCAGCAGGTTCCGGCTCCTCGCTTCCCCTTCATCCATGTGGAAACAGAACGGAGAAGAAAGGAACTGTTTTCATTCAAAGTTTGACTTGTTGGCACGCTGCAGCGGGGGCAGCCTTCTGCTAAGCAGCCCAGATGATGGAAGGAGACACAGTGGAAAACGTGTGGGGGGTGTAATCCCAGGCAGCTCAGCGTGAGGTGGGCCGGTGGAGAGGCTGAACATCATCGGCTGTAAATCTACCGGCACTGAAGCACTTCTGGGATGAAAATCAGATCCAGTGGGAAGAGAAGCAAAACTGTGGCCACAGGGTCAAACCCTCCGCCGCCTGCAACTCTCCGCTCCCCTCCTACTGAGTCAAGTGCCGTTGAGCAAGGGTCATAGCTCTGCCATGACTCTCCTTGGTGGGTAATTAAAGACTCTTTATGACGTTTTCATGCCATCATCCCGTCTGCGTGCTGCAGATAGATGTGGCACAGTGCTGAGCTGTGCAGGCAGGCGGACGCCTCCGCATCTCAGCCGTCCGTCATCCTGCTCCTTTATTCCTCCCCTGTTGTAATCTGATCTGCAGAAATGTTCACAATGAAACTGATGTTTTTATTTGCTTACAGAAGCCTGTGATACACACATCAAACGCTTGACTCTGATGCGGAGGAACTGCTGCAATATTAACCAGCAGGAATAGAAAATCCGCTCGACTCAGTCCCATAGACTCCAGAAATCATCCTGCATCTACAGAAACAGAAGCAAAAGTTCAGATTTAAACGCTGCAGCTCCGGGTCCAGTGCAGCTTTATTTGTAGCACCGATTCACAGCAGAGTCATCCCGAGACGCTCTGCAGTCGACTGACGCCAAGTCAAACCAGTGGCCTGCATTGGAACTTCCAGCCCCCATCCTGAGCATGCACAGGGTGTTGGACCCCCACCCCCCCACTCCACCCCTTCAACGGGAAGGAGGAACCTGTGGAACCCTGCTCAGGAAGGGTGGCCATCCGGCTCGACTGGCTGGACAGATGCTGACAGAGAGAGGACAAATACAAGTTAATCACATCAGTGTTGTCCTGAATTCCTCCATGATTCATCTTAGAAGCAGCGATGATGAAGCTTCGGCCATGCAGAGAGCTTGCATGTGATCCTCTTTCTTTCTGACCCAGCCTCAGTCCGACCTGCTGCTCCATGTTCAACATCAGCTCTGAGTCTCGGATAGAGCTCAGCACAGTCTGCAGAAATGTGGAAAGTTTGTATTTGGAGCTGAAATTTCCTGCAGCAGAGCTGTCATGGCTGGACCGCGTGTTTCCACGTCATGACTGAGAGTGCAGCTCCGTTTGAAACGAACCCGCCTGCATCGGCACGAAGTTACAGAAGACATGCTGAGAAGCCCGTCTGCTCTGTTCAGCAGGTGAGATGAGGACGTCCCGGCCCCGGCAGCACTCTGCAGCATCTGAAGCTGCTGGTAGATGGAGAAACAGCTCCAGGCTGGAATACGATCGGATTTTAGATGAGAGGCTTTGGGGCATGATGAAGGACTGGATTGTCTGTTCTATGATATTGGAAAAGAAACAGGTTTTTAGTGTGAACTTTCTCTTTTTCTCCCCAAGCGATGCCACATATTCGGCCTGGTGCCATTTATGGATATTTTAGGAAGTGAGCGGGCATGAGACACGCATTCTGTGTGCAAAATTCAGTTGTCAGATTTTGCTTGCTCTCTTAAAAAATCAATTGCTGTCCTCACTCTGCTAGCAGAGTTTGTCACATCCAGAGCTGAGCAGTGATGAAGCGCGTTAGCACTTTTCCAAATGGATGGCCTGCTCGTTTCCAAGGTCAGAGAAGCTGCCATCTGCCGCTGCGTGATGTCCAGCACGGCCGGGACCTTTATGGATGCACATTTACTGCCGTGGTTGTGCATGAAATATGCAGGCAACAGTGATACAGAGTTCAACAATGACTGACTGGAAAGTTTATGAACATTTCTGTGTGTTAAAATGATGAAGGGAGGGAATGTAGGAGCGAGTAATATGAAATATGAGATAGGAAGTAGACTGCATCGTAGACGATGCTGGAGCTTTCGTCAGTCAATTTAGTTATATTTATTGTAAGAAGCAACTTTTATTTTATTTTGGTCATGAAATAGTTTGCATAATGAGGCTTCTGGGTCAGATGTGGGTCAGTTCCAGCTCTGCCTGGTTTCCCTCGTCCCATTTTCTCACCGGGCTGCTGGGAGTTGACTGAATCAGTGTGACAGATTCCCAGAGGCCACAACTCTGCTCCACTATATGTGCACATCTTCCACTAAATATGCAGCGGCAGAAAGGACATGGCACACGGAGCCGACAGCTTTTACTGGTGTGGAGCCGTTTATCCGTCCCACCCAGCCAGCCGGCTCTGTCCTGCAGGCAGCTCCTCATATGGCCGTGCTTTAGCAAAGTGTGGCCTTGAGATAATGAATATGAGAAACTTCAGCTGAGGTAGTGTGTACACTGATTTTCTGTCCTGCACTTTCAACACTAAGCATCATCTTCATTTAGCCGCAGATACACGGCCGGATTCCTTTCAGAGAAAACCTGAGTGCAGCCGGCCGGTCGGCTCAGCTGGGGATGAGCTGAGCAATGTCTGAGCGGGGACTCTCAGCAGTTTTACAGGTGTTGCTGAAGCATAAATGCCCAGAACTGACACACCTGGGGCTCCAAGAGCAGAGAGAGCCAGACCTCCTTGTATGAGCGCTCCAGAGCCTGGTCCACATCACCGGCAGTGAGAGGGGCCAGTTCCCGGTGAGAGTAAGACTTTGTCTTTGTTTCTGATTCTGCTCATCATGTTTACGGACAGAATTTCTGGGCTCATCCCTGTTGTCCCCATTCTTCGGCTTGTTGGAAGCTAATGCATTGTAGCAGCCCTGTCGGATCAAGGTCCCCAACAGGATGTCCAACAACATCAAGTCTTTAGTTAGTACAACACGTGTAAGTAACTTGTTTAAATCAAATGATGTGCTTTGTGGCAAATCTCAGAATTTGCAGAGTTGAAAGGAAATAACATGGAGAAGAAGAAAAGAAGCAGGTCTGAGGAAAAGTTTGTCTTCCTTTTTAAAAACAATGAGTTGGCTTAAAAAAAAGCTGAGATATAAGAGAGAGCAGGGAGGTTGTGTCCTCACAGCTCTGCCAACCCAGCCCCGGTTTCTCTTCGTTCTGTGTGAGCTTGGATCTGATTGTTACCTGCTGCTGTCCTGAAACACACTCAGTTTTCCAAAATGACACATGTCAGAGCAGAGGCCGGCATTCATCTCTCCGGCTTCACGCTGGCCGTGTGAAAGCAGCGTGGGAAGCTTCTCCACGTTTGGAGCGCACACCTGATGAGACAAAACCATAAAAAAACAAAAAGTTTGAGAGTCACGCGCTCAGCTGATGGTTTAATTTGGGCAGCTGGGTGTGAGTTTGCAGGTTTGCTGCTCTTCCTCTCCAGATATTTACCAGGTCTCTGCTTCACCAGAAACCTTTGTCTAACCTACATCAGAGGCTAGATTTAATAGATATTTAGTGAATCACAGCCCAATCCTAACCAGATTAACCGTCTGAATGATGCATGGGTGGCCATCAAGCTTAATTCTTAAAACATTTCATTGTTTGGAAACAGAAAAGAACTGTTAGCTTATTAGACTCAGTGGAGCCTGTATCTCCTCGTTTCATTACTTAACTCATGTACAAGGGCGACTTTAAAGATTAAAGCTCTGCCAGCACCCCATCAAACCTGAATACTGAATCCACCTCCACCATTATTTTCATTTCTTTATTCCTAACTTTACCCCAGAGGAAGCAAAGCAGCTGCTGACAACGGCTAATTCATCAGCGCTAATTTGCTGCGTTAAAGAGAGAGACTGCCTGCAGTGGTTGTTCCAGCACTTCCCTTTTCTGCTGCTCTTTTCCTCATTATTACCCCCCAAACACCCCCACCCCCCATACTAACCCATTCTCCCTGCTTCGTAGCTGTTGCGGACAGTATTTCATTTTCTTATGTGTTGACGTTGAAGATAACAGACTTATCTGCTTTATCTGAGATTTAGCATTTAGCTGTCTCCTTGGGGCTTTAGGCTTTTTCAACAACTTTCCAAACATAAATTAGGAATAAACTTGTGTGACAACCTTCATATGCTGCAGAAGGTTATGCATGACCCATGAGGAGGGAATTTATGCCAAACTAACTTAATCTGGGTGCATTTCATGGTAGCAACAGTTTAGCAAAGACATAACCTGATCAACCCGGCAAACACACTTTGACAGAAAGACGAGAGGGCCTGCAGCTGAACTGGGTCTGTTTTGGAGGCGGGCTTAGCCAGCTGAGAGGTAACCAATCACAGAGACCTTCATGGCCTCTTCTGCAGACCATGAGGTGGATCACAGATTAGCTGACGCTGACATGGGAAAGCTGTTCATTAGAAATATCCGGATCATTTCACCTCAGTGGCTTGATACTGTAAGTATTCTTCATTTCATTTGACTTCCCTCCAGGTGAGCAACAAGCAGTAACAGAGGCGTAGGAAGAATTGAATCGGGTGATGTGGCAGCATATGAGATGCAGACGGTAGATGTTCTTGTAGAAACGGATCATAAAGGAAAAGCATCCGCACCGAAACGAGAGGCGCTGGGAAGGGTTTTCAGGCCATTTGTTACAAGTTGCCATGGTGGAACTGGAACAGAGTGGAAAACGATGCTATGATCCTAAAAGTTTCAGATCCGCTGTTTGTGTTCCACATCACACTTTTCTGTGTTCCCAGCTCTCATTTCCGAGTTCGGTGTGAAAACGCAGAGGCAGGCGCTACTCCAACGCTGTAATTACAGAAAAAATATGTCTTTAAAGGAAATAAATGGCGTAGCTGCGAGCTTCATCACACATTCTCATGCACAAATAAAGGCTGGATGTTCCTTTGAAGGAGAAATGTTACAAAGAAAAACCTTTTCATTTAAGCTTTTCCTTTAAATTAGCTCACTAAGAGTTATTTTCTCACTTATTTTCTCTTTATGCCCTTTTATTCCAAATAATTCATTTATTTTAGATAAGCCTCTGCTGTGTTTGTAGAAGGCAACGTTGAGGCCATGACTCAGAATAAAACCTGAAACCGGCATTATTCTTTGTGTTTTGGTAAAATGAAAACCCATCCAGTTGGAAAATAGTCGGAAGGCCCAATTTCAGAGATTAAGACCATGTGGAGCCAAAATGACACAAGGTTCAGCCGAGATTTGTTCTTTTTTTGGAGACAGCTAGTGATGCCTTTTCATGTTACAGACTGTACCGCAGCATTTTTATTTCCTTTCCCACTAAGTAAAACATTACTGTCATGGTTCCATGTAGCTCCTTTTCTTCTCTAGTTATTCCTGATTTATTCATTAGAAAGCATTTTGCAGCCAAGTTTAACTCTGTTGTTTTCTCTTTCCCTCTCTCTTGCCTGTGTCTGCTGCCTCGTCGCTGCCTGCTGCGGATCTTCTACCTCTGCGTTGCATCATCACTAAATGTCTCTTTAAAGGTAAGAATCTATACTTCTGGGATTTTATGAAGCTGCTACCCCAGAAATATTTGCTGGATATATGAAGAATTACCAATTTATAGGCTCTGAAAGAAGCACGATATACAGAATCCAATGAGTCTGAGTGGATTTGTTAGCGTAATCACCTGAACAGTAGCCGATCGTGATTAACTCTGCTCTGAAGCAACAACGCTGAGAGCTGCTACTCTGCGGCCGTAATGCTGGGAAAATGGGCTTCATCTTAGAGAAGCTGCTGAGCTCCATATGGAATTACAAGAAAAAGCTGAAGAAGAACTTGTTTTCTTTTACAGCGAAATATTGTAAAATGAATGCTGGTAAAGTTAATCTGTGCAGCCGCAGGCTCCTCGGCAGCCATTAGGACTCAGCCAGCAGACTTTCTGCTCTAAAACTGCAGAGATTCATTCATCAGAGCTGATTATCCCTCTGATGCAGCTGTATGGCTGGAAGTAGATGTATGAAGTCGATTTTTTAAAAATATACACATTAACTGGCTTAATGATGACACCACACAATGAAAAGAGGTGATGAAGCATGAGCTGCGTCAGATAAGGCGAGCACGTGGGCCTCGCTCTGTGCTCGCTTGCAGCTCTACAGCGCAGAGCTCTACGTCTGCCACAGATCACGGAGCAGGAAAAACATCCCTCTGTCTTTTGTTTCAAGCTATGGGTGGGACTGAATAAGAAATGAAGTGGCTCTACAAGACGAGAGACGAGCCTGAAATACTAAAACATGTGTGAACGCTGAAGATAATCCCTCGCAGTGACCAACCATATCTCCAGCACGACTCAACAATTTGCGGTGGAGGCCGACAGGAAGTTGTATACAAACTATCTGAGGCGCTCATAGCTGTGCCAAATGCAGCGGGCCTCTACCGACTCCGAGCAAACACTGGGAACAGCTCAGCCCTGCTCCGGTTGGATCAGACCTTCTATTATAAAACAAAGCAAATTCAATTAGACAGCTGCGAGAACAGGAAGCAGAAGCACACGGCAGAATGTGTGTTTCTGTGGCTTTATCTCCCCCGAGCCTGGCAGAGCAGTCCTGGGTCTAATCTCCTCTTTGTTTTCGCTGGCATTGTTTCCCTTGTGTCCATCACTCTTTTCTACCCAAACCGTTTATCTCCAGTTCAGGAAAATGTACACAAAACACCTCAGCCTCCTGAAGCACGGGCGGGGGAGGGAGCTGGCAGTGGGGACAGAAAGCCTCTTGGCCTCGCAGTTTATATCCGTGTGTCTCCTCACAGAGCCGGGTATTGATTTTCTGAAGTGCCAGCGATGTGCAGGCTATTATGATTCCGGACCGGACACTGCATTGTTCCCTGGAACAATAATAAAAATGCCATCCGTGTCAGCTGTTAGGTTATCGTATCAGCAGCCTGCGGTCAGACGTTGCTTCATCACATCGCTGCTAAACTCCATCAAACACCAGCAAGGACAAACGGAGCGTTGGGACGACTTGTTCAGAGGAATTCTGGCCCACAGAAGGATGGAGAGCTCCGTGACCATGAGACCTCAGACAGGATGGATTTTAGATGAATCTTTCATGTCCAGAGTGCCTCAGTGCTGCGCTGGGTTGGCCCTCATGTTCTCCTCATTCTCCTCAATAAATCCTTACTAAACTAAAACTACTAAAATGTTCCAGTACCAGCTCGTCCTCTATATCGGAGCCTTCTAGTCCCGGTCTTTAGTTCCTGGTGTGGTAAATGGTAAATGGACTTATAGAGCGCTTTTGTAGTCATGTGACCAATCAAAGCGCTTTGACACCACATGTCACATGCACCCATTCACACAGCACCTATATTGATAAGTAACTAATAGGGGTGTGACGATACACTCAACTCAAGAGACGAGACGATACACGAAATTGGATCCACGAGACGAGACGAGATTTTCACAATACTTGAATTTAAAAAAAGACAATATGAATTATTAAAAAAAACTTACTTCTGAATTTAAGCCAAATGGTTGATAACTTTAACTTGCTTCCTCTGCATGTGTTTCACAGTTGAACTTTTTCCATAATTAAAATCTAAATAGTTATTATTCAAGGCAAATGTGTATAACTGCTAAACCCTAGTAAACAATGGAGGAATGTATTGGTGCTGTGTGCGCCCACCAGGCCGGTGTTAGGTGGTGTCCTGGAAGGTGCGCTGAAGCGGGTCTGGGCCGGGATGAGAAGGAAACCGCTGGAAGCCGCTCATCAGCAGCTCCAGAACATCTCTGAGTTATCTGGTGAACTCATACGCGGCGCATAGATGATTGATAGAGCCGTGCCGCTCTCTGATTGATCACATGAAGCCTGCCTCGCCCTCTGCTGCCTCCGCCTCTGTTAAACAAACCGACGGCAAATCCTACCGACGCGCGTCACAACCGTCAGACAACTGCCTGTCCTTGATGCGCGCGAAAATCCAGCGTCTGACATTTGATTGACCCGGATATCAACTTCGGGCGTTTCGCACGTCTTTGACGCCGCGTTTGATCTGAACGCACCTACATTAATTTGTGCACAAACTTGGTCTCTATACCCGCGAGACAGCTTTACACTTAAAAGAGAAATATCGTCAAATTTAATCTCGCAAGATCTCGTGGGGTGAGATCTCGTCACACCCCTAGTAACTAACATTCACACACATTCAAACCCCCGATAGGCACATCGGGGGGCAGGATAGGGTTCAGTGTCTTGCTCAAGGACACTTCCACATGTAGTGGAGGGGAATCAAACTGCCGACCTCCTGTTTAGTACAGCTCTATCCACTGAGCTGCAGCCGCCTCATTCTGATGCTCAGGGAGAACTCCACCATGTCCACATGACCAGATGCTGATCTGATTGGCTGATTACTTCTGTTTGCATGGATTTAATTCGGTGTGCCTGATAAAGAGGCCACTGAATGTGTTAGCATACTCACCAAAGTTTAAATCTCCTTATTTATAATGTAGAGAACTTCCTGTAGAAGTGAGTCCGAGCTAACTGAAGCATTACGCTACTTTCAGCACATAGACGGACGTGGCCCAGATGTCTGTGTGTAAAAATAACTCCTCGTGCCTCGTCAGTAAGTATGACAGCGATAGCCGTATCAAGCTGTCATCCTGGACTGCTAATTAATTCGTTCCTTCCTTCTGTGGCTGCAGGAGTTATTTCTATCAGTCTAAGATGCTGGGGAGGATCGCAGCACAAAGTAGTGAAAACTGATCAAAGGAGGATCATAAAGTATAAAACCTGCATCTTCCAACTGCAGGCTCGCCCCCAAAATGGAGTCTTTTCTCTTTTATTAGTCTAGTCTATGCCATTTAACAGTTAACCAAATCCAATTAAGAAAAGCAGACTCGTCATTTTTCTCTTAAACACTGAGGGCAACTTCAGCGTAGGAGAAGTCCATGAGAGAGAAACGATGAACAACCGTTTAACCTGTGAGATAAAGCAAGCAGAAAGCCAGCGGCGTCCCGAGGCCAGCAAGGTCAGAGAAGTGGAATGGCTGCAGCCCTGACAAACCCATTAACTTCCACCCAAAGGCTGACGGAGGCGCCGAACATGCAGGAAAGCCTCCCCCTTTGTTCATCTGCTCTTCTGGATCTGTGGCATCATTTTCATTATTTGCAGAGTTTTGAAGTTTAGATGAAGATAAACTTTTAAACACTATAACTTTCGGACTTTTGTGCTCTGATTATGTGTTGGAATGTGTTTATTTCAGGTTCATCTCTTGAATATTTTAAACGATGTGGTCCACAGAGCTGGAAATGAATTTAATTGTGTCGGCTCACACTTTTCTCAGAATTAATAATAAACGCCGGCCCCGCGTCCCAAGGTTACTTACTGAGGCTCAACCTGGTGCCTTATTCATGCAGGTAAAAAGCCCGTTACCTGTCCGAAGCAGAACATGCAGACCCCCCCAGCTCAGCCTCAAACCAGCAACCTTCTTGCCACCTCATTTTTGTCCCGACTGGAAGCAGGCTGAGCTGCTCCGTGCCCGCCCATGGCAAACACTGCAGATGTCGGATTTATTAGGATCCGATCTGGCTTGTAAAGCTGGTAAAACACCTGCATGTGTGATGAAGCGAGCAGGAGCCTGCAGATGTCTGGCAGTGATTTACAGGGAAAGTTGGTGGAAGCTCCGGGCAGATTAGGAAACTATTCAAAGCCGTCCTAATTGATTGGGCTGCATACACGATAATCTCTGAGTCAGTTATGAGCAGTTTGCGTTTTTGCTGCGTTCACATTTTACCAGAAGCATTTCTCAGCCTGACTGTCGGAGGTGGAAACATTCGGGAGGAAGCCGTTAGCGTCATCATTCCTCAGCGCGGATGAATGGTGACTCAGGTGTGCTCCGCTCTCATCATGTGACCCGGACAGTGCACATGCATCATGCATCATGCAGGTGATGGGAGGGGTCTTTGGAAAGCAAGCTTTTAAAGCTCCAAATCAATCTTACTGTGTTTAAAATATGCAAAATAGATGTTGGATGATAACCCATCAGTGGTTTATGAGTCAGACTTACTCAGCAAAATGTAAAAGTAGGAAATGATGCAGCTTTTACATCAGGGCCCATCTCTGCTTCTTTCGTTTTCTTTAATCAATGCTTTTGAGTCGGGCTGTTAATAAAGGCCACAATGTTCTGGTTTTACCGTGACAATGCCGTGTTGGTATCAATATGTAATCAGTTTTTGGGCACCTTTATGAAATACTTCCAGGTGATGAAGAAGGAAGCTCCTTAAACCAAAGCTACCTGAGATGGGGTGTGTTCATGTGATCCAAGCAGGAAGCACGGGGCCTGAATGTGCCGGGATCTCACCCAGAGAGAGGGGATCAGAACGGTGGGGGTCATGTTCAAGCATAACGTCGCTCCTTCACCGCAGGAAGCAGCTGCTGTAACCTAAAATGTTTCCCATCCGGCAGCAGAAAGCAGCCAAACGTGTGTTCAGCATCGTTCTCACTGCGCCGCTTCATGAGCAGGTGTTCAAAGAATCGGAGCGATATTGTCCTTCTGAGCGACATGCCTCATTTTGTCACATCCACCTGCCTAAACGCTGAGCCGTTTCCCCCCAAAGCCCTGCTCCGTGCACCTATTCACAGGGTTACAACAGATGCAGCTGTTTCCATAGCAACTGCAGTGCAGGCAGCAACAAGCCTGCGGTGGGCTCGGCGTCTGTAGTGCTCATGGCTGCATGCGTGAGTGCAAAGTACACAGACTGAAAGCACTTAAGAGTTGCGTCTGCTTTTGTTTAGCAGCCGATTGGTGGGATGGTGGGGTTCGGCCTCGGTGTTTTGTGCGGAAAGCTTTCTTTTGTTGCTCTCTGATACGAGCAGCCAGGACACTACAAGTTGCAGGATTATCCCAAACAACGCGGCGTTACTCACTCCAGCAAACAGCCGCGTGTCTGCAGACTCTGAGACATGAAATGCTGCTGAAGCATTCAGAGGGTGGCATCGCCTCATGGACAGCTGATCTATGCTGCCAGCTGCTAGATACCGCCCAGGTCCTCATCAAGCTGCTGGCTTTGCTCCCTGTCTCCTCATTATGTTCTGATTCCTTTGCTGTTTGCTGCTTTCGAGCAGCACAGGGTGAAGATGGGAGTCTGAGCAGGTGATGTAGATGCCTCCGTACGAGGTAAAGGTGCAGCAGGGAGACGGAGACGGGGGGAGGTCTGCATCCAGGCTGTGCTGTTAGCAACCATCTGCAGGCAGAAGGACGGCGGGACATTCGGACTTTAATCCCAGAATTCAGATTTTACTCTTGGGTGGCCCTGATGCTCCTTCATGCGGAGACAAAGCTGGAGGAGGAAAGTCAGAACTTCACACTTTCTGTCTGCAGGCTGGAGGAACGTCTCTCCTCCTTCTCTCTCCTGTCTCTTGTCATTTAATGTCATCATGTATCATCAAAGCAGAGATCATCTGTTTAAAGTAACTCAGAGAATCCAAGAATAGAGTGCTGCCAGAAAATATATAAAGGGCAGAAATACTAATGCCTCCTTGTTTTGCATATTTTGTGTGAAGTCCCTCAGGCTGCCTTCAGAAGCAAAGCAGTACACGTTATGTGGATGGAAGCTGCAGGGACGCAGATATATAAGAGAGGCGATGATTCCCTCCTCCCAGAGAGATGGATGAGGTGCATCTTCTCCACATGAGATCATAACTGCTCCCCATCCACTGGATTTCCAGCCGCAGTGCTCACAGAGATGAGATTGCCCAGCAGCAGATTACAAAAGAAAGTTTGTGGTTGCATGTGAGGGCGGGGCGACCGCGCCCCCACAGAGAGAGCCTTCGCCCGTCCGATGGTGCAGCATGCTGCGACGGGACACGGCCCTCTGCTGCCATTCAGCCCGCTGGGAATCTAACCCACAACTCTGGCCGGGGAGCTTTATTTACACAGGATTCATCATAAAAAGGAAACGGACAAACTCATAAAAACTGGCAAAATAATTCAGAAACGTTCGTTAAAACCAGAGAAATGAAATCTGCTCTGAAAAAAACACATTGAATCATGGATATAATGAAGCCTGAGCCACCAGCAGAGATCCAACGGCTCAGAATACGGAGCTGGGCCGTAATCTGAGCAGAACAATCGGGAATCTTCCATCAGCGGTCAGACTTTACGAGTCCAGCCTCACAAACACACAGCAGATCATATTTACTCCGTTCGCTGAAGACGTCCATCGCATTCCTGCAAACAGATCCGGATCTCTGCAGGCTGCAAGGACAGATGTACTCGTAATAAAACGACGGATCCCAGCTTCCACAGGTTTTCTCTGAAACATGAAACATTTCCAAAATAAAACAACTAGAGAACATCTGCAGGGAGCAGAATAAAAGGATTCATTTTACCCAATTACAAAATAAAAGTATATAAATATTTGTTTAATCAATTTTGACGGGTCCGAAAAACACAAATATTTACATCTAGTTACCATGGCAACATCTACTAAAGGTCTTTATGCCAGCAGCTCAGGAGTTACCAGATCTACGGCTCTATTAGAGACAGATCTACGTTCCATCACAGATCCAGGCGGAGCAGAGGGGAAACGGTTTCTGAACTTCGGAGCGACTGATGTTGCTGCTTTCCTTCTCAACGGTTAGCTAAACGTTTCTAATGCTAGCTAGCAGTCTGCTGTACTGTTACCTGGTGTTATGGCACTGCCTGGTGGCAGGGAGGAGTTACACGTGTTGCTGTCCCCTTTTTTAAGCAAAGCTCCACAGTTCCTCGATGCTAACGTTACGTTAGCCAAACTCCATTTAGCCTGTGCAGACAATAGCGTGGCTAAATAATGGAGACTGAGGTCATTTCTGGGACAGATGTGTCACTAACAAGGCCTCTTTGCAGAATAAAAACATAAAAAAGGAACCGGTCTCAGCTCCGTGTTCATTTCCCGACGTTTTCCAGAAAAGCCGGTTCGGATGAACGAATTAAAATCTGTCCCTTCATATTATTTAGTCTGACGTTCGTTTCACACTCGCAGGATTAAAGACGCCTGAAGTGTAGAAGTTTAGATCGTTTTCAGTCACACCCTCAGGGCTTTAGTTCCATTTAAATGGAGAAAATCTGAAAATGACTACGTCAAGCAGGCAAAAAGATCCAAATATTAAAGCTGCGTTAAAAAAATTCATCAGATGAGGGAGACGGATGGAGAAATGAGGCTGATATTAAAACGAGGGACTTGTGCTGTTGTCTGAGTGTGAGAACAAATCATCCGTCTGTTGGTTCAGAAACGCTTGTTTTCTGCTGTTTCCGTGCATTTTCTATCATTCTATGGGCACTCTGAAAAGATTCGAGCCGTAAATCAGAGTGAAGCGGCCGGTCAGTGCAGCAGCAGGGTTAACTGTCCAGCTTTCTACATGACAGCCAAAGTCTGGAGGCCGAAGCGGCTTCTGTTAGCAGCTAGCCGCTGGTCTGTGTAAAATGGAGCTGAAGCTAAACTCTGCAGCCCCTCAGATCCCCAGCTCGATGTCCGGCTGTGATGTTCCCCGTGTTTCCCACAGGGAGCTGCGACGTGCTTTCAGAATGAGGATGACTGCTGGATGGTATTCGTCTACATCATAACGTTACTGTTTCTGCAGCGAGACGAATGATGGAGGTGACTGGAATAGTGATGAGGCGATGAGAGACGATGCGTGGCCTCGTACAGCTGATTTCTGCAGCTCCTCTAAAGGTTCCCGTCTGACCTCATGCTTCAGAGTTCAGCAGCTGCATGTAGGCTACTAGGTTTCATGTACAGGACATTTCATGGTGCTTTATATACAAACATTAGAAACATTACAGCAGGGAGCAGAAAGCAATAAAAGGACTTAAAAACAAAAGTAGAATCACAAAATAAGAAAATAGAGAGAGAAAGAAACCCTCAGAGAGAAAAGAAGACCAGGAAGTAGACCTGACCCTGGTGATCTGAGCGATCTGGTTGGTTCATAACAAACCAGAAGATAATATATATTAATAATTTTTGCTTTGTTAACTAACAGGATTTAGAAGTTGAATCTTTGACAAACAGGAAGATCTGAGGACCGGTGTTATATGATCCACTTTCCTGTTTGTACCAAGTCAGCTGCTGTTACAATACATAATAAAAACAGAGCTATCTGTTTTGTTTCATTTATTAAATAATAGAATGAAACAACTTTGGGGAATTTATGGAGCTTTTTTTTTTATTTTTGAATGAACAGGGAGCCGTGGCAGATCATGTCTGAATGTTATCATTTTTCCCATTCGAGTCCCGGTCGAGGCGGGATCTGAATCTTTTGCTGGTCTTTCTGCTTCCGTCATTCATGACACTTTTCTTCCATCCTTTTCTTGCTCAGCTGTCTCAGATTAGGGGAAGAAAGATACAAACTATAGAAGAGGAAACGGTGTGGTGCTCACTGGATCAATAAAAACATGACGATGGCTCTGTTTCTCAGCAAAGTAACAGCTGCTCTTCAAACTCGTGGCTGAAATGTTATAAAAGGGAAAACAAAGATGAGTTGAGGCACTCTGGATTTGCAAGTAATTTATTTTCTTCGGCTGTTAAGCCTTCATCAGGGTTAAAACGATTTTTTGCAGTCTATGAACATGTTTGTTAGTCTGAGAGCCTTCTGATTGGCCCAAAAACATCTAGAGATTTTAACAGAAGTGCATCTTTACCAATCCGACAAGGCTGTGGACTGAAGATGTTTCATCTGCTGTGACTGCTGCTGTCCAGCATGGGATGATGCTGACTTGTAACAGGGATGTTGGACTATCTGTGCATCGCTCTCTCCCTCATATTCCAGTCTGTAAAACAAGTAAAACTGAATAATATTTGAGATCGAACTTGAGTAATTTAGAAAATGTCACTGGTTTGCCACTAATCAATGTGTCGCTCGGGTTAACGGCACCCTTCAGAGTTTTTATTCACTCGAATGCAACACACAGTCATTTGTTCTCTTTCAGCATCAGGTCTCCGCTAACAAAGCAAAGCTGCTTATTTTAAGTTTAGAGGAAATAATAATCGGTTCCTTTTAAACGTCTTAGGTTACAGTACCTACAGTAACATCAGAACGAGATCTATCATCACATGGCAGCATGCCGTAAAGGTTCATTCTGCTTCACGCTGGATGGATTTACACGAACACGGGCCATGCAGCAGCTATGACTTAATTATGGAAGAGTCTGCTCCCACAGAAATCCTACATCTCATGGACATTGAGTGCATTTCCATGTTCATGCAGGCTCTCTTTGGCCTGCAGGATTTGTCCAGATGAAACAATCAGCTGTGGCTGGAGAACTGAACGTGGATGAAAAAGAAGCTGCTAACTGAAAGTGTGAGTGGATTGTGAAGTGCTCTGACTTTTGTTGTGCGTCACGCTGCTTTGTGTGAGAGGACGTGTTTACCTGAAGCTGCACATGCATAGGTGGTGGGTTTTATGGGGCGTGTATTTATGTGATGGTGTGATGGGTAGATGCTGGATTCTCAGCTTAAGCTGTGACTCATTATTTCCCATATTCCACCAGGATTCTGCAGCATTGCTGGAGTTATTTAAATAAGGCATTTGGGATTTCTCTGTGTCTTAGCTCTTAATTTCCATATTGATTCCTTTTGTGTTTTGTGTTGCCTGGAGAAAACCCCTGCAGAGTTCTGTTCAGCTGCTCACACAAGGAGACGACAAGTTCTTTTGTCGATGACAGCGACTCCACTTCGTGTGCAATGAGTCCGTTCTTATGTTGATGTGTGGAGGGCTTTCTCAGAAATCCGAACAATTTTCTTCCCTAAATATAGTGTTTTCAACGTGCCAAGGAGACGACCAGCATAAGGTTTCAGGTTGTTTTCTTTTACTTTTGGTTTATTTGATGTTAAATCCTTCCTGCGTGTAAATGAAGATGACTGAAATCGCGCACCCAGCACTGATCAGTAATAACCACGGTGATGTCATAGCTCCATAAACTTCCCCTCATTTCAGCCGAAGCTCAGACAGAGAACCAGTGTCAGTTCATCCTGAGCTGCATGTGTCGCTGGTTCACACAGGGTGGAGGTGACTACAGCTCACCGGCAGAACACGGGAGGAGAAAACGTCCTTCCTGACGGATGCATCATCACAAAATCTAATACTGATTACCTAACCTTTCAGGTGGGAGTCTTTGAGATCAGATCAGACGGACTCTCTGCACTGAATCCTTTCTCGTTTCCTTCTGCTTCCCTTCCGACAGCTGGCCTTTGCAGAGACGATCACATATCGTACTATGATGTAATAGACGGTTAGAGGTAGAGCTGCATCCTCCGAGACGGATATTCATAGTCTTCCTTTTAGGTAAACCTCAAACTTTTTCAATTTGTATGTGTCATCTTCATTTCTTATTCAGCAGTTACACATTTACTGTTACACATCTTAACACATCTCAAGTTTTCCCTTTGCTGTGACTCAGCTGAAACAGTGCGAATGGCTGCAGATGTACTCATTACATTATGGGTGTGCACGTTCCGAGCGCAGGCAAGGCAGGTTGATTTGCATTGAGTATTAATATAGAAGCAATTCAATATGCTCTAGGACATAAAGAGAAATACAATCAAGGAAAAACAATTAAAATCATATTAAGACAGAAGTAAAAGGGTGTGCAAAATCATAATAAATTATATAAAATAAGTTAATTGGAAATGTTTAAAAGCAAGCAGCAGTTTAGATAAGTTTAACTCGACACAGGCCTCATCGGGGGGGTTCAGGTACCTTGACATATGACAGAGATTTCTGTTTCTGTTTGAGCGTTAATCAATAAAAAAATTTCTGTCTTTAATATGAATAATTATCTTTTTCTTGATTTAATCTGAATGGAGAATTAATCAGGTTCAGTTTAATCAATAAAAGAACGCTAGCTTTAGGAAATGATTCAATTACAACAGGCTGGAAGTTGACAGTCTACATATCAGTGTCAAAACCTTTTCCCCACGCTGTGTCACCATGACAACACATCCTGTTACTGGAAAGGCTGACAAAATCTAAAGGATGCCGATGGGTTCCCGATGTAATAAAAACAGAGGCAGGATCGGTGTGAATGGATTGGATCCGCTTGTGTTGGTTCTGAAATACAAAGAAGTTATTTTTTAGTGCCTGATGCAAGTCGGCTGCAATGTGAAACAGCAGCAGCAGCTGCAACCATCATTTCCCAAGGTTTCCTCATAAACAAGCGGAGCAAAGTCACAGGTATTAGAAATATTGTCATTTATTCATTTTTAACTTTGGCAGCTGCTCTTGGTCAGGTTTAGGCTGTAAAACAGATGATGGAATAGAGAATTTGGTAGAAGTGATCTGAAAACGCACTGGTCCGTAACAGTTTGGTATCCTAAAGAAATGCAGAAGTTATCGGAGGAGGAACTGACTGCTGGAAACACGCTGAACGTGTCGGACTCTTTCTTGCCCCGGTTGGCTGGCATGCTGCTGGATGCCTCTACTCTGGGTTCTTTAAGGCTTTTAGGATAAGTAATTGGACTCTTTATAGAAATGGACGTAGCTCTCTGTTGCAGCAGCACCATCCGTACGGTTAAAGCAGAATTAATTTTCTGCTAAAAATGACCTGAGCTGGATAAAAAATCATGCTAATGTAATATTCAGCTGAATAGTTATGTTTATGTGAAAATGAAAAATTGTGGCTTCTTCACAGAATCTTAACAGCAACTTGTCATTTTGAGCTTATGAGAATTTATGAACCCTTGAAAGGATGAGCTTTGTTAAAGTCGGCGCTACGATCGCAGAGAGCAGGGCTTATGCTCGCCATGTTCTCTGCCAGGCCGAACGGGAGGCAGCAAGCGAACCGACATTCTTTCTCCATCTTTTTTTGCATGTGATCAAAGAGGAAAGTTTGGCCCAGGCACCAAGGTTAACTGGGGACACGACCGTGGAAAAGCATGCAACAAAGAAGTCAGCCTCCTAAATAACAAACCGAACTGCTTAAGTCCATCAAAGTGTGTTTGGGTGGTTTTAGGTTTTCTCTCATCCTGACGCTTTGAAATGAAAACCCTGTGAGAAGTGGGTGCTGACAGCAGGGCATGTCTGCAGGGAGAGCTCTTTTTAAGAGCAAACAAATTTGCCTCTATTTTTTGTTTCATATGCATACATTCATAATTGGTCTAAGGGGTTGCCATAGAAAGCACTATGAGTCTGATTAATTCCTGACAGCGGTCGCAGTGAAAATAAACGGCTTTGGGAATCGGGGTGCGTTCCACATAGGCAGAGAAGTGGGGTAAATTTAGCTGCCCTCAGAGCAGAGGGATGAGCAAGAGCGACTCAAGCATCGGCCGTCAGATATACAGACGTTTTCTACGAGGATGTCACGCCGTAGTTAACTCCTGAAAATCAGTGAAGAAGAGAGGTTGCTTCATCTTTCACTTCTGTAAAACCGAAGAAGTTAATGGGCTTAATGCGCATTACAAAAATGATTTTCTTTTCTATGAGCAATGAGTTTTAATTAAAATCAGTCTGTAGTGAAATTACTCCCAATGAAAATGGAATCTGTTAAAGTTTAAATGGACCAAAACACAAATGAACCCTAAGTCACCCTCTGAGCAGCATTAATCTGCTCACTAAATGTTTTACAACTTCTGCTGAATAACAGTTCAAAACGCGACCCTTTAAATGCAACCATGTCCTCAGAGACAGAAGGCCCTTATCTACCACCAGGATTGGCTGAAAATGAGGAAGTTCCATGCGAAAATCAACAAAAGAGGCACTTTCTTACTGAGCACTTTACCTAAAGCTTTGGTATAAAAGAGCTAGCAAGGGGAGTTAGCTCAGATTAGCATGAAGGACTTCTGCAGCTTGGCTATCCATCTTCACAGAAAACTGAAATCATATTTCAACTTACTTTCCAAATGAGTGGTTTTGTTGTTAATGGCTCAGAATAAAAGTAAATTTCAAAAAGTACAACCAAAAAGGTTGACAACTAACAGCTAGCATGAGGGCTAGCTGTTAGCAGTTTGGACAATGCTTTCTGGCTTACATAATTAGCTAAGTCTGCTGACATTTTAGATTAAAGGAACATTATAAAGTAATGTCAATGTACTTAGCTTTCTAAATTACATGTAATTACAGCCAACAGTGGCTAAAGGTAAACACGAGTTAAACTGGCAGGAAAACACCAGCAAACATTAAACTTACTAAAGAAATGCTAATCAAGTCTTAAGTGTGTAAAGCACACAAAGTCAGACGGTTGTTGTAACGCCTTTTTTTAACAAGCATAGCCTGCTGAAAGAGAAGGTGAAAATAATGTAACACATAACGCTCGCAGACTTCTAGTTTCAACAAACCCCAATCTTACCTCTGTGGTTTTATTTTCTCGGTCTGAGCCACTGAGAAAGAATGAGAAATGCTGCACATTCATCAGGCTCTGTTTCCAAATCTGAGGATGATTTTCTATCAACCGACACTGAGGCTAAATGCACAGGATGTCCAGTTCTCCCACATGAATTTTAATAACACAAACGCATGTTTTCATGTTGCTGAATTACATCCCTAAGGTTAGAGGCGGCTTATGCTGTGTTGAAGAGACGTGCCCAGTGACTCAGCTTGGTGTTTACACATTACCAGACCGGCTGTTTGGGACTAGAACACTGAAATCATGGAGCAGTTTCTCCTGACTCACGGTTTTATAAACTTGTTATCATGCGGTTTCAACATGTTTGTGTTAACTTAAAGTAAAGCGTGTGTAAAAGCCCGCACAGTGACCGATGTCAGCCTGTTACGCTGCTGTTGTAACATTACAGGAGAGTAAAAAGTACGAAGAAGAGGACGCAAGACGTGGGCGAAGTGCTCTCAACTAGTTAGATCTGCAGGTTTTGTTTATGTGAACCCCCCCTTTCTTCATCTTGGCTGCTTTGGGTGCGTGCAGCTGGACTCTGGGGAAGTTTCTTTTGTTTCTGTGGTTAGCAGAAAACAATAGATACTCTGGATAAAGCACACCAGCAAAGGTCTCCCTTACCATGACAAAGCTGGGGGCCAGGCAGTGGTCACCACAGCACACTTACACTTTACAAACACACGCGCACAATCATACACAAAAATATAAAGCCAAGAAAAAACCAAACACCCCACCTAGCGCTGGCCTCAGACATGCAGCACAGAGCAGAAATGTTTCGGGGTTTTCCTGTTTTTAACCAGTAATGGAAATACGCGGAGCACCAGTTATACGGGATAATGATGCCATCATCGACATCTTTCTTCTTATCATTTCCTCACCCTAACCCACTTAAGGAGGTCTTTTTTCTTCTTATATTACGGAATCAATATCTCATTTCTCTCGTGTTCTCGGTTAAAAATAAAACCAATAGACTTTAATCAAGGCCACAGAAAGTTTCATTTCTTTGAACCTTCAATCCATGAAGTGTGAAGTGTCTTCTCATTGCAGCCATGGTTTCTGGTGATGAAAAGAGCTTAAAATCAGACCCAAGCCAGATACAATTCAGGCTCTTGGTTGATTCGGTAAATGGGCCTTTTGCTCATAGTTTCACCCTAAGATTTTAGGTTTGTTTTCAGGGTTTTTTTGCACAAAGTCGTGTGGAAATGAGCCCATATCTAATGACTTTTTAATACAATTAGAGCACAGAAGGAAGGCTGTTTATCAGAGTGATAATAGAGTGGAAATATCTCAACATGTCTTTTATGAATTCTTAATAAGGTAAACATGTCCGAGTATTAAAGCTGTTTGAGTCCTTCATCCCCAGCAGTTTGCTTCTTTTCTGTAGTAAATAAGCGGGATGCTCCCAAACTGTTTGCTGGATAATCGTGTAAATAAAAGCTCCAGAGAGTGCTTGACTTCTTCTGGTAAATCTCCTGGAAGTCATTTAGTTTGTCTGGCATTGTTTCTCTCCGGACGTGTGCTGCAGCTTGAACGACTGCGTTGCCATGCGTGATGATTATCATCAACACCTACATTTCCAACAACATGGAGACTTCTGCTGCGACACGGGAGAAAGTACAAGATTTGTTGACCGATGTTGAATTTACATTTACAAAGAATTCTACACGGGTTTCCGTCCAAGACTTGAGAGCAATTGTTCCTCACATTCAGTGCAGCAGATGATTATTTTCAGGCCAGTGGAGAACAAACCAAACTGTTTACCCCTTAAGAAATGATCAGAGCTGAAAAACAGCATTAACAACCCAGTAAGGAGGAATAGTTTCAGGCCATGGAAGTTCTCTGGCTCGCTGCTGAAAGCTTTTCCAATCGTCTCTGACATCCTCATACTTCTTCCCCACATGCTCTATTTAAGAATCTTTGCTCTTCTTTGTTTGTTAAAAACTATGGAGAATATTAGGAAAAGTCCTCAACTTCATTTTTAAAGTTTAGCAGTCCCCTTGAGAGCGAATTTGCAGGATCCTCCCCAGGAGGATGAGCAGGCAGATAGTGTGTTGCTTCCTGCTTTGTTGATAGCAGCGGTCAGCGGAGGCTGCCAAGGCTGGCACTCCGGGCTGTTAGCAGCAGATTGAGGAGACGAGGCAGGCAGGAGAACAGTTAGCTGCTGGGCCAAAGGAGGGCACTCCTAGTTAAATTGTTGCTGCAGGGGCCGATGGCTGCAGCCGAAGATGTTGGATCCACACTCAGCCTGTCCCCTTTCTCCATGCAGATATAACTGAAAATGATATCACCTTCTCACTTGTGTCTGGGTTGTCGTGATGACGGTGGATGTAACTTCCTACAGACTGTAAATGGTCAGCTATACGCTGCAGTTATCTCGGTTTGAGTTCGAGGTTAAGCTGTGAGCGACACATACGAGCTGTTACACAGAAAAAAAGCTGTCCTGATATGTCTCCTCTTCTCTTTCTAGTTTCATCTTTCATTCACGTCCTTCATATCGTCATTCACTTTGTTTATATATAGTGTGTTTTGTTGTTAAGCTATTCGATTATTTTACCTGATTGATAGGTACTTGTGAAGTTTCACCTAAAATATTTATTAAAACCCCCAGTGTGCGACAGGGGTGACGATATGACGATATTAGATAGTGAACGAATAGAAAGTGTAGACGATCCACTAAAATGAGGAGATCGTACAGATCGTTAGGTCACATTCTATAAGTTGCAGTTCTATGTTGATGCACCGACAATCCGTCACTCGGAGCAGAAGGCGTAGTAATACCACCGGAAAACATGGTGGTAGTGCTGAGCAGAAAGAACTGAGGGAAGAGCAGAAGAAGAACGGGATGGGTGGGGGTGGGGGGAAATCTGTAGAAGAAGAACTAAGACGATGAGAAAACGGTACAAATTCTACAAGCTTTAAATGTTAAGCTTTGCTAGTGTTCAATATGTGTTGGATGGTTAAAAACAACTTTATAGCAGCGCATTACCGCTGCCAACAGCGTCTGAAACCGACGTAGGATCGCGGGGTTAACTATGAACTCAGCACTGCCCCCTGGTGGCGGCAGACCATAGAAACATAAAACACATGGAAGCATGGGGCTGACCTACATACAGTGTATCTATGGTGAGTACAGCCACGCATGTGGATGTTTGAAACGTACATATCCATTTATGTGAAAAAGGAAGCTTAGCCACTATAATGCAGGACCAGAATAAAACTTTTAATAAGTTTTTATTCTTTCTACATGTTAGCAAAACTGCTACTGCTTACGTTGAAATATGTTTAGAAAGTTTCTTTGACCTAAATTGACTTTTTTCCCGTATGGGATTGTTTTACATACAGACATTTTCTGGTTGCACTGACCAGTCTCAAACATGTAAGATCGTGATAAAATCGAAATCGTGATTGAATAACAAAAAAATTATGATATGATATTTTTTACATATCGCCCACCCCTAGTGTGCGATAACCACTGCCATCTAGTGGTGCGCTAAATGATGCAAACAACCGAGCAGTACTCTGTAGTGTCTTCTTCCAAGTTTCTACACCTGCTACATGCCATCCTACATGCTAAGCTACAGACATGAACAGACGTGTGCTACATCAAACCCAGACCTTCTGGTTGCACGTTACTGAATCTAGTCACCTGCTGGTAAGCACAAGACTTAGCCGGTAGCTCGTTGTAGTTTCAATGTTAACGTCACACAGGTGCGAATAGTAGCATCAGTCCCAGAAACGACCTCTGCTACACATTTCCACAAGCTGCTGGAAAAATAAGTCAGAACATATAGTTTGGTGTGTGTGCAAACTGTGTGCGTCCTCCTGATTTGAAGCCCTGTGCTACACCACAGCAGGGTTCTCACGAATTACATGATTCGTAACAGTTTACCTAAAAATGCTAAATAAAGCCGGAACACATCTGATGTTGTTTTTCTGTTCAAAAGCAGGGAGGTTACTTCCTGTTAGCCCATTATTCTAAATTAACAGAATAATGTTATTGGGGTTTTTTTCTTTTCAAATATTTCTACCTTTACTAAAACTTGTGAGACTGTCTTGAGGGTGGACGAGCAGAAACGTTCCAGTGCTAACACTAGCCGACATTTATTGATTAATCGTTACACCCCTAAACAGAAACATACCAGGTTTGTTGTTAAAGTATTGCTGATATTTCTCATCACATGGTGCGACAGGAATCATGACCAACAAAGTAAAAACTTTGCTATAAAGAGATTGCTACAGAGATTAATCCTAACCGGGTATTTCTCAACATTAAGAAAACAAACAAAACAAAATCGAGCCTCAATGGAATAGGGTGAAGGATGAAATATCCAGCTTTACGTGTTTTTACGTGTTTCATGTCATTTTATCAGAAGCCAGTAGGTGACACTGTTTCCACAGCTGACTTTTGACTGAAGCGATCAGATGCTTTAATTCCATGCATCCAGCTCTTAGCTTCTGATGCTTTTGAATGGAACGCTGCAGTATCTGATGAACACTTCAAGTCAAAATAAAAACAAAGGAAGAAGTTAGGACCACTGCTTGACCTCCATCATCTTCAACCCTTCAAGGATATGAGATCCACTTCTTCTTTGTGCCAGTTATTTGTGGGCTCAACCTCCAGCAGTTGCATAACACAGCGGTCTGAATTTGTCAGAGGAAGATTGCTGTTACATGGAAGTCAGAAGCACCATATGTGTTTTGTTCACATGGGAGCTAGACTCAGCCCAGATTTAGACTCTTGTCCTCATTTTTCAAGGGCAAGGTATTTTTTTCCATGCCATCAGCAGTGGGCTGCACCAGTCCTCCTTTCCTTTCTCCAATATCACACTCTTGGCTCTGTTCTCCTCTCTTCACTCTGCTTCTGTCTTATCTTGCTGCTGTCTCATGTACATACATTATTTAACTATCTGAGGAGAGAAAATGCTACAATAGAGCGTCTCAGCATCCATCCAAGTCACAGAGACATGTTATTTTTACCAATCTCATTCAACCCATTCAGATGGTTAAATAAAATATGCCGGCAGCACATAGACTCTACTGGATGTAGGGGGATGCAGATGGGAGTCATCAGTATGCCGAGTATGTCATTAGGATGACACCATCCACTGACAGATTGTGGCTTTCGAATGAATTTCACCATGGAATACTTGTGGTGCATATGAGATAGGATGTGATGGAGTTTGTGCTGCAAGAATGTGATTTCATTTCTTCAATCCCCCATCCCCATCTGTTTACTTCAGCCTGGGATTTTTTTATTGAAAGCTTGGGGATAGTTCAGGTGTTCATTTGCTTTGGTTTTTCTTCTTCTCGAGCAAACCGACTGATGCTTTAGGAATGTCACGTTTCATTTTACAGCAATATTCCTTTATTTCCTGTCATCCAAGTTCAAGGATTTTACCTGTACTTCAGAAAGTAAATTGATTTTTTGTAGGAACCATGACTAAAAACAGTTGCATTTTAGTTGAATCCTAACTTTATAAGGGAAGTGTGTTGCAGAAAAATAAAAACATAAAACAGTTCTGGCAGAAGTGTGATGGGGAGCCTGTGACGTCTGTGTGAGGGGAGAATAACTGCATGTTATGGCAGCACACTGCAGTACACGCTACGGGCGATGAGCTATGGCTGTCTGTTTAAAAGTGCCAGATAAGGCTGCAGCTCCTCTTTAAAAATGCCACCAAACTCTCCGCATCCTCCATCAGCAGAGCCGAGCCCTAATGGACCCGGCACGGCATGTAGAGTGGGAGGAAAAGCTGTTATGTGTTTGGGTTACGTCTAGATTACGTGCATCGTATTTATGGACTCGTGTACATGAAGACTTTAAATAGTGTCGACTATAGAGGTTTGATCTCAGGAGCAGACTTGCAGAGAGGAATATCAGATGTGCTTTCACAGCTCAATGTGTCAATATATGAAGCGACAGAATTGCACTTGACTTCCTTTAAAGTCTCTGTGACTTCCTTTTTCTTCTCTTAGTTTGGTTAAGGAGGCAAAGATTACATATGTTCAGTCTGTAGTTTGCATTTCTTTTATATAAATGTCTCTTTTTAGGTTTTAATGAAAACTTAATGTCCAGTTTGACAGATGATAAATAAAATGAATTACCTCAGCTCTTTGTCCCCACAATTCTATCACTATATTATTATTATTGTTATTAACAACTAAAACACCATCCTGTCTCTTCTCTGAGCTCTGTCCAGGAAGTAAAAGTGGGTCTAGTTTTACTCTTGTCTGAAATCTTGCTTTGTCCCTTTCTTTTGTCCTCTGCCGGCGTCCTCTCGGGTTTCTGTGCTGACTCGGTCACGGTGCGCGCTCCGGCGTGTTGATGTCCATGTTAGCGTGTGAAGCTGTGGGAAATGCAGCAGGAATGTACATACTGAATGTCACTGAGACATGTCAGAAACTTTTGTACTGTTCCTCCCAGTTATATTAAGTAGTTAAGAGATGAACTAGAGGTTAAAGTCAGTCAACTCAATTTCAAACAACAGTAAATAAATTTGAGGCGGCTTGAATTTTGTCTGTTGCATTTATAATCTTGTTTTCCCTGAAGACAATTGGGCTTGTGGAAATTCTGATTGGCTGATAATCTGATTAATCTTACAACCACATTGATCAAAAGATCCTCCAGAAGCTGTATGAAGTCAGTCATCAATGAATAAACCAGATGAAAACATAACTTTTATTTTATCTTGAATCTCAGTGTTTCATTTTGTTGCCCTTTTCCAGGTGTTTCCCTCTTTTTTTTGTTGGCTTTACAAAATGAAATATTGGAGAATTGAAAAGTTGTCTAAGGCAATGAAGAAAACATGTTTCAGATTGGAAAATATAATGAACTCGTTAAGGTTAGATATTTTAATACATGGGTTTGGTGGGAAATATATCCTCAATTTAAAAAAGCAAAAAGAGCGGGCACTTTGTAAAATGTAAATTAGAAACAGAATGCACAGCTTCGTGATTCTCAAACCCATATTTTACACACAAACATATCAGATGGTGAAAGTGAGACATGTTACTACTTGGTGGAAGAAACGTTCTGAATCAGAAGGCAGCAACACAAAAAAAGCAGACAGAAGCAAAAGTCATAAATAAAAACCAGGAGGAGGATGTCAGGTTTAACTCTGTTAGGGTTTTCCCATCATAATTATTGCGATCGTAGCCAATCGTCCCGTTACACGCCCTAAAATCTTGGTGCTGAAGACATCAATGCATGCAGACTAACTGGCCTGGATCCAGGTCTTGGAATAAATGTAGGCTCTGATCCTGAGGCTGGCATCATCATTCTGCTGCAGTCATCGTCCTGCCGGTATCTGCGTCTGAAGGGCAGGAGGAAGGGTCTGATAGCAGCAGCAGCAGCGGATCCCGTCTTACGCACAGCGATGAAGAGAAGGGCTTCTACGACCTTGTCTGCATATTTGTGAGACAAGGACTTCCTGTTTGTGTTTTTATTGGTTGTTGCGCCTCTTTTGGTGACTGCAACCTCCAGCCTGCTGTTTTTTATCATCTAAATGAGAGAGATTATTCTGAACGGCTGCAAACTTTAGTCCTGTGTTAGACGGTGACATGAGTCCATCTGCATGCAGAGGACAAGCTCACGTTTACTTAATTGCTGTTATTATTTATCCAGCATCTCCAATCATTACTTCCTGCAACAGGTGTGGAGCAATCACTGCCACTGCAGTGGCCCTGACTGTAGAATGGAGCCATTAATAGTCAGCACAGTAATTAATTCAGGAGAGCGGGAATGCATGACATCACTCATTTTGGTGGTTTGGAGCATCTTGTTCAAATGAGCTTTGTGTTTTCAGGAAACACTCGTTAGTTGGTCTGTTTTCACCGAATGTTTCAAACCCGCTGCAGGCTGGTTTAAACACACACGTGTCATCATTTCTTACAGAAAACCTGTAACTGAATCATAAGTAGCATTATATGATGTTACTTTTATTATTCTAATGGGCTTGGCAGCTTTTGTTCCAGGCCTGAAGTCTTTACCAACTCAGAAATTCTGAAAATTTGTGTGTTGTGCTTTGAAGAGAGTTCCAATACTCTTTAAGGTTATCCCGCCTTCTGCCTCTGCGTCTTCATCGAACTGAAGGAGAAAATAAAGTTCTACCACAGTGTTTTTTACAAAGATCTCTGACTTTCTACCAGTTTGTCCATGAATGCATCAGAACAGCAGCGGCTGTTCCAACCAACCACCAGTGAGATGTTAGCAGCAGTAGCCAAGTAGCGTATGCCGTCTCACACCGTAACAGTGTTCCAAGGATTAGCCAGTACCTCGGCTCTCCAAAGAGCAGACCCTGAGAAAGAAGAGCGTATATCTCCTTTAATCCTGCAGGAACAGCTCTCTCTCTCTCTCTCTCTCAGAATGTAATCTTACACCTACAACATCTCTTACATGTGCCGTTGTCTTTATGAACAGTGGTTCCCAAACTGGGGCTCAGGTGCTGCATGCGGGTCGTGAGGTGATTTCAGGGGTTGCCAGAACATTTTTGAAAAATACAAAACCAACATTTACCCATTAACTGTTAAGCATTAATGCAGAAAAATCTTCACTTCCTAATGCCTCGTTTCCACTGAGCGGTACGGCACGGGTTGGTTCGCTATTCTGAGCGTTTCCATTGTGGATCCCTCCCATCAAACCGACCCGGGCCGTACCATTTTTAGGCCCCCTTCAGTTGTGGATCCATAGAAAATGGTACGGTCCGGTCTGGGCGGAGCTGCTGGCATCACACAGCACAACGCATTGATTGGTGGACAGAAACAAAAACAAAATAACTCCCAAAGCAGCGACACGAACCCCGGTCAGTCCACGCTAGAAAGTAAACGGTTAAAAATGGCTCCAAACATCAGCAGGTCTGATCGGCTGTGGAGCTTCAACGTTTCCTCCCACAGTTGCTGATGAAGTCACATAAAATGGTGGATGGAGCCCCGAGGAATTAAAAGGTATATATAGAGACATAACTCGTGTTGTTTTGGCTGCACGTGTGTTGGTGTCGTGCGAGTATGACCTGTGGCGGCCCAACTTTCAGTAGAAACGCTTTTTCTGATGGGCTGGACCGTTCAGGAAGTACCGACCCATGCCGTACCCATCAGTGCAAACGAGACTTAACAGGATGCAGAAATCCACATGAATCCTCCTTTTCTCATGAAGACTGAGAGTTTTCAGGCCTTTGGGAGCCCCTGTGTAGAAGACCATGCAGGAACACTTGTGCTTTTAGAGATAAATGAATAATAAAAGGATTTATGAGAAAACTTCATAGTCTTCAGTGTAATAATGAAAATGGTGCTGATAGTGGATTACATTAGTGTTTTTACTGCCTCTGTAATAACATATGAGAACACGGAGGAAAATGCTCCCATCATCAGAATAAAAAAGGGAACAAATACTTAGAAAAGTCAGCAAGAAGCGCGAGTTATCAGCGATTGCACTGACGCTTCTCTGGCCTTTGTTGACGATGATGAACGTCCATCAGGTGTCCTTTGCAAGAGATTTTTTAGGAAAAAAGTGAGCTGAAAAATCCAATTAAAGAAGAATCTGCCATGAGAGTCGACTTTTCAGATGAAAAATGTAGATTCAGTCTACTCCTCCCTCTGTATCTCAGACATGCCAGATGAGTTGCAGATCATCCATTTCTGCACAAGACATCAGTAGAAAGCATTTATTCTGTGTCCTCCCCGCTCTCCTGCTTAAATATGTAAAAAGCCTGGCAGCAACCCTCTGTATGGTTCAAGCAGCACATTCTCCAGCCAGCTGGAGAAGTTGTGCTTTTCCAGTCTTCCCAATCATGTTTAAAGCAGACACGTTTATAGGGTGACAGTGAGGGAGGAATGAGAAGGAAAATGTGCCTAATGCACTTTAAGCACTGTCATAAATTAGTTAGCATATATTTCATGGTTAGCACATAATCAACTTCTCTTATGTGTCGTGAGCGCGAGCAGAGTTTATTTCAAGTCACAGGCATTCAGGGAGAATCTCTCCAGATAATGATGATCACAATAAAGTGTTGCAGCCACATTGATTACACAAAAGTTAAGTACAGATGCATAGCTAATGAAGCTGACATGTCGCTAATGCTCCTGATACACCTCCATTCATTTTACTTGTCAGCTGCAACAAGCTTGAAGTCATTATGCTGCTGGTGTTTTCAGTGGGCTGTGAGCATCTGAGCTGATGCAGTCAGATAGTCAGAGCTCTGCATCTCTGAGAGGAAATGCGCTGGTTCTCATGGTGCCCGGTGAGAAGCTAATGCTCGTAGCACTGAGATGTGTGATGCTTCCGATTTTGGTTTAAAAGACACAAGACTTAGTTCTGAGAACAAACGTGCACCGTTCATTGTGTTTTCTGTTCCTTACAGATGTTATTTTCACGGAGTGCATGTGCTGTGAAGCAACAAGAGCATTTCATTGCTCAGGAAGAGCGGAATGAGATCAAGTTTAGGCTTTTTTAGAGATTTTAATCAGAATTGGCCTGATGTCATCAGGACCTCGCAGCCTAAAACAGGAGAAGTGTTTCTATGATGGGGCATGAACGTCTTTCCATCCGTCTGTCTGGTATTCTGTGTGTATTTGTATTTACAAAAGAAGCAGCAGAATAAGTCGGTCTGGGCTGATTGCAGATTTTCACTGCTGCTGGGAATCAATTTTTCAATCACATCTCAAAAATAACAACAGAAATGTCTGCTTTCTTACACACTCAAGTCTAGCTTCGCCTATAAAACCTTTTCTTCTTTGAATTGTGACCAGCTCAGTAACCTCTGCATTTATCTACATGTTTGTTGTAAATCCAGCTGGTCTACACTCGTTTATTAGAGAAAGACTTGAAAAAGTAACAGAGAAAGCAGCAAGCAGCACTTGGTTCTCAAACACATGATTGTTCTTTCATTTATGAAGATAAATCCAGGTGCAAACAGCTTTTTTTCTTTTGTAAACTTATTTTAAGACTACCTGCAAGTCCTCATCTGATTCAATATCATCTTATAGTTAATGTCATGTTTGGCTTTGAGAGATGAAATGCAAAGAGGTAAGAAGTTTAAAGGAAGAGTTCAATAATTAAACTTCATTAATTTGCATTAATTATAAAACAAGTGAAAATCAGATCTTTGTAAATAAAGGGATGCAACGGCATCCTTCACAGTGTTTTCACTCATGAAAAGGCCGCTTGTGAATCTGTGCAGGCACGATGGAGAACTTTGCAACTAGATTTCCTAATTTATTCATTTCTGGTGAAATGAAGGATCCTGATTGGCCAGTTTAGCTAACCACAGTCTGCAATCAGCTGCACTTTAAATGTATTTAATGGTCAAGTTCAAAAGATGAAGCATTGGCCTTTAGATATTTGTTTATAGTTTAATCATAAATTAAAAAACCTAAAATAAGATTGATAATGTCTAGAAGGAAATTTAGTGTTTGACCAGACAGTCTTTTAAAAGTAAAACCAGAATATTCCCAAACAGTTTAGACCAAAGTCATGCCTCCGTATGGGGTGTAAACAGTGCGAATGAAGAGCGAGCTTTTCTGTTTTTATCCTCCTTATTTCCGTGCTGATATCTAACTGGTTTCTCTCTAAAATGCCTGATCTTCCTCCAGATGAATCATCCAGAGGTGATTTTTTTTATATTTTATACCATTTTCCACATAAGCTCTGGCAGCAGGCTGGCAGGGCGAGGGCAGTGCAGAGGGGTGTGGTCGGGAACGGTGGAGTCTGGAGGTCATGGTGCGTGAGGCTGGCGCAGTGATTAGTGAGACCTGCCTTTAACCTGAAGCCTCTCCAGGAGCGCTGCAGTGAGGCAGACAATACCATGACCTTTCAGTGCAGGCGGGGGGTGAGAGAGGGGGGAATTTCTCCTGCAGATCAGTGTCACACAGAGGAGAGTGCTCGCCTGATCCTCTGCACAGGAAGACTCAGAGTAAAACCAGGGAGAGAAGACAAAGGCGCCCGGCTTTGTTCTAAAAAGCCTGCAGGGCGCAGCGATAGATAAATGACATGTTGGCTTATTCCGGGCTGATGGGCTGTGGCTCGGGCTTTCATGCCTTCACATTGTTTTTCACATGCACAGTGGGTCATATCATTCATGAGATTATGTTTTTACGTAGTATTCGCTGTTTCTATTTATTCTGTTTTTCTGTTTTTCAGCCTGCACTTTTTTAATTTTTTATTTCTTTAGGTTGAACTCTGGACATGTGTTTGCACAAGTATTCCTATGTACTACTTTACCGATGGCAAATAATATTTTTATCAAATCTTATCAAATTTGGCACAAACTGTCACCTGCACCTTCATTAAATTAGCTGAAGAACCTGCAAGTTAGAGTTTATTGGGTGTGAGAAATCCCATTTTTCTCTGTAATGTAGCTCCTCATGTGCCAGTTTCTGCCAGATATTACAGGATAAAGTGAAGTTCTGAGTTTGTGCAACTAGCCGATGCACTGTGAATACTGAAGAGCTTAGCTGGTAGCTCTGCATGTTTATGCTGCTTCTCGTGTCCCATTTTACTTCATTAAGATGTGAAGCCAAGTTCAGAAGTGAAATATGAAAGTAAAATCGATTGAATAGGCAATGCTCTGCACTGTGAATGCATTGTGTCATATACTCATCAACTTAAAGACCAAACACTGGAATGCTTTTTGTTGTGACCACATCTGAGACGTTAGCTTCACTTATGGTCTGAGATCCAGACGGAGACTGAGTTAGCGGGTTGGGAGGGCATGCATATCTGCAGAGAAGGTCACATCTTTAGCTGCACGATCTGCTAATCATACCAGTAAAACCTGGGATTGTTCATCGTCCGCTCAGACTCTGTAGTTGCTGCTGTTCTCTGGATTAAGTGAAGCCAACGCTGCTGAGGTTTCTGGCACTGAGTCGGTGTGCAGGAGCCTGTTGTCCTACAGGGTGGTCTGCTTGATGTTTGCTGTGTCTTTGATTGAGATTACACATGCACAGAGGGAGCTCAGCCAGGCTGAGAGCTGGATTAAAGTGTTGGAGCTGCAGCTGCTCATGGCCGATAGAAGCAGCGAGTTGTGTATCGGGGGATCAGACCTGGGCGGGGTCAGAGCAGAGCAGCCAGGCTGACAGCGCTGTTGTGTTGCCTTCATACACTGTGTGTGAACGCTCGCAGACTCATTTCCGTCTGCCTGATCACAGCGTACAGTGTCACGGATCGGCTCAAGAGGATTTCATTAACAAGCTTCTTCCATAATGTGAAGTAGTCTCCTTCCGTCTGCAGCAGCTGCTGTGAAATCCACAATGGCGCCCCAGAGGTGACATTTTCTCCCCCCTAACATCCACTCCCAGCTCCTTATTGTATTATAGATGTAAATGTGAAGGACGTGTCTCTGGTGTGAGTTCATGCTTGTGTGTGGGTGATAGTGAAAGTCCTTACCGAGAGCAGGAAGGGCTGTGAGGAATCGGCACAGAGGTGGCCAGGAGCCCTAAACCAATAGCAGAAGATTCAATTGGATTCGTGGTTAGACTGTCCGTGGGTCTGCCACATCCAATCCCCACAGAGCGCTCGCTTTGATTCACTGCTCTGTAGAGGCTGGACACGCGCCACCATCACGTACGCCATACAAGGAAGTCACCCCCACTTTGCTGCAAAGTGCCATGTTTAGTGCATTTAAACAGCCATTGATCACTGTCACATTAACTGCAGCACCTCTGTAAAATTAGGCGTAACAAATGAGAACATGGCTGAAAGTCTTCCTCACCAGGGGCAGAGTTAATGCTTGCATTTCCTCTGACTTACAGCAGCATCACCTACCAGGAGGCTGGCTGGTTTTAGTATGAAGGTGGCAGATCCACCCTGAACGCTTTCCCTGATTAATATCCAGCAAACAGGAATTCTGATTTAGGGTTTGATCACAGTCTAAAGGAGACTCTTGTTTTACAGCAACAAGACAAAAGCGTGAAGGTGTGAGCAGAGGTCGGCTCTGCTTTCCCTGCATCACGGGCTGCCTGTGGACAGGATGATGTCTGTTTGCTGTGGCTTTGCTGCTTCTGTTACCAGCCTTCATTTGGTTCAACTGTCTGATGGGATGAGCTCTGTAAAGTTGGTTGGATCAGAGCTTCTATTCCAATTTAAAGTCTTGGATCCTCCTCATCATTGGTATCAGACTCACTTCAATTACTTGAATCACATCCACCAGAAACTGAACCCAGATATTTACATTATGTCCACTTGTTGCACGAACCAAAGTGTGACCTTTGCCTCCAGGGTGTCATTTCAGAAATATAACTTGCAATAAACACTGCACCCATCAGTCAGCAGGCAGTCTGAAGGCTTTCTGCGCGCTGATGTGAGCCCACTCGCTGCCAGAAAGGCCTCTCGCATCATTTAGACACTGTCAACATTTCAGTTGAGGCTTGTGGGCCATGAAGGATGAGCCAGCGTCTGCTCTGAGACGCCGCTGGCTGGGGAGGCTCTGCGTGAGCCTGGAAGGATGACAGCCTGACTGACAGCCTTCATTTCCTCTGCTCCTGTGGCTGACGCAAAGGTTATCATGAGAAAAATGATAGCCCGTTAACTTGTAATTATTTAACTACAGCATTCAATATTTAAAAAAACAATAGATTTTTTACCCATCAGGTGTTAATAGAGTACTTTTTCATGATGTGTTACTTCCCTTAAACTGATTGTGGCTGTGCAGAGAAGAAATAAAATCATGCTGGATCGATACTAACAATGGGACGCTGGCTTCAAAGTCAGAGGTCAAAAACTTTAAATAATCCTACAGTCATGAGCTTAGATGATGAATCTTTAAGGGTCCAGCAGCATGTTTATGGGTTGGGGAGCATTACCTGGAATCTTTACTTTATAGTTCATCCTACAGTAAGTGGCTTCCACTGGGACTGCTTTTATATTAGTAATAAATGATGTAATGAGCTCAGGCTTGGAGAAATAAATTCTAATGAGCAAATCCTGTCCTCATCATTTGGAAATGCCTGCATCCATTTACCCTCCTCTGCCTATCTGAGGTCGGGTGGCAGCAGGTTCAGGAGGTAGACCCAAACACCCTTCTCCACAGCTAGGCCCTTCAGGTCCTCCTGACGGATCCTGGGGCGCTCTTTGGCCAGAAGGGATCTATAAAATCCCTCCAGCAAGTCCTGAGTCTGCCCAGTAGGTAGGACGTGCCCAGGGAACCGGGCAGGAGGCATCCTAATCAGATGCCTGAACCACAGCTGACTCTTCCCACACCAAGCTCCCTCTGGATGTGTGTTCCCCACCCAGTCTGTCAGGCTTACGGAAGCTCAGGGCTGGTGATAGGAGAGGAGCAAAGACAGACCAGTGCCCTCCTCACTGCTCCATCCATCCATCCCTGGCAGACACAGTCCCACCGTACATAAACTCATCATCGCTGGCCTGGATTTGGAAATGTTGCTGGAAGTTCTTAATAAAAACATCCCAGTTAAATGATTATTTATGGAGTGGTTCCAATGAGGAGACGTCTGCTGAACTTGTATCATTAGTTTCTTCACTGCTGGTCTGCCAGAGAGCGCTTATCAGCATGAGATGCAGGGCCAGCTCAGGGTCAAACGGTGAAAGAGGGAGGGGGCAGTGCTTTGGTCTGCTGACCTTATTAGTTAATCAGGGTGCAGAGCGGCAGTTTCTGTCACACGGCTTTTGAGTCTGCAAAGAATGCATGAAAGCACAGAAACGGATCAGACACGATGGCTGAGGAAGCTGTACAGTAGTTACTGAAACTGTTTGTCACCTTTAACAAGCGGCTGAACTGACACACGAAGGTTGTGTCTTACATAAGAACCAAGAGGAGGAAAGTAGTTTTATCTATCTATCTATCTATCTATCTATCTATCTTTCTATCTATCTATCTATCTATCTATCTATCTATCTATCTATCTATCTATCTATCTCTCTATCTATCTATCTATCTAT
>JBBBVT010000016.1:21470441-21480495 GCA_037177035.1 Craterocephalus eyresii | reverse complement strand
ATAAATGAGTGAATGAATGAATGAATGAATGATTGAATGAATGATTGAATGAATGAATGAGTGAATGAATGAATGAATGATGAATGAATGAATGAGTGAATGAGTGAATGAGTGAATGAATGAATAAATGAATGAAGTGTAACCATGCCGTGGCTGGTGAGCCTTAGATCAGAGCGTTTTAAGGCTCAGTGTGTGGATGAAGGGACGGACGTGTTTGTCTGTGATTGGACGCGATCCATCAGCAGGTGATATCTTCTCTTTTTGATGACTGGCTCCTAAATGGAAACGACTTGGCATCGTGACAGAATTGCTGATATGTGTTCCACTCAGTCAACATAATATTGTATCATAATAATGATACAATAACCCCTAATCCCTCCTGGCTGCAGTGGGATCTGTTTGGGTATTTTACAGGATGGACATGTTTATTCCTACGTGCACTACAACAGGTTGTAGTTGTTCTGGTCACAAGCAAAGCAAAAAGTCAGAATTCTGCTTGGTCTTCGTAGATAAATGTTTGTTTTGTTCTTCTGGTATGGTGTACCATGATTCCAGGAGAGCATATACAGAAGGCATAGATGATGATGATGATGATGCCGGATGGTTGGCTGAACCATAGAAAACAAGAAAAAGCCTTAAAATCTAAAATGTCCTCCCTTACTGTAGCGTCCAGGTTAATGAGGGGTGATTGCTTTAATGGAACGTGTATAAGATGACATGGTTACTCCAATGTTGACATAAATCCATTTTCCATCATCATTAATCGGTTTTCTTGCTCTGGCCTGTCCGAGTCTGAAAGGACCAAGGATTGAAGATATTCTCCGTCTTTAAATGCATATCGACACAAAAGCACAAAGTGTTCCTTTTCTGGGTCTCTAACGACAGCTCCCTCCCTCCTCCAGCTTCCTGGGTGAGCTTAAGCTGCAGCCTGTAATTGTGATGCTTTTCTCACCAACAGGAAAAGAACAAAGGGCTCTGCTCAGTCACACATGCTGTTCTGCAGCATTATGAAACATCAGGTCAGATGGAGCCCTGGTGGCAGCGGCCTACCTGCCTGTGGATGGCGGGCCCTTGTCAGGCGCGAGCTGGGACCGGCTAAGTCATTTGTGTGAAGTGGTGCCTTGCTGGAGGCTCAGCAGGAGTTCTCTGTCAGGCACCGGATCACTGCAGATGCAGCCTGACGTTACACCGCGTCACAGTTCCTGCCATGCACATGATCGCTGCGTCCTTTTAAACACTTTCCATTTAACACACACAAACTGTGGTTGTAACTGCCTGGAAGACAGAAAGGAAGAGATATCAGGAGTTCCTCTGCTCTCTTTGCATTCTGCTGCCTGTCACTGCTGCTTTAGTCCACGCTGAAGTGCATTGGAATCTCAGGAAAGGATATTCTGGGATTTAAGGCTTTGTGTCTCCTTAAATCACCTGCCAGGAGGAGGAGTGCTGGGGAAAGGAAGCCTTCCACTTTCAGGGAGGACTCAGTCAAGCTGCTTTTACAATCAGTGTGTAAATAAATGATGGTTAAGACAGTGTTGTGACTCCGCTGAGCACCGAGGATTACTGCAAACTATCAGAAATCTAATTATTCCTCTAGATTCCGTGGTCGTTGCGGTTTTCCTGTAGGACTGTTGTATCCTCATGCTCTGCTACTTTTTCTAAATCTTTGCTCCAGCAAGTGTCAGAGGGTCACAGGTGGATGATTCCATCAGAGTGTTGGCAGCTTCTCGGAGGGCTGTTGACCCATTCGCAGAAGCAAAAAAATTCCAAAATAATGAAAAAATTCCCGTTTTGTGCTGAACATGTTCCAGGGCCTCATTATGTCCTCCTTCACCTCAATTCAACTGAAAGCTAATCTGTGTTTTATTCTCTTGTCTTTGTCTTTTTTCCCACTCAGCTGCCATCCAGGTGCAAATCACTCCATCACAGGGGGAAATCAGCGTAGGAGATTCCAAATTTTTCCTCTGTGAAGGTAAGCGCCATCTCAAACGCAGCTCATTAAACCCTACTTGATGCAGATTTCACCCCAAAGCTCAACTTTCTGCAGGAGTAATTGAGGTCATTTGATGAAGTGGTAGCAGTCAGGTGCAATGGTGAGGCTGGAGAGGATGAGAGATGAGCCGTTTAAAAAGTAATGGGACAAAGAGCTTACGACTGCCTGTGTATTAATTATGAACGTGCATTGCAAACAGATGGTACTCATACCAGAAATTAAACAGTGCCTTTGATTAAACCAGAAGACAAATAGAGTCCGATGATTTCATTTTATTGGCCATAATTACAAAGAAAAGCAAACGGCAACATGGTTGTGGCTTCCAGCTCAACGCAGCAGAGGGTTGTGCTTGAAGCATGTGCTGGGTTCTGCTGAAGCAGGCCCTGCTGCTGGGAGACAGCAGATGACTCACATGTCATCAGGATGCAAATGATGTACCACACGTAGTGGCTTCTGCTGAAGATGTTAGCATCCAGCACCTTTCACACATCCAGGAGTGCTGCACGCCATCGGATGTGGAAGCTCTGCAGCAGCTCAGGTCCAGCTGTGTCCGCAGATACCTCTGAGCTTGGATGAGAGCAGCTTTCTGAGAAGCATCAGCGGCTGATGGTGGGATTAAAACCATACTTCAGGGTCTCATGGTTTACATGGGAGCAGTTAAGGTGGATGGGTGGTTTATTCTAGGCTGATGGTAAAATATCTACCTGTAGATCATAAAAGACGGACTGGCAGACTGACGAGGCTGCTCAGCAGCAAGCCTGTCTCTGAAACCAGAACATTTGTATCCCACCGTATGAGTAATCCCAGCATAGCAGCGCCCATCAGCTGAAATATTTACTCTACATTTACGGGATCCATTGATGAGAGTGGAGTGATGATGAGCAATGAGCTGTTCTTTGGTTTCAGCAGGAGGACGTGGTAGAATGGGAGATTTTTAGACTTCAGTTCCACGTTGTAGAACTTGAAGACTTTTATTTATCACTCTGGGAGTTCCTTCTATGTTCTGTGGAGAAATTTGCCTTCAGCTTGATCTCAGATTGATCAGTGGGGGGAAATGGGAAATTCTTTTTGTAATTTCAGATTGGGGTGGTGTTGATATGTTTCTGCTTGTGTTGGTCTTTATTAAAAATGATTAAAGTTGAGGAATCGTTGGCTTTTATCCAAAGGATGCAAATTATTAATGCCATTCTTTTTGTTTTTGCATTTTCGTTCTGATCTTAAGACGAAATCTTCTGCTGACGATGTTTCCACGTCTTCTTTACAGCAAGAATTCTTCATTTGTTTTTTGATCAGGCTGACTTTCAGTATTCAGTCTTTGTTGGAGGAATTAAACACGGGGATAGGAATGCACAGCACCGACAGCAGCAGCACGCATATGCTTGTTATTCCATGTTATTGCTCTGTTAATGATAATGTTTATAACCACACACTCTCTGCACTATTCACTCTGTCTATAGTGGTAGGGGAGGCTAAAGAGATAGACTGGTACGCCCCCAGTGGTGAGAAGATCCTCTCCACATCCACATCGGACAGTTTGTTTGTCAACCGCAACGATGAAAGCTCAGCCATTCTCACTATATACCACGCCAGCGGGGACAGCGCCGGCATCTACAAATGTGTGGCCAAGAACGGCGACAAGGAGGCCCAGGCCACGGTTCAGGTCAAGATTTTCCGTAAGTTGCCTTAAAGTCTGACTTTGCAAAGAATAAATCATTTTTACAGTGTATACAGCCGTCCAACTGTCTGGAGCCACCCAGGAACGACGAAACGCTACCAAATGCAGCCATAAAATTGTCTGATATTAAAGCAAATTAACACTCAGGGAAGCAGATGAGGTATGTAGGAGCAAAGCCTAAAAACACCACCGCCTCCCAAAGTTTACTCGCTCTGATTACATCTGCATTTAGAATAATTAGTCCAGCTGCATAAGTTCAAATGAACATATAATCTCTGCCCCGGTTCAGTCACTCTTAAATGTTTCTGATAGTCAGAAATATTCAGTAAGAAACTCATTTCCATTTTATTTTTAATTTGCCATTTAGTAGAAATGCTTTTCCTAATTGTTCAGAATTTTATTGAAATAAGTAAAAGTTCCCATTGATATTTAACCATTTTCATCCATGTATGACTTCCACTGACTGACTAATATATATATATGTGTGTGTGTGTATATGTATATATATATTTATATGTGTATGTAAAAAAGAAAAAAAGAGGGGGCACACATCTCAGCCCTGCCACTAAATGTGTTCCAGTTGGAGCGCTCTGTGCTTGTATACCTGCACCATCCCAGCATATCTCGCCCCGCTACGTTTCTAAAGAGGGGATTTGCTTTTACAGCTGACATGTTGGCTTTACGTGAAGATAAAAAAGGATGCAAACTTGCTGCAATGCTGAGATTATTTTTAGAAATGAGAGCATTTTGTGGACGCTTTCCGTGTGTGAACCATGACTGCAGGTGGAACACATTATTCATTTAAATCCAATATCATAATCACCGCTGGGGTAGTTACTCCTTACTTCTGTAAATTGTAATAAGATTACTTTACTGGGAGCTTCATTTGAAAAGTAACATCATTACTTTACTTCCCTGTAGATAATTAAGTGTGTTTCTGATGCCGGGGGTTCTGACGAGGCAGCTGGTTCAATGGGAGCTCAGGGACACTCTGATTGGCTGCTGAGTGATTCGTCCCGATGGTTGGCGAGCAGGACGGGGAGGCCATGCAGGCAGATGCTCGGACAGCCGTTCCCGTTTCCACCTCCAGCTTTATGCACACAAGCATTTACATCTCTATGGCAACGCGCCCGATAAGCACACACACGAGTAGCAGAGAAAGGTGCTACTGAGGTCCAGCTACACGCTAAAAAGAAACATCTTTTCCTGTGTCTTCTCCATCTTTCCCTCCTCTGATCACATGAAACCTCCACTGCCGGGTTTCAGGTCAGAAGGGTCCTCTCTGCTCTTTTTGCTGCCACTCATCCAGCGTGTCTCCCTGCAGAAAAGATCACCTTCCAGAGCGCGCCCAGCCCGCAGGAGTTCAACGAGGGCGAGGACGCCGACATCGTCTGCGACGTTTCCAGCTCTCCACCACCAAACATCATCTGGAAGCACAAGGGCTCCAAGATCCAGCCTTCCAAAGACGGTGAGCCCTCCTGCTGTGCACCCCCCCCGTCCCGCCACGTTCGCACTCATCCACGAGCAAAGCGCTGCACTTCCACAGGGAGGTGTTCAGGCCTCGCAGACAGTGCATGAACGTGCACGCTGGGGTTCAGGGCCATTTTCATGACATGAGGGAGAACTGGAAATGAAAAATGCATGAAGAGATGAACTTTAGACAAAAGCCCATCCCCATCATTTATTTACCACCAGTTCTGTAGAGAAGACACGACTGAATTAGAAACCGTCTGGGTTCTGTTATGTTTGTAGACCAGGAGATGCTCCACAGATCTGTTCTACAGTAGCATACATGCTAGGTTTGCTATCTCTCTGCTGAAAATCCATCTTCTCAGCGTATCAAACACTGGCTGCCTGCAGGCCTGAATAGAGATGCTGAAAGGTTGCTGCCTGCTCCCTCACATAGCAGGAAAGCCGTAATTAGCTGTGATTTGTGGCAGCTGCCATTGATTCTGCCACAGAGTAATAATCAGCGGAACAAACCTGACAAAAGAAACGCATGAAAGGATCTATAGAAACTTGTGAAAGCGCGCTAGCGTTCTAATCCCTTTCTCCAGCGCTTATCCCGGTGTTTTAAACAATCGCAGCCTTGCCAGTAAACATGCTTAGAGCTCTGACACACAACCGACTGTGCAGAAAGCGGGTTTTCAGACGGGAGCCACGCTGCGGCGGGAGCTGCTTCAACTTTCAGCTTCTGACGTTTGGAGGCATCCTAGCTGCTGTGACTCTCAGCTGGCCACTTTTAAACATGCAAATACACAGTTTCAGCTTTTAATCTCCTCTGGAAATAAGATGAGGAGAGGCGAGGTTAATGCCTTCACACAGCTGAAGGTTTTGCTGTGGGTCCGGACTAAACATGGCGCTGGAAAGCAGGAAAACGGGCTTTTGTTTCACACTTGAACTGAGTCTATTTTAACCTGAGAGTCAGCCCTCGCTGCTGCCCGCTGGCGAGCCCGGACTCACCACAGCGCTGGGCTCAGCCTGCCTTTATTCTTGGACTCGGGTCAAGGAATGTGTTTTTTTCGCTGGAAAAACCACTAATTGTAACGGAGAGTGAAAAGTGCAAACAGTCTGCAGCTCAGCTCGACCAAACCGGAGCGTTAAATGTCCACAAAGAAGCTTCTCCTCTCAAACGTGTCAGCGTGACACGAGTTGAGAGCCACAGCTGTGCATGGATGTGTGGAGGAGGATGACAGGAATGCAGATTGCAACCTCACGCAGTCACATGGCTCCTTCCCTCCCACAGCTGTGCTAATGGAATCTTCTTCCTATAAACTGTAAAAATATAAACATTTTGGCGATAATATGTTCGATGCTGCAAGCTCGCATCCCTTCCAGTACGTAATCACACGCATGGAGGGGTTTCACGGTCCGTACGGCGTGCTGCTCTTCCACACAGGTGGAGGAGTGGAACCCCTCTCTCTGCTGCCTGGCTCATGGGCCAGCCAGGCACAGGAAGAGGCTTTTGTCTGACTTAGTGAAAATCTGGCAGCAGCAGAGACTTTCTTGCTGTTGGTCTGAGCCCCGGTGCTGACATGAAGCTGTCCCACATGTTTGTGTTCACGTGGCTCCGGCAGCATGCAACCAGGCTAAAGTTTGGACACATTTCTCATTGGATGTGGCCCAACCTCTGCTCCTCATGGTTTCTTTTACAGTGAATAAATAGCTGTAATATTTCTTCACTTGTTGGATGTTCAAGCTTTAATTACAGAGATCCACCTGACCCTCTGAAGCCACACGTATCATACGTCATACATACAGTTTCTGAGACGTTTTCCATCACTTTAAGGTAGAAACTGTGCAAAACTCAATCTGACTCTTGTTTTCTACCCAGTAATGGTTTCTGGAAGCAGATGATGACTCTACTATAACTGTGAAGTTACATTGGAATGAAAGGTATATAAACCCAAAAAAATGGGCTCATTATTTCCCACATTTTGTTAAAGAGCCAAATAAAGACTTAAGAAATTGGGCTTTTCTCCTCAGTTTTTCCCGCGTTGGAATTTGAAGGATTTAACATGATCTGGTTTCTGTAATGGACCAACGCGTGGCTTCAGAGATTACCCAGGAAGGACATGGGAAGTCTATTATACATGGTTCTATGCTCTGTGGTTCAACAGCCTATGCTCTGTGGTTCTACAGTCTATGCTCTGTGGTTCTACAGTCTAAGCTCTGTGGTTCTACAATCTATGCACTGTGGTTCTACGGTCTATGCACTGTGGTTCTATGCTCTGTGGTTCTACAGTCTATGCACTGTGGTTCTACAGTCTATGCACTGTGGTTCTACAGTCTAAGCTCTGTGGTTCTACGGTCTATGCTCTGTGGTTCTACAGTCTATGCTCTGTGGTTCTACGGTCTATGCTCTGTGGTTCTATGCTCTGTGGTTCTACGGTCTATGCACTGTGGTTCTATGCTCTGTGGTTCTACAGTCTATGCACTGTGGTTCTACAGTCTATGCACTGTGGTTCTACAGTCTAAGCTCTGTGGTTCTACAGTCTAAGCTCTGTGGTTCTACGGTCTATGCTCTGTGGTTCTACAGTCTATGCACTGTGGTTCTACAGTCTATGCTCTGTGGTTCTACAGTCTATGCTCTGTGGTTCTACAGTCTATGCGCTGTGCTTCTATGCGCTGTGCTTCTATGCGCTGTGCTTCTATGCTCTGTGCTTCTATGCTCTGTGCTTCTATGCGCTGTGCTTCTATGCGCTGTGCTTCTATGCGCTGTGCTTCTATGCGCTGTGCTTCTATGCGCTGTGCTTCTATGCTCTGTGGTTCTACAGTCATATGCACTGTGGTTCTACAGTCTATGCTCTGTGGTTCTACAGTGTATGCTCTGTGGTTCTACAGTCTATGCGCTGTGCTTCTATGCTCTGTGCTTCTATGCGCTGTGCTTCTATGCGCTGTGCTTCTATGCTCTGTGGTTCTATGCTCTGTGGTTCTGTATAGTCTCTAAAAGCAGCAGCATTGTGACGTGTGTGTTCTCCGTTGCGGTGCCGTTGCAGTGCGGTACCGGATCATGTCTAACGGCCACCTGCAGATCCGCGGCATCAAGAAGACGGATGAGGGCGTGTACAACTGCGAGGCTCGCGTCATGGCGCGGGGAGAGATCGACTTCAGAGTGATGAAGGTCATCATCAACGGTAAGCCGCCTCCCAGAGGTTTCCTAAGGACTGTCACACATTATCGCCGTTTACTAACACAGTTTTTATAATTTAATCATTTTGGAACTTTTTCTTCAAACCGATTTTGTTGTTGTTGTTTCTTTTCCCTGAATGTGTTTCCTCTCTCTACCAACCCCTCCGCCTTACTGAAAGTTCTTCAGTATGTTTGACTTTGTCTGGGACGAGTCTTTTCTTTGAGGGAGTTTGGGATTGTGTAAGCACTTTGGACAAAGACTGTCTGATTGATTCTGCTTTCTGCTTCGGCTGCTCTTCAGATTAATAGAAACTGCAGAGCACATCTCCTGGACGAGCCGAAACGGGCAAAAGTTCATCATAACATAAAAAGATAATGTTCTATTTGCATGTTTGCCTGGTGTAGCTTAAAAGATGAGCTTACTGATGTCCTCACATCTTATATCGCGGCTCCATCATGACCCGAGGGAGTCACATCTCTGAGCTGTTGGAGCCTAATCACTGGTTCCTTGTGTTGCAGTGCTTCCCTCCATCCGGGCGCGGCAGTCGGAGGTCAACGCCACGGCAGACGTCGGCAGCACGGCTCTGCTGGCTTGTGATGCAGACGGTTTCCCTGAACCCACCGTGACCTGGGCACAGTACGTTCGTCCCGTTGTCCGTAGATGCATGCGGGTCAGGATGCAGCGTAGAACTGCTCCCCTCTGAGCGGGCCGTTTCCACTCCTTCACATCTCCCCTCTTCACTCCAGCAGCTGCATTTAGCACCGTATCTGACCACGTCGGAGGCTTCTCCGGCTGGAATCAGTCATTCACTATTTCCCCTGTAAGGCAGATTGTAGGAAAAGAGGATTCAATATCTTTGGGGAACCACTCTTCCTGAAACATGATCTGCCTCTTGGTAAAGACACTTTTATCTGTACAGATTATTTATAAAGCTTCCCACTCCAACAGGACCAATTTCTGGAAGTATTTTCTAACTTAGACATGCGGGAAGTGGATTTAGGACCAGCTTGTTACTTAAGAAGACAAAGGCACCATCTCTCCACTAAACGGAGACAGGAGATGGAAAAAGGGTTTGAAGCTAGCATAGCATCAGTGTGGCCTGGTTTTACCTGTTTTTATAGCTCTGGCAGTATGGTGAAATGTTTAAGTGGAGGGTTTTCTCATATTATCACTGAGCAGCTAGCTTTCTGCTCACTTCACCACCTACCGTTGATCTCACTGCATAACTGGCAAAGGAAACAGGTTTGTTGAACCCTCCATGATAAACATCCAACGTTGCTAAAGGTAGAGTAAGAGGCCAGGGTTTCACTCAGTGACGGCCTGATGGCGGGGGGGTGGGGGGTTCACGCGACCCAGATTAGATACTGATAGCATCTTTACAAAACATGTTTTTCTTTTGAACTTTTTTGCTTTGTCAGCCATTTTTTGTCCCGATAGCAAAGATTCAGAGACCCGTTAGGCGTTACATCAAGCATTAAAGCTTCACCGCAGGTCGTCGTTCATCTGGTTTTCATCATTTAGGTCCGAGTCTGGTTTTTAGATGCAGATCCACCACTGATGGCGCGTTCAGACCAAAAGCAGCGAGACGCTCTCGCTGCTCAAAGGTGGACGCTGGATGCTCGTAAATCAGACGCTTGACATTTTAGATCAAAGCGGTCTTGACGCTCCAAACGCTCTCGATGCTCCTCAGCAGGACCCGGATGTTTTTCCTTTTTTTCTCTCTCTCTACAATGGCGGATGTAATGCTCGGCTTGAT
>JBBBVT010000016.1:21449245-21463434 GCA_037177035.1 Craterocephalus eyresii | reverse complement strand
GTTTTGTGCTATAAAAATAAAACCTTTGTAGCACCAGTGCTAAAAGCTTAAAAAGTTAACGTACAGCCCTGCAATGGAAACATATTTGAGTTATTTTATATTCATTCATTAATCCTACAGTAAAGAGTTCAGTTTTATTAATGGTACTGTCAAAAATCCCCTTCACCTACAGAATTAATAGTACAGCCAATTCAGGCATGCATATTAGAGCTATGCAGTAATCAGGCGAGCAGCTAGTTCTGTCCTATTCATCAGCTTCTGCACGCAGACCTGGGCTCAGACACCAGGAAACGCCAAAAAGTGTACAGATGTGAGATAAGGTGCTTAATTTAATCATGTTTGTGTCCTGTTGAGTCTTACAATAGCTGTATTACTAAACATACAATAAGCAGCAGAGTATCATCATGTCTAAGGCTGCAGCCAGGAATGGCTACAGCAGCAGGCTGGAAAGAAGGAACATCTCCTTCTCAGTCATTTCAACAAAGTGTGGCGACAGAGGAGGTCTCTATCTTACAGAACTTTAATGATCACAGCTAAGAGGACGATACACAACTCTATGTCCTTATCACCATGACGACCTGAAACACCCTGAATCCAGCAGCTTTACAGCAACAGGAGCTCCATGATACCTGGAATATTTTAGCTTTCAGCTCCGTCACAGTTTGATGTTTCCAGCCAACGACAGAAAGCTGATAATTGTGTTTGCATCAAATCTAATGGGATCGGGCCTCTCTTACCCCCCCACCCCCCCACTCTCGGCCCCAGCGATGTGCTGAGGCGGTGTTGGGAACGGTTGGAGAAGGTTGAGTCCTTCTGTCTTCATACAGCAGCTTCCAAAGCCCTGGAGGAAGCAGCGAGTCAGCAGGGCTCTTTGTGGCTGAACATGACGCTGAGTTCAGTCTGTCAGAGTCGCTCCTGAGGAAGCAGGACCGGACTGCATGCATGCAACCATGAGCCTGCAGACAGCGGGGCGGAGAGGTGGAGGTGTGCAGCTTTTAATGGAACAGTTCTCTGGCTGTTTTTCATTCTCCATTACTACCTGAATTCAACAAATTGATTTTTTTAAAAAGGAAAGAAGAAGCAAAGAAAGGAGTATTTTGTCAATCCCACTTTCCCTGAGTGATGGTGATAATTGCTCAGACGCAGGCTCCATAGCTTTTCTATTACTTTTTTCACTAAATGTGTCACAACACACATTTTCTGAAATGAAACCCATTTAAATTTGCTCGACTACATGTTGCTGCTGCCAGAAAAAACACGGGATTTCCTTTTTTTTCTTTTTAACTGGTTATGTCGTGATGGTCTGGCTGCTGGGCTGGGCCCAGTGGAGCTTTCTAGGTACAAAAGCTCCTCTAGATCATCTAAGACAAAGATTCAGGATTCTCATCATGATGGTGGAACGGGAGGTTCTCATCATGGATGTGATGATATCATGTCAACATGGAGCAGAACCTCTGAGGACAGTTTCCATCCCCTGGTTGGATCATCACACCAGGAATGAAGGCAGTTCTAGAGGACAGAAAGTAAGGTGCAGCCAGTAAAGTGGCTGGTGAGTGTTCGTACACGCTGATGGACATACTGACGGACCACACGCTTTCTTTCTCCAGTAACTTCACTCATTCTGAGCTGCAGATGCTTCGTTTCGTTTGTGCTTTTTAACAGTAACTTCTGCTCCTGCAGGTATTTGCTGAGCTGAGGGTTCTAGTTATGGAGCGTTATTGAACACTAGCATGCAGGCAGCCCAGCAGCTTCGTCTGTGAAATGTTAGCTTGAAAGGATTTTGCAGCGATGTAGAGGGAATCTTGGATTTAGCTCACAGCTGTCTCTGGGGCAGCTAAGCTAGTTCCTGCCGCCGAGGATGGTGCCAGGAGAAGTTTAGGACCGGCGGTGAGGTTGTGGGTTGGGCTGCATTTTTTCTGGTTGAGGGCTGCTGACGGGGCGGCCCATGGCAGCCAGGACACTGCTCTGGCAATCCTGCTGCTCCAAGCATTCATGCAAAATCTTCTCAAAACGAAGAGCATTTGTTCAAGAATGTAGAAAAAGTGTTTCAGCTGCTGCATATCAGTTTGTTTCCCAGTAAAAAGAATGAGTAAAAACATTGCTATGTAGGCCACTCAAGTCATTTAAGCAGCACCTTGTGATGTGACCCGATGTCTCTTTCTTCATCTTTTCCTCCTGCTACAGCAACAATGTTGTCCTTGAAACGGGTGATAAGTACAGCCTGAGTGAGGATGGCTCTGAATTGGTAATAAAGGATGTCAAGAAGGTGGATGAAGGAGATTACACCTGCATCGCCAAGAACAAGGCAGGAGAGAAAGCCGAGGAAGTCAGCCTGAACGTGTTCGGTAAGAGAATGTCTCCGCTTCCTAAGAGGAGCTTTTCCGTTCTCCTGCTGTACAACCCCTGTGAGGTTTCCCAGTAGCTGGCTGCAGCCTGACACAGCATGGATGCAGTTTGCCTTTATTTTGCACCTTTGCCTCACGTGCAAACATTGTTCTGGGAAACAGTAATCAGACTTTTTGGATAACGTCAGATCTTTGGTTAATTCAGTCATTTTCCCTCAGAATTCGATGTTTTTACACTCATCTTTCATCCTTTTAAAGAGAATTTCATTTTCATTGAATTTAAGGGGAATTCAAACCCATGGAAACGTGGAAACGTGGCAGGCTAAGCTAAAAAACTGATGCTGAACTGAATTCATAGATCTGGATTACGCCCGTTTAGTCCCCGCCCATCCTCCTGTGATTGCGGAGAAACAGTCATGTGGACTAACCTGCAACCTGACTTAATGCCATGGTCTGACATGGTGAAATGATTGCAGGCAGTACGGTTATGTGTTTTTATTCCCAAACTTAGTCAGTAGTTTCAGTTCAGGCAAGATTCCTCAATCAAACCAAAGAGATGAAACAGGGATTTAAGAAAAAGTGCATCTCTGCATTTAGCTTTGAATCAAGTGGAACTCACAGTTTGAGCTCATACCTGTAAGTCTATAATGGTGTATGAAGTATTTATTTTTTACCTCTTGTGTTGCATCAAAGTCTGATCGGCTTCTTTAATCCTTAATATTACACAAATGGTTATCTAGCAGTATGTGATCCACTGAAAATAAAAATGAATGCTTGATTCCTGAAGTATTAAAAATTAATGATTCCCTCCAGGAAGTTGCAATGGCAACTATCAATAAAAATAACTGAAGGGATAAAATGATTTGTCCTGTGATAAGATGAATTTAGGATGGGTAAGTTTTTCATTGAACATCTCATCCCTGTGAGTTTGTATGAATGTTGCAGCGACTTTATGGAGGGACTGAAAATGTTCAGTCAACACACTGTTGTTGCGTTCAGAGGTAGAAACTGTGATTGACTAAAGTATCTTTGCCTAAATTATACTCAAGTAAGAGTACCCAATTAATTTAAAATGTAATTTGTATAAAAGTTACTGAGTTACTTTTATTATTATATGATGAAGGCACACTCTGTTTATTGGCTTGAACTGGACAGTGAATAAAATGTCTGGGATATGGCGTCACACCGAGCGTAGACTGACAAGCCATGGCGTTCGGCGTAACGCTGAACAGGGTTTTTTCCACTCTGCATTTCATTTTTTCTCTGGAAGATTACAAATTACTCATAAAACTTCTCAGTAACTGTACGTTGAGTAAATGTAATACATCACTTTCTGGTTGTATGTGGTTTTTAGGAAAGCCTGTTCTGGATTCTGCTTTCTGCTCTGTTTGTAGTGCAACCCAAGATCACCTACCTGAATAACCAGACGGCGTCAGAGTTTGACGAGCTGGTCACCCTGACCTGCGAGGCCTCGGGGGACCCGACACCCACCATCTCCTGGAGCTTTGGAGACAGGGTCTTCACCGAAGGAGAGCAGGTACAGCTCCTCTCGCATCCTTTAAAGGGATCAGTATCTATGATCACTGAACTACATACAGAAAGGTTGAATTCCAGTCAGTGGAAAGGAAATGTAGCAAATTTCACATTTCATTGAGTTCCCTTTTTTCATTTGGAATCTCTGAGGTATTTTAGTGTATGACACCAACATGGTTATCTGCACTGTTAACCCAGCATTTTCTTCGTGCTTGATCTGTTCTAACATCTTTTTCAGTAAAAACACAAAGCATCTTCTTCACTCAGTGCAGAAATCAGAACAAATTAGTTTAACTTTCAGTCCTTATTCAGTGTTGAAATGACCGTTTACATAACTTCCCATTTCTATTTGGGAACAGGATGGCCAAAGGAATGATCTTTCATGAGACCTAAATGCAGAATCCTTTCGTTCACTGAAGTTGCATCTTGTTCAATATAACGTCCAGCACATCTGTAAACCTGTCACGGGTAAATAGCTGAAATCCCGCGGGCATTCACATTTTCATTGTGAGCACCAGAGGGGAGAGTGTGTGCTTGGCTATAAAAGCAGTTCCCCAGTATGATGCTCAGAATACGTCTTTATTCAACTTCTGAAAAAAGTACTTATACAAAAAGTATTTATTGGAAATTCCCAGAAAAATTTAATGCAAATGTGCTGCAAAAAGAAAAATATTTTTATATCGGTGCTTTGACTCAGACTGCCAGAGTGTATAATAACCCACTTTAGTAGAAATGCTACATCAGGGTTCTGTATATTTATTTTTAGCGTGGACTTTTTCACTCCGTCACAGATGACTTTGAAAGTCGGCGTGTGGAGTAAAATGCTGGAAAGCTATGTGTGCTGTGGTGCTGTTCATGGTGTTCCTGCTCTTATGTATTCATTCAAATTATCTACAATAATAATAAAAACACATCTGATTGTTTATTTTGACTAGACGTGTCATGTGAGCAGCCGACAGATTAGTCTCTTCTGGGAGGTAATTTTCTGCCATGATTGCGGTAAACAGTATTAAGATAATTACCTTGGTGCCTGCAGCCGGTTGGTGGGTTTTGGGAACAACACTGGTTTGCTCTTCAGCTTTTAAGCAGCAGAATTAATGCCACGCATTACTGTTACAACTACTAGCAGTAAATGTTAAGTGCTTAGGATTTGCCACACATCAAAGGTCGCTGGCTGATAGCCGGCCTCAAAACATTTGCTACAGGGCAGCAAGAAAACAACATGATTTGGTATAAATAGGCTTTAACTTTCAGCTCGGTGCAGTTGGAGGTGCATGTTTCACATCTCTGTTTAATATTCCCACCAGCAATTTTCTGTCTTCTGAAAAGCCTGAGATAAGCCGTCCATCACCATCGCTGGCATGCAGCAGGGCACGGGGTCTCCTAGGTCATCGCTGTCTAATGAAGAGTCAAAAAGTTCATGTTATGGTTAAAAAAAACAATAGGGAGCCACAGCTGCTCTCCATGCAATATTAAACAGAATATTAGACATTATGGAAGCATTTGAGAATAAATTCCTGGAGATGCAAGCATTAACTGAAGAGCACCTGTCCCGTTGCATCCCAACGGACAGAAGGACCTTTATGGAAGAATTTGGGCCAGACTGCTTTACTGGTGCAGTGGGATGGATTAAAGCGGCCACATCGAATACATAAACCAATTTTCCTCAAGTGTGCTTGAAAAACCGTCATAATTGGGGGTGATATTTTGATCACTAGAGTTTACCTAGAGTTTATTTTCTGGATTATAAGTCACTCCGTAGTATCAGTCAGAAACGTAGCACAGTAATGGGTTAGCTGCATCGTAGCGGTAGAACATCGCCAGGAGGCTAAACGGGTCAAGTTAAGATAACAAACCAGCAGGTAACCGGTAAGCAGCTTCACCAAACACCCGACCTCATTCCACCGCAGTGAACCCGAAGAGTTCTCCCTCTTTGGTTTGAGAGCAGTAGTTAGTTGTTACTAGAGCTCCCTCTGGTGGCTGCAGACGGTAGTGTTTACGTCTTGGCTCATGTCTGTCAGTATAACTTAACATTTAGGAACATATAAATAACATGTATAAGCAACACAAGGCTATAAGTCGCAGGAGTGGCCACACGATGAAAAGAATTGTGATTTATAGTCTGGAGAATACGCTTATCTTTCACCATCCTCGTTTGCGTTGAAGGATAATCCAAACTATCCGCCATCTTGCCCGATAACAGCACAGTGTATTGCTTCTAGTGGGTGAAGTTTCTGAATCTTAGAAGCCACCAACCCATCAGCAGCAGCTCGTCCCTCCCTGTCGGATCAGGTTCCAGTTCATGCTGCAGAGTCTCTGCCATCAGTCGGTCGCAGCTCCGTCATATTCACGGCGAGGTCCTTCTTCACTGGTTTCCTGTATGTCCCGCTGTCCTTCCTGGCTCTATGTGATTCAACACAACTGCTAATTCTTTTCAGTATCACCGGCGTGTGCACAGAAGGGGCCTTTCATCCCATCACATGTATAAGATCCTGTGATGGAAGCCGATGTTGGAAGCACCTAAATGAGCAAGAAGATGAAAGCCCCAGCCGCTCAGATCAGGGAAGGAGCCGATTAGGAAAACAAAGTCCCTCGGTGGTTCCCCCATAATTAGTCACAGTACCTTGTTTTCCTCCAAATTCCCTCAGATTACAGTCCATTAATGAATAACCAGCTGAGAAGAGCTCATGCTGCTTCGGCAGGATACGCTCCAGCTTGGCATCCAGGTCTGATTGTTTGCTTCGTACCACAGAACTGCTCACACCTTCTCACTGGCTTTCACCTGAATAAAAGCAGAGAAGGTAACAATGCCAGGTATCCACGTCGCTCCTGCTCTGCCTGTGATGCTCTGACAGTGACATGGCTGAGTCATTAATCAGAAGGGTGATTAATAGAGCTTGGCAGGAAAGTCTGTTCTCAGGGTTCCTTCCATGCATTGTCTCTGCACGCTTGTTTTTGAGTTGTATGTGTGGGCTTGGTTTTACCGGACCAGCACACATGAGAGGACTAAATCTCATCAGGTTGGTGTTACTGATGAAAACACTATCATTGTTATATTCCCCATGTCCTGCACATTAAAAAGCCATGTTGTTTAAACATGGCTGACTCAAAATTCAGCCTCCTAGAGCGTACCGCCCGAGAAACAAGCCGGACAGTGTGGGGTTAAACGTGTTTACGCGGTTAAACAGGTCTAGGCTTTCTGTAAGGAATCTGAGCGGAGCTGACCAGACGGCAGAGATCTTTATGACGAGTTAGTCGATGCAGCTTTTCAGACGTTGATGTTAGATGAGCAAGGATGACAGCAGATATTCCATCACAGTCGTTTCCTGCTGACAGGCTGAGAGCATCGCATCGCAGCTGCTGCAGCTGCACCAGGAAGAGAGATGACAGAATGTGTGAATGCATGAACAAGCTGATCAATAACTCTGCCACATCATAAAATCACCAGCAGAGGCGACAGTTCCTGGGTTCCTGTCATTAAACGAGTGGGTTGCAGGTGTGTCCTCAGAATATACCCGAGACAGATTCAGATCCGTCCTGATTCTGTCACATGCAACACCAGCTGGACCCAATGAAAAGCAAACATGAAGAGAATCAAACCGGTCCCAGCTCATATCTTAAATGTCCATAAATGTTTGCAAATTACCGTAAATGTCCAAGTTCAGTTTCAGGCTGAGAGTTTCATTGAGAGGTTGTCCAACGATTTTAATCAGTCGTCAGAAGAGAAATGTATCAACCTGCAGACATCATTGATGCAATTTGCTGATTTTGATGTGCTGCACACACACACACACAAACACACACTCACACACAAACTGGAGTCATTGGTTCGGGGTTCACACTGGATCGGCGTTTCCGTCTGTCATGAGGATGACGATGGGTGGAAGTCACACAGCCGGACAGAGACGGGTTCTTTTTATTCTTTCAGTTTCAAAGAGAACCAGTCAGTTCTGAGCTTCAGCTTCCATCTGAAGGCCTAACCTTCGCCGACAGCAGGGTCGGGTTCCAGCATCAGTTGCCATGGTGATACAAAGTCACATCAGGGAGTCTGGAGCTGAACCTAAAGCTACGTCGTTCCCACCAATGCTGCTTCGTACTGCAGATCCCTAATTATGTTCTTTGCTCTGATTCCTGATGCTTATATAATTATTTACCTTTTTTAATTCTGGACAGATAATAAACACTAATAAAGGTTATTTAGATCCTAAAACTCAACAACTGCAAAATATATTTTGATTTCTTTCACCCACAGAATCAGAATCTCTGCTGGAAAGTCAACTTAAAATATCCAGATTGGTCCAAATGAATAAAAAAATGTAACTTTATATTATCTCTATATACATAGAAAATGTTTAAATTATATCCTTTCACACTTTCTGTAGCAAGAAATACGGAGGCGATGTTCTTCATCAGCTTTATGTCTGCTGCTGCCAGGATAACGTGATCATCAGGGGACTGTTCTCCCCGTACACGGTGGTGACTTTAACATGAGAACAGAGCAGAACATTTCTAAAAGGTTGTCTAAATGTAAGCATAACCCCTAAAGGCCCATTTCTGCTCCCTGACAAACGTAAATGTGGACAAGATGTGAAAACCTGCAGAGCCTTATTTCAAAAACTTGTGCAACTTCTAATGTTTTTGTTCCTGTCTTCATTCTTCTTCTACGGTTTTCCTCTTCCCCGTTTATCTTCTTCTTCCCTGGTTTGTTTCCGCCCCACTATGCTCAATACTGCCACCATGGAATCCGGTGGTATTACTCCGTCGTCTGGGTCGATGCAGAAGGAGCCTGAAAACGCACCAAACACACACATAATGACGCAGAAGACGGACAAAACTGTCCGTGTGTCTGCGTATCGTCACCATAAATGGGCCTTAGGACATGCAACACACGGTAACAGATGTAAGCACAACACCGGGAGATGTAACGGTAACAGCTTTCCCTGCTGTATCAGATTTTTCCATTAGTCTTTGCACAGTGGGTAAAAAACAATGTGAGTAAATCTGACTAGTATATTTACTGTTAACATTTATTGTGTCTCACTGTGTGACATGTCAGCATTAGTGCAGAGCAGTCTTCTTCTTCCTGTCATCCGTTAGGGGCAGAACATAAACATGTAGTATACTGCAGTTTTACCATGAAGTGATGCAAAATGTCTCAGAAACTGTCTGTGTCACAAACACATTTTTTCTTCATGGGTTCATTTGGTTCGACACCTGTCTTCATTTCGAAAGGTGAAGAGTGTTTTCCATGTGGTTAAATACCAGAAATGCTAAAGCTAGTGTGACGTCATGTCGTTTAAACGGGTCTGAGAGCTTTGGCCTTTCAGTCATTGCACACCCGCGGCAGGTAAAGCCTGTCTCTGCTCCACTGTATCCACGTTTGTCTTTGTTCCTCTCTGTTTGTCTCCTCTAGGCTTCATGGACGCGTCCTGACAAATACGAGGTATGGCTACTTAAAACCGTAGCCTGAGTTTTAATAGCCCAAACTTACACAGTAGACTTCCCTCTCCACCCCAGAGCAGCAGTGTTGTCATGTAGCACACGCCTCATATGCTCCACATTTTAGCTGTGCACTAAAAGTGTCGGCCATTAGACATAGTACAGTTCATTTAACCCACTTAGTTCCAGTAAACGTCTACGCTCGCCCTATTTACTTGTCCCTGTTTATTCTAGAGATGCAGAGATAGCTAGCCACAGGATTGTTCTTTCCTGCCGCACGGTCTGGTTGCTGCTCAGAGCTGAAACCATTTAGGGGAAAGAAGTCTGCATTCACAGGTCAGCAGCTCTGCAGTGTTACACAGAGACACTCTGCTCTGCTGTGAGAACCTCGCTTCTAACTCACACACGCCCTAACAAGGTGCTTCTGCAGGCTGGGGGGCCAGGGACCTGCACGCTTTTCCCTCAACCGCACAGCAGCAGCTGACTTTGTCCCTCACCTTGGGCCGTATTTCTGTTGTCAGCTTACCGGTTCAGTTCACCCTAAATGTGCGCTGCGCCCCTAGTGGTCCGGTAGTTCCGGGTTTGAGGGATTTCTCTGAACTTTCTGCGTCCACGCCGCTGATACGTGGGTGGCAGAGGGGATTCAGTGACGGCTTCTAGATCACGAGTGGCCAGAATTTCATGAGGAAGCAAACGGAAGTAAATCTGATTAGAAATGCAGCTATTAAGGTTTGGCTGGGAAGACGCGTGCATTCTCTGGGCCCCTCACCGAGCATCTCCATTAGAATAAACCCAGTCAGTCTAACGAGCTAACTCCCTCCACACGCGCTGCCACGCATACATGACATGGAGTGGAACTCCGAATTAACTTTCCTTACTAAGCATCAGCGTGAAAACACAGCTTCTAGTCTCCTGACAAGTTTCCTCTCTGAAAAACACACATTTTGCTGCTGTCTGGTTTTAATTATTTCACGAACCCCTGGGGCTTCAAATTACTGCTTGCATAATTTTATGAAGGTTGTTTCAATTACGGCATCCCACAAGTCAGTTTAGCTTGCTGTGATCCCGGTGTGTGACCATCATGGTGTCACCTTGTTGAGCAGTGGAGTGGATTTGCAGGTTTATGGATGCAGCTTCGGCTCCTGTATCCTAATAAGATGGTTTCATTCTGGAGATGAAGCTGTCCATCGAATTATAAACTCATAGTGAGTGCAGAACAATGACATTAGCAGAGATATTAACCCTTTACAGGCCCAGATATACATCATGCTTGCCTTTCATATTAAACAGCTTGGATTTCCCTGGAGCCTTGCTTGGTTTAACTACTTCTGTCCTGAACATTTATGGACCTCATTCACCAGTAAATATGTTGTTTTTATGAAAAGTGTGGCACTAACAAACACCTTAGTATCTCAGCTGAGAAGGAAAGCTACGAACCCTGCAGGAGAACTCGTACGAACATCTGAGTGTCCGCATGTTTGTGATGATTTCTGCTGTTCTGGTTGTTAAAATTTGATCCTAATAAAGCTACAGTCATGGTTTTATAAATATGGAAATGTCTTAGTTAAATCTAGGATAAATATCAGATACTGCGGTTCATGTCAGAATATTACAATTTCAATCAAAGAAAAAGTTGCAGAAGACGCAGATTTAATTGTACTTCTGGTCGGCCTAACAGAATCGCTGCATGGGATAGACTACACACACCTGATCTGCTCCCCCATAAATGTCCCGCTCAGCTGAGTCTTTAATTATTAACATCTACTACATAAAGCTGTCTTTTATTGAAATAATCCGTTTTATGAGGAAATTCCTGTTATTTCCTGGTTAATAAAACCTGTCAGATGCTGCTGGAGGATCCATGTTAAAATGAAGGCACAGCAGAAATCTGCTGGACGTTCAGGGGGTGATGTAATGATCATGCATTCTGCAGGGTATCACTTTAGCCTTGACACCAGGACGTGTTCAGGGACAGATTACATCACCTATTTATTAACTGGCTAGTATGTGTGTATATATGAATGTGTGAAAATCAGATTGGCTTAAACTGATTGTCAGTGAAGCGCTGCCAGATGATGTTGTTATGAATTGGTGCTACACACATTGAATTGTAATTCTGCTGCTTTTCGTGTCTCTTAGTGGATATTTCCAGGCATGCGCAGGTCAACCTGCATGTTTCCCTTTTCCAACCCAACCCCACCGCTGTCTGTTCTTGCTCAGACTTCTTTAGGAAGGTGATAATTCCTTCTACCGTTTCCACGGCCAGCTGTTTCCTGTCCGCCATCCAGCTCATCATCCTCAGATGCTCTCTATTGGAACCTGATTCCTTTGTCTTCCTCATCCCAGGAATGATTTTCTTTACTTGTTCTGGGAGAAAAATTAGCTCGGAAAATATGACAGAATTTCTTTTGTTTTTTGTAGCTGTTTTAAAAAGCTTTATTGTTCAGCTTTTTTAAAACAAGAGAGCATTAATTCCAAAGGGTCTGCCAGGAGGTGCAACCAGTGGATGCAGGAATCGAGACAAAAATTGGGCAATTTTAAATGATAGCAGCTTGGATAAGGGCTCCATCATTGGTGGGAATAAGCAGGTCCAGCCAGGGATGTGCTGCTGGAGGGATAAATGATATAAAATAACTGGCTTTGCCTGCGATGAGGCTGAACAGCTGACCCAGGCTGAAGTCCAGTGTAATGAGCGCGACTCTTAGTGGCGACAGAAGCGGATGCTGTTTGGTTTTTTGCAGCTTAAACTGCTGTCTGTCCTGTGCCTTCCTGACATTTAAGCAGAAGGTTGGGCCCGCTGAACAACACTGAACAGATTCAGTGTTGTTCATTCAGAAAAGACCATCTGAGCTCGCTGCATCCTTACCCAGCGTTGCCATGGAAGCAGCTTAAAAAGCAGGTAATGAGAAACAGAAGGAGGAACATTTGATCTGATTTATTCTAGACTTTGTTTAAACTCTAAAACCTCAAAGGCTGTGAAAAGGAAACCCAGCTTCTAACATCCGTTTACGCTGTAAAACTGTTGTTCAGGAGGAGTTTCAGGTTCAGTGGTGGCACTTTTACAGAAAATAACTCTTCATTTATTTAATCTGGTTCTGTTTTTATCAGAGGATCTCTGTCTAAATGAAGAGACCAGAGGTTAACAGTAACTGGGAGCGGGTGTAAAGCATCACATGCGTAACACGGAGTGCAGACGACAAATGACGAGCTGTTAATAAGATCAAAAAATTCAAAACAAGAATCATCGTTTTATCATTTTTACCCAAGTTGTGCGATTAATGACCCATCGTTACATCATGATTTGTTCTTGTTGACTTTGCAGTGTTAATGATAAAAAAGTTTCTGCTCCTGATCAAGCACTCTCTGATGGAAAGATCGAAGCTGTACATATAAAATGACTTCAGCTTTTACTGTCTACAAAAGACTAACTTGGCACAAAAAGTGGGTCAACTTGTGTTTGTTGGGTTATTTCTCCTATTTAACACTAATAAGTGTGTTATTACACAACTGTAAAACCTGATTAGTCACCTAGCAACCAGGTTTAACCAGTAGGAACTGGGCTTGTTGGAATAAGCAACATAAACGCGTTGATACAATTAAAGAAAAAGCCTTCTTAGCATTTTGAGCCGTATTTTCACCGTACAGGAGCGTCCTGCACATTGGCTGCTTCCTGCACTCTGACTGAGGTCTTAAAGGGAAAGAATGTTGGACCTTCAGGATCATTTGAGTGTAACAGTGTGGCCAACAAAGCAAAGCCACGGTCCATCAGGTGCACGCCCTCTGTTGCACGTCGGCTTGGTGATGATGAACAAATCTTCTGCCTTTTCTCTTGTGTTTCTGCAGTTTGGTGAAAGGATTATGTCCCGTTAACCTTTCCCTGTTTGCATCGCGGCCGTGTGGCTCTGCAGGCACAACATTAATGCTGCCGTTTTAAAAATGTTCGAGGACACCCCCCGAGATCTTCCGTAAATATTTCTGCTACTTTGCACGCAGAACATAATGCTAAAACAACAAAACGGGTTTCATCATTTATAAAACAAACAGAGAAGCACAGAGAAGGCCTGAGTTATTCATGCAGATCATGCAGCTGAGAGGAAGATGCTCGTGTGTGTTGCTGTATTTAGACAAACTCCTGCTTTACTCCCTGTTTCATACAGCCGCTCACTTCCGCTGCAGAGCCCCACAGTTTGCAGGAATCTGCAGGAATCTGCAGGAATACTAAAGGTCTGTGGGAGCTGCTAAGTCACCTGTGCAGAGGCTGAAAGCTTCCTCGGTGCAGCCGGTGCTCGCTGGGATCGCTTCCTGCTGCTGCAGCCAGACTGCTGAACAGGGCAGCATGTTGGACTTGTCCCCCATCACGTCTCATTGTTACCCTGGTGTTTGGTGGCATCTCGTGTCTGTCAGACACCGTCTCAGCTTTCTTCTCTTCTCTGAGGGTTTCCTTCTTGATTTATTTTGTAATTTTTACTTTTTTTACTTTTCTTTACTTTTCTTTTCTGTCATGTGTCTGCTTGAACTGTCCTGGACATGGAGTGTGATGTGCAGATAAACTTTCCTTGCCTTTCTTTCCTCTGAGTTCAGCTCATGTTGCTGTTTGTATCTCTGTGAAGCGGCCTGTTTATAATGTGAGTATTTACTTTTCCTTCTTCTTGTAGAGCCTTGACAGGAACGTTGTGGTGCGCAGCCACGCCCGGGTGTCCTCCCTCACCCTGAAAAACATCCAGTTTACATATGCAGGCCAGTACCTGTGCACAGCCAGCAACTCCATCGGTCAGGACGTGCAGCACATGTACCTGGAAGTCCGTTGTAAGTGTGGGGGGGGGGGGGGGGGGGGGGGGGGGGGGGGGGGGGGGGGGGGGGGGGGGGGGGGGG
>JBBBVT010000016.1:21436935-21446936 GCA_037177035.1 Craterocephalus eyresii | reverse complement strand
CTCCGTCCCTCATCAGCTGATATGCAGCTGAACAATCCTCCATCACTGCAATCAGCTGTTTTCTGGAACCCTCCATCAGACTCTACACCTGTCCACAGGTATTCTGCTCAGCAGATACCTGCTCTCACTGATCCAGGACCACTTTGTTGGTTTTTATTATTTTATAAACTATAAACTATAATTTATGAAATTTATCTTTATTCTGACTTTTTTCAGTCTCTAGTTATTTCATAATTCTTTCTTTTCTGTGATGGAGGGACGGATATTCAGCAGACAGCTGAAGGTCCTGTCAGGTCGTGCACGGAGAGCCAACGGCGTCGTAATTCCAGATGTTTGTGTTGATGGCCTGTTGGGACGCTAATATTCTGTTAGTATAGAAATAGATGTGTGAGAGGACATCATGCTGGCAGGCGATGATGTTGAGACGATGGTTGAGAGAGCAGACTTTGCTGGGTAAGTGGTACCACTGTGATTTGTTACCGTGGAAACAAAGGTTTGAGCTCTGATGTACCAGTAGCTTTTTCAGCTCATCAGCATCTGTTTCCAGCACCAGTCCTGGTTTACACAGTTTAAGAAGCTGCAGGGAGGGACGGAGGTGGCCTGTGTGATCGCCCGCGTGATCGCCTGGCATCGCAGCGTCCAAACGGGCTCCAAGAAAATGCTGCTGCCTACGCTGGCTTGAAATGACAGTCAGGGAAATTACAGAAGCCTTCAAATCCCAGTTTGAAATCTATCAGTCTTAGAAAAAAAGAAAGACAAAGAAAGAAGCCAATGAATGCTTAATTGGATTAATAAGCCCTGCTCTCTATGTGCCTGCAAGTTGCACTAAGATGTTATCGCCATGCAGCGCTGATAGAGTTGTTTGAGGGCTTGCTGTTAGTAATCAGCAAATAATCAGGTAGCTGATTCACTGTTGCCAAGCAATTATCGATAAGAAAAGGTGCTTTGTCTTGAGCACAGCTCTCATTCTCTGTCCTCTCCATCGCCACTCACCCACTCTCACAATGAAGACTCTATCTTAGTGTGGAACTGCCTATCTGTGGCACAGCATGATCCCATTAGCCGGGCTGGGTGGATCTGGGCCTGCTGCCGAGCGATTGATAGGAACGCGTCAATAGAGTTTTCTTAGTGGTGGAAGTTTGTTCAGCATAAAGGTCTTTGGAAAGCTCGTCCCTCCTTAGAGATTCCCAGCCATCCTGCAGGCTGTGGAGAAACACTGATTAAGTTACTGACAGGAGTAGCAGCGTGATGTCTTCACAGATAGTTAAACGTTGTCAGAAACGGTGATAAACTGATGACTTGCAGAGAAATGTTGGGGCCGCTCTGCGTTTGGGACTGTCCAGCAGTTCTACGTTAGAATGTGAGAGAATGAGGCTGCAGCGCTGCTCAGCCAGAGCGATGCACGCCCCCTCTGCCTGCCTTTGGCCATGTAACTAGGCTCTGTCATTTCAGAGAGGAAAGATGGGCCTTCCCTCTTTGGATCCTGCAGCACCGAGCACTCAGCTGTTCAAATGACCCCAGAAGCTCGGTTTAAGAGCCAGAGGACTGCTAGTTGTTGATCCCTGAGAGACATGGGGCAAAACTGAAAGGGCCAAGGAGAGGAGCTCCAGAGAGATAAAAGTCATGTTAAAGAAAATCCCCCAAAACATTTACGATTCCCAAGTATTTATTCAGTCAGAAAATCTCCTTTTACAGTTAGTGGACGGTGAAAGCTGCTTTTCTCTTTAAAATGATTTCTGAAAAAGCTTCTGTCTGGTGATAAATGCTGCAGGGCACGGAGAAAATATTCCTCGCTTCCTTTCTGTAGAGAATGGGACATTACTGTTTTCTATCTGGTCTGTAGTTTTTCCTTCACAGATTTATTAGCATTCCTTATTACAGTGAGACCCTGAAGTGATGTTGGATAACAGGAGAACAGCCCATTGTATCGCTGATTATTCTGTTCCTGTTCAGCTGATTAGATAAGTATCTAAATCCTCAACTCATACTCCTCACGAGGAGTATTATTCTGTCTTGAATCCTGGTGCGAGGGATGGATTTAGCAGTTTATTTCACACACACACACACACACACACACACACACAGTCTGACACACCGTCTTCTCTTTTGGTTCCTCAGATGCTCCAAAGATCCTGGGTGTTGTGACAGTTTACACGTGGGAGGGAAACCCAGCCAACATCAGCTGTGAGGTGGATGCTCATCCTAGAGCCGCAGTGGTTTGGTTCAGAGACGGTTTCCAGCTCCCGGGTCCCAACGCTACCAACATTAACATTCACAGCACACCAACCATCAGCTACCTGGAGGTGATGCATCCCCAGATGCATGAAAGCTCACGGGGAGACACAGAAAATGTATAAGGAGATATTTTTTTATTCTGTGTGCAGCAGCAGAGTTATCACACAAAGATCAAGCCATTAAAAGCAATAAATGTGTTTATTTTTGCTTCATACCTTAAACATTCTTCTGTTTCTGGCACATATTTATGTTGGGTAGAGTTTAAATGATAAACGAAAATATAGCCAAGTTGTGTTTAATCAGAAAGATCAGTGACTAAAAACAGCTCCAAGCAGACTAAACAGTGATCTGAGCGATGACATGGAATAAATCAGATAAAAGCTCTAAATGATGCAGCATGGTCAGCAGACATGTTCAGGGTCGGCTTCATGTGCATATGAACCAGCGATTCCCAAACCGAATCACGGCTCTTCAGCCATGACTCACATGCTGAAAAAACCCAAGCATTAAGGGATGACAACATTGCCTGTAAGCTTTCCCCACTGATCTTGTGTTTCTCAGTGTTTCTCAGTGTTTGTCTCATTTTCCGTCCCTCAGGTTTCACCTGATTCCCAGAATGACTTTGGCAGCTACAACTGCACAGCTACCAATACCATGGGCAGCGAGTCCAAGGAGTTCCTGCTAATCCAAGCAGGTTCGTCTTCCGAAACGAGTTAAACATCTTTGTTTATTTCAGCTTTTTCAACGTAACGTCAGCGAGAAATGACCACATTTCTATTTGCCAATGGCAAATTTCATATCCAGGCAATTTCTTTACTGCAGCAGCTGCTTGTCTGACCTTCACAACCTAACGGAGCCTGAGCCAATGTCCGATATATCGGCCACCATATGAAATAAGAACATGGATATAGACACTGTGCATGAACACAGAGACAATAACAGAAGTGAACAGAGCCTTGTGCCACTGGATGTTTTTATTTTTTATCAACATTATTCAACAAATATTTTTAATTCAAAGGACTTTTTTTTTATTCAAAACTAAAATTGTGGTAGTGAAACCTCCAGTGTGGCATACCATGTGTCTAAAAAGCTGAAATGGGTTAAATTCAGTGGGTTAAATGTGCATCTAATGATACCAGATGATGATGGGAATCTGTGGAAGAGCCACATCAGCATCACAGATGTCTGATGGTAACCTGACTGGTTTTACTGGCTTATTCTGGGACGGCTACTGAGAGGCTGCAGGAAGGGGCCATGAACACACACATGGAATAAGGCTTCATTTAACATTTACACTGCCATGGTATCTGCAGAATCGGCCAGTATTGGCAAGCTTGGCTCTCATTTTGGCCAATACCAATATTTGAAAAAATGCAAATATCATCCCGATAAATCCTCTGGTGAATAAATCGGGCTCTACAACCCAACCCAACATAACATGCTACTGGTTCCAAATGATGCACAGGATCCCTGGGACCTCCTGGGACAGGGTCCTGCAGGTTTTCAGTGTGCCCCGGTCCAGGACTCAAATTTATGAGTCACCATGAGGAACTTCATTGGCTGTTGGTTCCGTTTCATTTGAGTCAGGTGTGTTGGAGCAGGGGCACGTGGAAAACCTGCAGGACCCTTCCCCAGGAGGGACGGATTGGACGATCCCCTCTAGAACATCGATGGCAACTGTCCTGCAGGTTTTAGATGTTTCCTTTTGCAGAACTGGAAAACGTTGATCCATTTAATTTCGAACAGGAAAACCTCTAAAGTCTGCAGGACAATGGCCATCAAGAACTGGAGAGTCTCATCTCTGTTCCACAATCTGAATAAGTCGAAACAGCTCTGTATATCCAGTATTTCTTTCAGATCCCCCTCTTTTAGTAACATTAAACCCACCCGCTCCAGGGAAATTTGTCTTGGGTCCTTTGGGATCCCGATCCCACCGCAGCCCCCCAAGACTTCAGAAAATCCCCGAATGGTTAAGTGATGTGGCAGGAATTAAGTTTTAGTGTGTGTGATGCTGTGGGGAGAATTTTCAATCCTCATTTAAATCTGTAAGTCTAATATGTTGCTTGGAATCTTTCTGTAAAACTTTGTTGGGTCATTCTGCTACTTCATATTGATCCAGTCTGCTTCAATTTGATCAGTTTGGCTCTGAAACGGCAAGAAATGCCCATCAAATACCCAATAAAAGCTAAAATCTAAGGCCATCATTTTACAGAGTAGGGATGTGTGGAATGTGGATATGAAACTCTGTGCATGAGGCTGAATCTTTGCTGCCTTTCTCACCTGATTTCTTCGTGGACTACATGTCATCTGGGTCGCCCACAGTCGTGGAATCAGACGTGTTAATCAGCTCCAGAGCATTAACAAGGTTTGCAGCTGATACTACCCCCGTCTGCTGCCTGGCTGCAAACACAAAGTGACATTATGTCTGTGTACAAAAAATCCCAAAGGCACCCTGAAATATAAAGAGAAAATGAAGATGGATCATGGATATAACCTTGTGACATTCAGTGGCAGTTATAAAGGAGATACAGAAAAACCCTCTAAATTCTCTGAGGAATTGCTCTTAAATTCCTTTTTTTCATCCTTTGGTTGGTATAGACTTCATTTGGCATGCAAATTGCTTCGGACCTGTTGCGACTTTAGGTCGTTTAGAACTCTAATGCTACGTGACCAAATTAATTGCAGTGACACCCTTTGCTGCTATTGTGTGAAGCTGTGTTGGCTTTTTCTGTTTTATCACCTCCTTGCTGCAGCAGTTCGCTGAGAGGGACTTTGTCCATTTTCCCAAACAGAATCTTGTTAATATTTCTTTTCACCTCATTTCCTTTATGTTAATTAGAAAATGTCATGTAAAGTGTGAGGTAGAGGAAAAGCTGAACTGGAGAGCAATCTTTATTTTTCAATTTGTGTATTTTGCCAGAAAGTCCTGTAAAGGTTTTTTTATCAGGAGAAAGTCCTAAATAATTTCTGTAAATGTGGTGGTAATATGCTGCCCTAGTGTGTCCCTACTGTGTGACAATTAATTTAATCCTCTGCCTTTTAGAGGGGGTTTCTCTGTCCAGAGTTGCTTTGGAATTACAAAGCAAATTTCTTTTGTACCATTGGTGAAATACTGCATGAAAATAAATAAATTTGGCAAAGTTCGGTAGCAAATAAACTCCAAAGCAACACCTAGAGATTGCAATGATGCGGCAGACTTTAAATCATAAAACGGGTTTATCTGTTATTGAACTGACATAACTGTGAATTTCACTGATTTCTCAAATACCGAAAAAATGGTTTTAAGGAACCACAAAATATCCCTTTTTATAACCTTAAGGAGACTGAAAGACTAGGATTACAGGAAAGTTTTATGTTGGGCCAAGTGTCCCCTTGATATGAATGATGATGTATTGCAGTCCCTTATCATTCAGTCCTTTAATCATGAATCAGTCACCTGTCGCCTGCAGACTCAGTCATGTATTCTCTCCTTCTCTGACCGGAGGTTTTGTAGTTTATCTCGGCTTAAAGCACATAAATAAGTTTGGTTGGAGAGACACATGCAGTTCCACAACCATTTACTGAAGCGGCATGAATATGCTGCAGCCATGTTCACAAACAGTAAGTGTTTATTTAGGTCACATCAGCCGACATGAACAAAATGTTAGTATTTATTAGTTGTTTTTATATTAAAATCACCATGTATGAAAATGATTTTATTAATCCAAGAGAGATATTGCACTGTTGTTACTGGTGGTTTATCTTTTTAAGGACATAATCCCACCTAAAGTCTGGTAGGTCCAGCCTCTGATGAGTTTCTGAGGGTTCAGGGTTTAAGTCTATGCCTAAAGGAGCCATACCCGATATCATGTCCGGCCATTTTAGCAAGCGATAGCGGCTCACTTTTAGCTTTAGCTTTTAGCTTTTGCTTTCTCTCGGCCAATGGGGTTAACTTTCGGAACGTCCAGATCACTAGGGGAACACTTTTACTGGCTGATCGAAATCCGGAATTCCTGAAAGTTAACTAGAAAAAGAACGTCACACCAAAGCGATAAATTCCAACAAATGGAAACAGAAAGATCGCGTCTACATGCTGGCTTAGCTTTTATCAGTGGGTGAAGGAGCTAGCTTCCAGCAGTGGGTGGATGAGCTAGCTAGCTTCTAGCAGTGGGTGGATGAGCTAGCTTCCAGCAGTGGGTGGATGAGCTAGCTTCTAGCAGTGGGTGGAGGAGCTAGCTAGCTTCCAGCAGTGGGTGGAGGAGCTAGCTTACAGCAGCGGGTGGAGGAGCTAGCTTCTAGCAGTGGGTGGAGGAGCTAGCTTACAGCAGCGGGTGGAGGAGCTAGCTTCTAGCAGTGGGTGGAGGAGCTAGCTTCTAGCAGTGGGTGGAGGAGCTAGCTTGAGCAGAGACATAAATGCTGCCATGATAAATGCCATTCTGGGTTTGACAGCAGATAATAGCAGACAGATGCGCTCATGCTGCTACATGTTTAGCTAAGGACAAAGGAATGATGATGCTGGAGCCTCAGCAGTTAGCTGACCGTGTAGCATGCCAGCAGTTAGCATTGGGCTATTAACGCCTCTATTCACACAAAGCATGTGTTTTATAGACAATAAGTGGGCGAGTAGAATGTCCAGGCTGTCATCTGTAGTCGGCTGAATTGCTGGGTCTTTACAGGGCGACCAGAAACCGGTGCTCAGAGGTCATGACCCGGCATGAGTCCAGCAGACCCCCCAGGTCTCCTGGATCTGGTCTAACATCAGCAGGCGCATTATTATCTGCTCTACCCTGCTCTGCTGCATTCACACGGTTTTTATGTAGAAGTTTCTTTTAAACTTCATCTGAAGTTCTTCTTCCTTTTGTTCCTGGTAGAGACCACCTCTGATGCTGCTAATGATGCTGCTAATGTTTGGTTGAAGCACTTTGACTTGTCTTACATGATGCGATGCACTAATAACCTCCCCTGTCTCGGACGCATACTTTCCTATGATTTAACAGCAGTTTTATTTAATTTCATTGTTTATTGATCCACCATCAGCTATCTCATTCAACAATGAGTGCTGTTCTTCCTGTGGTCAAGAACATCATTTTCATGTCCATTTTACATATGCATTCATACATACAGCATATTACACAAACAAAACATTCCATAAAAGAAGAGGTAAAAATCATTACCTAATTTAATTTAGATCATGTTGGCTTTATAATCAACTCAAAATCTGAAAATTCTTATTTCTGAGGTTCAACAGAAAAGGTCCAATAGCCACTTTAAACATCACAAGTAACAAAAAATCATATAGCTCCTTGCTTTAATAAATACACTTTCAACTTGATTCTAAAAGTATTCTTACTTGTTTCCATAACCAGAAAACGATGTAAGGTATTCCATGCTAGCATTGCTCTGTAATGCAGTGTTCTCTGACCAGCCCCTGTTTTATAAGCTGGCAGAAAAAATCTTCTCACTGATGACTGACGTGTAGAGTACTCATGTGTGTCACCAAAAAATGTCAAACTATTAAAAAAACAATCAGGTACTCTTTCTATAATAATATTTCTAGTAAGTTTTACAAGAGAGTAGTGCAGCCTACTTTTAACTGATAACCAATTCAGCTTTTCAAGCATCTCATAAACTCTAGTTCTGTATGAGCACTTAAGCACTATGCGAGCAGCTTTGTTTTGAGCCACCTGTAGCCTTTTAAGATTGTTCTCTGAAGTGTTGGACCAGATGAATGTACAGTAATTGTGTCTAATGTGCCGACTGGCTCATGCAATCTGCTGACTGACTTTTTCCCTTGCTGCTGTTGCAGAGGTCCCGTCATCACCGGAAATCCAGCAGGTGGAGCCTTTCTCCAGCACAGCGGTGGTAGAGTTTGACGAGCCGGACTCCATCGGGGGAGTGCCCATTATTAAGTACAGAGTGCAGTGGCGTCTGCCCGGGAAGGCATGGACCGGCAAGGACTATGATGCCGAGGATGGTGAGTAACGCATCTTGCAGAAGAAAACATCTCTGATTGGATATGGCACGCACATGAGGGCTGTTTTCACCAGAAATGCTATCATGGATTTCTCAGCGTCACATTAAATCAGACTGCGGGAGCAGATTGGAAACGACTGCTGTGACATAGATTTTTGCTCTGTGTGATTCAGAATCGAATTAGGCTTAAAATCCCTCAGTCATCACCACTGTCCCACATTTCCCCTGAAAGCCTGAAAGGAAAATAAGTTTAATCAATCACAGGGATGCAGGGGATGTTTTTCAACAGCATCGGTGTTTCTGTGCTGCACCCGCCACATTCCAGGTAAATCATCCAACTCATGGCGAGGCAGCGCTATTCATACAGGGCAATCCAACAAGGTGATTTAAACTGCATGGATGCCTCAGAACAAACAGCCAAATGGGCAGAAAAAAAGAGAAAGAAGAGCAAGTTCTGTTAGGGCCGATCACAGAGGTCTGCTGCAAACGGCAGGAACCCATGGTTTATTTTGGTTTCATGTTTACAGAGCATGTCTGCATGCAGAAGGAAATGCTTTGGAGCTAAAGTCTCTGCTTGAGCTGCAACCACCAGGACCTGCACAGTTCAGCACAGTTAGACGAGCAGCATTCATAGAAGGGAATGAAGAATTCTTCACTAATCCCAGAGGGAGACCGCCGCGCTGTGCTGTGTACATAATAATAATGTTTATAGATGCTTTTTATCTGATTGTATTTATGGATAGAAGAAAGTTCTTGACTGAAAGGTGAACTCACCCAGGCTGAATGAAACATTTATTTTTACTTTTTCATGCTATCCATTATGAGGTTAAACCCCAGCTGTCTCATTAGGGTTTGCAGACTGTACCTAAATAACTCCTTTTGCTCATGAAGTTTATTTTGTGGCTTGAGCACATTCACCCTTGGCTGTTTAAGTTCCCTTCCTCTGGGAAAAAAGAATTTAATAATTTAAACAGACACATCAGAATATCTTAGAAAGGCTCATAATTAACCTGCCGTCTCTATTATTCATCTGCACTCATCATCCCGGAGGCCACCAGGAACTTCCTGCTTCTCTCTTATTCCAGACAGGAAGTCACTCAGTTCATCAGTCTAGTGTTGTCATGGCGACCCCCACCAGTATTAACCAGTCTCCTCTGATTTCTGCCTTTTCTTTACATTTACGTTTTTACCTGAGCCATTGTTTATTCCAGGTTCATGCTATCTCATGCTGGCTTTGCCTCCATTCTGGGTTTTTATTATCAGCAGGTTTGTTGGCTTCATCCAGGATGCTGCAGTCTCAGAAACGAGCAGAAACCAGATTTAACTCGTACAGATCAGGGCCCAGGCACGGCTTCCTCTCTGGAACCCAGGCCTGGGCGATATGTCCAAAATTTCATACCCTGATATAACTAATTTTATATCCCGATAACCGTATACATGACCATACAGCATTGTTCAAATACAGCTAGTTATCCTGGTTTGTAGAAAACCAGGATGTTAAAATACAGCATGAAGTGATACACTAAACAAATAAAAGCAGTATGTGTTAAATATTTGTTTGACTTTGTGGGTAAATTACGTATATTAACTGCGTTGTTGTTTCCTCATTTTCTTTGCAAACAAGAAATTGAGACAACACAAAATAACATGAAATGTCAGAATGAGTAAAGAAGTAATGTGGAGGAGGGACGGTGCAAACGCACTCATAACGTTTGATCAGCGGGTCGGGTAGCAGCTTCATAGCAGCGGGTCGGGTAGCAGCGGGTCGGGTAGCAGCTTTATAGCAGCGGGTCGGGTAGCAGCTTTATAGCAGC
>JBBBVT010000016.1:21207841-21218554 GCA_037177035.1 Craterocephalus eyresii | reverse complement strand
ATCTGCATTTTGAGATAGCTTTAAGTATACGGCAGTGTCCTTGGATGCTCATAGTTTCGCATTTCGAAAAACACACCTTCCGACGGAATAAAAAAAGGAAGTACTTAACTTTCTTTAAAATTGGCTGGAGTACAGGCAGCATTTTATTATTTTAGATGACGGAAGTTCTGTGGGAGGCACACCATCGCTCACCAATCACGTGGACAGATCTACTGGATCGGGAAAAATGGTGAACAGCTTTATGCCATCAGTTCATGGATACACTGGAGATGTAGTTTTAGTCAGAGTCCAGTCATCACATATGTAGATTCAAGGCATAATGTGTCACAAAGTGCTCCTTTTCCTCAACACGATCAGGAGAACAGTTGAAGGAAATATTTCATTGCAAACAAAGGCATGTATAATTTTTTTTTAAAAAGACTTGTGGCTAGACTCCGACTCATGAGCAAAGGAGTCCTTGAAAGAAAGGGGAATGGGAACCCTGGAGAGATCAGGTTCGGAGAGGCTTGAAACATCCTGGAGAACCCAGATAAGGACGAGGGCTTTAAGTATGGCCGTCTGGAGGGGAAAACGGCAGATTTACAATGATATTTAAAGAAGACAGAAATTAGAAAAGAGTTGTTATGTCAGGGTGGTACAGTGAAAGCGTCAGAGGAAAGACCTGCAGGGATGTCAGCAAGCAGAGCTCACGTCTTACATTAACATAAAAGGTCTGAACCACATTCAGAAATGCAGAACCAGTGATGAATATTAAATATCAGGGGTTTAAATCACTAGTCTGATCACTTACAGTATTTATTGATTGAGCGGATCTGATGTGTGCCAATATGGCAAGTTCTGTCATAACAATTTATCAACCAGCTACTGGAATGAGGGAATATCCCTGCTGACTGGAACACAATCGGCATGTTTAACGTGCATCTACTAAATGAAAGTGGACCAGTGTTGGATCAAAATGTGTAAATTGGATCTTTGCTTTTGGTTCTGATCATGGAATCAATGTATCAGACAAGCCTGAGCTATTTACCCCATGTTACGACCCCAATTAAGTATGTCCAGGGGTACAAGGGGTGGCAACATCAACACAACTGAAAACAATATAGTGTAACAAAAAGGGTTATTTACAATATCCCAAAAGTCAAAGAACAAATCAACAGCAAATAAAAACAGGAACCAATTCTTCCTCAAAGTATAATAACAACCAAAAGTAAAGGGATAAATAAGTCCCTTAAGAATAACAACAAACAAAACACTGGAACCACAAAGAATAAACTAAATCTGTTAACCAAGAGTTAAACAAGACACAATCTAAACCAAAAATGCTAACAGAAGAGGCAACAAGCATAGCCACAAGGCTACAAAAGTAGCAACAAAACCTCAGGTACACAAAGTCTCAAAGACACACAGCTGCCGTGAATGAATGTTGGATGACTCTTCAAGTAGGAAGGCTGAGAAATTGATAGCTGCTGTCCAGCCAATCACCAGCAGGCGCGAGCAATGGGCGGCCAACCAGATCCAGCTCCTCAGTCTCTCCACAGCCTCATTTGCAGTTCCAAAAAGATAGTGATGCTGTGCAAAAATCTTATGAGGCCATATTTTATTCACTCTCGAACATAAATGATCTTCATGTAAAAACTCAGACATTTCTTCATTTCATGGAAAATACTTGCTCATTTTTTATTTAAAAAATTGCAACAAAGGTAATGACAGGCTGGAATTTGAACCAATCAGGAAGAACAAATGGCATTGTTTGTGTTTTAGGGGCAATGTGTTTTAGGGGCAAAAGAACATTTTTTAATGGCCAAAACAAATTCTACCAGAAAAAATGTGTTCTGCTGAAAATACAATGTTTTAATCGAAAAAAATATATTTTAATGGCAAAAAAATATTTTCTACTGGCAAAAAAGTTCAGCTTGGAATAAAATGTATTTTGATGGCAGAAAATGTCTTCTAATAGCAATGTTGTGGCAATAGAATATGTCCCTCTGAGAATATGTTCTACTGGGAATATGATGTGTCCAACTCAAAATATATCTACTACTGACGATATTAGGTGTTCTACTGGGAATAAAACGTGCACTGAAAACTGAGGGGAAAACTGTTCTAAAGGCAAAAAATGTGTTCTATTGGGATTCTGGGATGGTCTGAGAGGTCATTCTGGGAATATGATATGTCCTACCTAAATGTTCTAAAGGTAATAAAATGTGTTCTACTGGGAATTTAACAAGTTCTGAATTGTATAAAACATCTTCTAAAAGGACTAAAACATGTTTTACAGTGAATAAAATATGTTTATGTCCTACTGTGAATAAAGTTTCATTAATGACAAGATTTACATGTTTTAGGGTTTGCAAACTCAAATGTTTTTTTTCTCTTTAACTGATTTCTTTCTTTTCTTTTTGTGAAAACACAAGTACTTGTTGAAACTGGCTTCCTGTCTTTAACCCCCCCACGTGTCATCCTTTAGGTGAGAAGCCATTCGAGTGCAAGCTGTGCCACCAGCGATCCAGGGACTACTCAGCCATGATCAAGCACCTGCGCACCCACAACGGCGCCTCACCCTACCAATGCACCATCTGCCTGGAGTACTGCCCCAGCCTGTCAGCCATGCAGAAGCATATGAAAGGCCACAAGCCAGAAGACATCCCTCCAGACTGGCGCATAGAGAAGACCTACCTGTACCTCTGCTACGTCTGAGACGGGGGAGGGGATAAATATGGGGGGGTGAGAGGTAAGGGGAATGTAACAGAGGGGAGAGGAGGCAAGGGTCTTGACGACTGAGGAATGTCAATGGCAAGATACTGCAAGCAGGAGGTTTTTTTTTCTTCATTTCTTTTCTTCATGCAATGAGCGGCTGGGGGGTGAACGGCAGCCATGGCGTATGAAGAAGAGGAAGACTTGGACATGGAGAAAGATTCTCCACCCTTGTTCGGATTCATCGGGTCATTCACTACATCTGCAGCTGTCTCAGTCTTTCAGGTCAGGCTGGTGCAGATTCTCATGGGCTATCTGAAGGAAATGGACCCTCCTCATTACATTTAATGTGTTTACATCAGCACTGCTTTCCAAGCACCATAGACCCTTCCAGGCAACAAGCCCCAGCTTTCTGCTTGTTACTGGTTAGTCTGGTGGAAATGTGCTTTCAGACGGCATTGGATCAGCACTTCTCTTTTCAACTGCAGATGTCACTGTTTCATCAACTCTCTCTTCTATGTGCAAACAGCGTGCATGGATTTGCTTCAGAAACCTATCCATAGATAGCCCCGGAGAATCTGCACCGGTAGTGCTAGGTTTGAGAATAACCAGCTGAACTGGATGAACGGGAGCGTCAACATCCTGCAAACCAAGCGTCCAGGCTGCTTGCGGGCAGGGAAGCTGCAAGTGCTGCTTTTTGTAGGAAGTTTCCCTAGTAGTCTTCCTGGTTCTGTATCTCTGTAAGATTAGACCCGGAGACGACCGGGTCACCGCTGGCCACACAAAGGCTTACATGCGTCACTTTTTCTTCATATATTATTATTTTTTAGCTCTGCATCGTAGTTTATCACGGCTTGATTGCACTACGAAAACAGTCTCTGTTTGATGTCAGTCAGATGTATAAATCCTTCATCCATATAAGTCAGTACATATTGCATAATGCCAGCCTTTTCACCTGCTCATCAGTACACACCTGGACTGCTTTGTCATGTGCATTTAACCAGATGATCATCAGGATCTCACACTACCACTAAAGTACAGAAACTGACAGAAAATCTGGATCATTACCCACCGAGGAGGAGGAGGTTGCTGTGACTCTGATTGCTAACGAATGTTGACCAGGAAGCCTCGGCTGCACACTCCTCATTTATCAGAGGTGCAGTTTGGGACGTGAAAACATGAATGTGAAAGTCTGTAAGCACGGTTCCTGACGTCAGGTTAATGCTGTCTTTCTGTCTGATGCTGGACGACGACACTTTCCATCTTCCATGTTTTGCTTTTTATATTCACAATGTAATTATTTAATAATATGCATCGTAATGGGAACAATTTTCTCATTCTGTAGTACAAAGTTCATACATGCATGTTTACAACTATGCTGCATTCATTCATATCACCACTGTCCTTTCTCTGTAGCGTGAATTGGAGTCGTGTGGAGGCAGGAAGGGGTATGGATGTGTGTGGATGCATGTGGAGGCATGTGGATGTGTGGAGGCGTGTGGAGGCGTGTGGATGTGTGTGGATGCGTGTGGATGTGTGAGGAGGCGTGTGGATGTGTGTGGATGCGTGTGGATGTGTGTGGAGGCATGTGGATGCGTGTGGATGGGTGTGAGCATGTGAGGAGGCGTGTGGAGGCGTGTGGATGTGTGGATGCGTGTGGATATGTGTGGATGGGTGTGGACATGTGAGGAGGCGTGTGGAGGCGTGTGGATGTGTGTGGAGGCATGTGGAGGCGTGTGGATGCGTGTGGATGGGTGTGGACATGTGAGGAGGCGTGTGGAGGCGTGTGGATGTGTGTGGATGGGTGTGGAGGCGTGTGGATGTGTGTGGATGCGTGTGGATGTGTGAGGAGGCGTGTGGATGTGTGAGGAGGCGTGTGGATGTGTGTGGATGCGTGTGGAGGCATGTGGAGGCGTGTGGATGCGTGTGGATGGGTGTGGACATGTGAGGAGGCGTGTGGAGGCGTGTGGATGTGTGTGGATGCGTGTGGATGTGTGAGGAGGCGTGTGGATGCGTGAGGAGGCGTGTGGATGCGTGTGGATGTGTGCGGATGCGTGTGGATGTGTGAGGAGGCGTGTGGATGCATGAGGAGGCGTGTGGATGCATGGGGAGGCGTGTGGATGTGTGAGGAGGTGTGTGGATGCATGAGGAGGCGTGTGGATGCGTGAGGAGGCGTGTGGATGTGTGTGGATGCATGAGGATGCGTGTGGATGCATGAGGAGGCGTTTCGATGTGTGAGGAGGCGTGTGGATGTGTGAGGAGGTGTGTGGATGCATGAGGAGGTGTGTGGATGCGTGAGGAAGCGTGAGGATGTGTGTGGATGCATGAGGAGGCGTGTGGATGCATGAGGAGGCGTGTGGATGCGTGAGGAGGCGTGTGGATGTGTGTGGATGCATGAGGAGGCGTGTGGATGCATGAGGAGGCGTGTGGATGTGTGTGGATGTATGTGGATGCATGAGAATGTGTGTGGATGCATGAGGAGGCGTGTGGATGTGTGTGGATGTGTCTAGATGTGTGAGGAGGCGCGTGGATGTGTGAGGAGGCGTGTGGATGTGTGAAGAGGCATGTGGATGTGTGAGGAGGCGTGTGGATGTGTGTGGATGTGTCTAGATGTGTGAGGAGGCGTGTGGATGTGTGAAGAGGCATGTGGATGTGTGAGGAGGCGTGTGGATGTGTGTGGAGGCGTGTGGATGTGTGAGGAGGCGTGTGGAGGCGTGTGGATGCGTGAGGAGGCGTGAGGATGTGTGTAGATGCGTGAGGAGGCGTGAGGATGGGTGTAGATGCGTGAGGAGGCGTGTGGATCCAGGTGGATGCGTGAGGATGGGGAAAGGGAGGGAAGCGTGAGTTGGCATGCATCTTCAACCATTGGGGGGCCCCGGTACTCGACCCCCTCCCTGCTGCGGCACTGCTGCCTCACACTGGACCGCAGACTGGTTAGCAGCTGATCTGAGGCAGGTGTGCTGCAGCACCTACAGGGGGCGGGCGGCTGGCAGAGGGAACGTCCGACTTTCTGCCATCTCTGAAACGCAGCATTAAGCCTGTTGTGGTGGAAGCTGATATCCGAGCGCCGGCGGGAACAGGCAGGTCTCTGGTCGGAGAACATGATGCATTTTTCTGTTTTTCTTCCTCTTCTCTTCTTCCTGTTGATCTTACGCTCGATCTCAACACATTGTACTTGAATTACCTCATTTTTGTGACCTCATGTGAATTTTTATGTTTCCCTTTTGTTTTCTTTGTGAGGAAGAAGCGCAGCAGCGCTGAGGTGGCGTGTACGTGGAAACATTAAGTGCCACAGTGAAGACATTTGTTTGTTTTGAGTTTTTTGCTATGTTGTGTATTACATGTTACCAAACTTGGTATTATTATTAACCCTGTTTGTGGAAGAGCCGGCAGGTTTGGTCATTTGTTATAAAAGCTACCTCTAAGTTTTGTTTGTTTTCTTTTTGGCAAAAGCACATTTTTCTGCATTTTTGTCATCGCTACATCATCTCATGCTTCTGTTTTCGAAAGGTTGATTTATGATTGTGTTTTTAAGCAAAGTGTATATAAAAGGGTAAAAGATGAACGAGTGGAGGAAGACAGGATGAGGACCGATCTCTTGTATTGTCCCCGGCACCTCCAACCTCAGAGGAAGAAAAAAAAAGCCTTAGGTGAGGAGGAGGTGGGGGATGCTGCCGATCAGACTAAGTACTTTTGCTTTTCAAGAGTGTTTAAAACAAGAATTTAAACTTGAAAATATGTGTATAGGGTTGTAGTTTTGTAATGTGAAAAAACAAAAGAAAAAAGAGGGTTGTTGAGGACGCTGAGCCGCGCGGGACAGGTCATGTTTGCAGGAGTGCGTCGGACAATTGGAGCTGCAAGTCGTAATCACAAGACAAAGGAGAAGGTTGGAAGAAGCAGAACTCTCTGCAGACCAGCTCCCCGGAGCTCCGGGCAGATTCCCGAACAAGAGCCAACAGAGGCAATTTGATATAAAAAATTGTGATATTTTTCTATTCAGTGTCGGTCCTTTTTCCATTTGTGGAGGGTTTCAGCAGGGCACAATATTTGTATTTCTTTTTTTATGTTTTTGTTTCTCTTCTGGGTGTGAATCATTTTGCCTTGCTCCTCTTTGATATTGTTGGACAAAAAAGAAAAAACAAGAAAAAATGTGTGTGAACATGTTGTAATAATAAGTGTTGCTTTCTGGATGTAATCTGACTTTATCTGCCACAGTTTTACATGTGTGTGTGAGACAAGGTTAAAAAAAGAAGATAAAAAAGAAAAGGGGATGGCGGGAACGCCCCCCCACAAACATTTGTTTCCTCATTCACGGTTTTTCAATCAAACTTGACTTTTTTTCTTTGTTTTGGTTTTGTACTTGAAAAAAGAAGAAGGGATGGCAGTCCCGCCGTGTCTTGCCATTTTATTCTCCAACACTGTGAGCTGAGGGTTGTTTGGTTGTTTGAACCCTCTGATAACACCCCCCCACCACGACCGATATCCAGTCTGAACAGCACCATGCAAACCTGTTCAGCCCATTCTTCTTCATTGTCCTCTGAATGTTTTCTACTCGTCTGTGTGGGTGACAGAGTGTGTTTAAAGAGTGTGTACCTGTGTGTGAGCGTGTGTGTATTAGTGGAAAAATGCACTAATCAGATCAGATACAAAATAAAATGATATTCTATGCCACTTTTTTCTGTTTGGAAAGAAAAGATATATATAGATATATATACGTTGGCATCGATATAGTTCTTCCCTCAGTGTTTCTCTGATGTTTCTGTACTATCTTTGTGCCTAAAAATGGAAATGTTCTACAAAAATATCCATCTATATCTGCTTAGTTTTTGTATTTTCTGAAGAAAATAAAAAAATGTTGTCTGCAGCAGCCCGGGGATGTCATGAAGCTCAGAACCTTTCTTTTATCTGAAATCCCAACCACACGGGGCTGCAGCGGAGCCAGGTGTAGCTGCAGCGGAGCCAGGTGTAGCTGCAGCGGAGCCTGACGCAACTACACCTGGTTCCGCTGCACCCGGGCTCGCCTGCAGCTGCAGCCTCCTCCTGCAGCGGCTGTGATCGACATCCATAGCAGCAGAAAGAAAACGGCCTTTGTTTGCTGTGGTGTTTGCTTGTTTTTCTGGGAGCAAATTAAAAGCTGTTTACATCTCGCCAGCAACACGTTTGGTGACGAGATTATGGTGTCGTAAATAAAAAGCCTGTTTGGGCAGGACGGGGGATGGGGGGAGGGGCTTCGTGCTGGTGTTTCACTAAGTTTTCTACGAGACGCATCTGTTTGGTGCGAACTGGGCGGCGGAGTCATGGCATCCCTGGAGCTGGCACTCTGTGTTTTGCTGTGGTGTTTCTAGAACAAAGTAGCCATTTCATGCAGTGTTGCGATGCATGTGCCATCCAGGTCTAGACTAAAACTGTTTGAGTAACGAAGCACCAAGACGTTGTATTTTTTTATCTTAGCACTGAGGACCAACTGCCCTATCGGACCAAGCATACACCGCTTTTCTGTCTTTCCTGGCTTGTCGTCGCTTCGCTCTCCTCCATGTTGTGACAGCACAAGTGCCAGTCCAGTTGTTCCGTGTTGAGAAAAGAGTGTTTTTATTATGATTTGACTTGTTATAGTTTTTGTCTACCTCAGCACCTAATCTTAGCCTAATCTTAGAAGGTGCCCAACTATTATTTTTTAATTTCTTTATTTTGTTCTCTTATCATTGTGAACCAGAAAAAGAAAAAAAGATGTTTTTGTTTTTAAGTTTAGAGCTTTGCAAAGGTCCCTTGTCTTTCCCAGCGACAACGTGCTACTTTTATTTTGCCTTTTTGTTTTTCCGTGGCCGTACGTTTCCTGTTGAGCTACGGCACCAATCTATAGCCACCGTCTGTTATGTAGAGGTTGTTTTCTCCCTTCTTTCCATATAGAATCAGACACATCTCTTTGTAACATTTCAGTGTTCTCTGATGGAGTGTGAAAAAATAAAAAAGGAAAATAAAAGATTTAATGCTGCAGGTTCTCTTCTCCATGTTGTCCAAGTCAAGTCAATGTTGTGCCTTTGATAGTGAAAATATAAAGAATATTTCTTTTTCTCTCAGATCCTACTAACAGTAGATTGTTTTTGTAGTGGATTATTTTGTATTTTTATTTATGGGTCTCATAATGAAAATCAAATCATGTTCAGTTGTATTCTTTCAATCTGCAGTTAGAAACAATAAAAAAATTTACTTCATTTTGTCTCTTAGCGCTCATTCTGGCTTCACCTTAGCTTCTCTTTAATGAAACTAAAAATAAAGCAACAAAGCAACTGAGTTCAACCAATAACAGCTGTTCCATAGTGTCTTCCTAGCTGGGTCTGATTGGCTAGACAGTCACACTCTGGTCTGTCTTTTTGCTCTGCTGATTTGCTGAAGTAAAGCAACAGAAAACGCCTGGATGCTGTTCTGCAACGTAATCAGCATCTGTCCACCTGATTAGCTAACAACTAGTGTGGCTGTCTAACCAATGAGAGAGCTGGAGTACCACATGGAGCAGCTGTGATTGGTTTTCACTTCTCAGGGCCCAGAAGGGTCAGGGAACAGAGAAATGGACATACCAGGGGGAAAGAAAATGGAACAACTTCCTGAAGTGTATGACATGGAAAGTATTTCTAGCCCAGTTTATAAATTGTCATTTAATTCTGCTTTTAGAAAAGGGTGTGAAAATGCATTTTCAGATCACAGAACTTCATAATGAAAGAATGAATACAACATGACATTCCTAATAATTCTATAAAAAATGCTTCACTTTCTAAGCAGACAGAAAAGTGGAACTTTTCAAATTGCTTCTTGTGCAGTAAAACTTTAATGTCAGAGTACAAAGTATATTAATGCCAAACATCATTCAGATCCTGCCCCTCAGCTCGTTCTCAGCTATCACGAGCTACCAGCTGTTTGCTGCGTTTCGCCACACGATGGTGTAATACAGGGAGTCTGCCAGCAGAGGGTGAGGTGTTAGGAGAAGCTCTGAGAAGCTGCTGCTGGTGGAGCTCCAATGTTCACACCAGCAGCCCGTCTAACTGGTATTAGTCACCCACATCAGGAACTGGCATGCAAAGCAAGGCAGATTTATTTGCAAGGCACATTTCATGTCGAGGACAATTCAAGGTGCTTTACATACAAACATTAGAAACATTACAGCAGGGAGCACAAAGCATTTATGAAGAATTAAAATCAAAAGTAAAAGCAGAAAATGAATATAGAAGAAACCCTCAGAGAGTAAAAAAAAATCACTCATCATAAAAGGCTGCAGATAGAAAAGTTTTAACCCTGATGATGTAAAACTGCTGAGATCCAGCAGACCTGCAGCTTTCTGGGAGTTTGTTCCACACGTGAGGAGCATAATACCTGAACCAGGTCTAGTTCTGACTCTGGGACCAGGAAGTAAACCTGACCCTGATGACCTGACAGTAGCACCTTACCAAAGAAGCGTACCATAGAACCATAGAGTAGATCTGTACCTACCCATAGAACCGTACCATACCCATAATGTAGATCCGTACTGTAGTACTGTACCATAGATAGATAGATAGATACTTTATTGATCCCGAGAGGGAAATTCAAGCATCCAGTAGTATATACAACAACATTAAGGATTAGTACTTGACAGTAGGGTTTAGTACTTAAAATTCAAAAAATAAATAAAGGCAAAGGTGACTAGAGGAGACAAAAAGGTTAAAATGCTATGGTACACTCGTATTATCGAAACTCAGCTAGATATGCTATAATGCAAAAAAACACTTCAGATTTGTCAGATCAAGAGTAAATGGTATATGTACATATATATATATACTGTACAGGTGATTAGGTATGTACATATTCGGACAGCAGTAATTTGACAAGGTGCATGAGTGAATAAAAAAAGTGCCCAAACAGTGCTTACAAAGTGAGATAAAGGCAAATGTCCATAAAAACTATTCAAGGTTGTGGTTGTGGCCCCTGGGCCCCCAGTGAGATGTTGTACAGCCGGATGGCCTGGGGTACGAAAGAGTTTCTGAGTGT
>JBBBVT010000016.1:21090072-21117414 GCA_037177035.1 Craterocephalus eyresii | reverse complement strand
TTTAAAAATATTTAAATATATGCAGATTACATCATATTTTAATACATTATCATTAACTTAATGACAATGTGAATATTTCTATAAATAAAAATAAATATCTATATTTAAATGTCAAGATAATATATTCATGTTGGTTTATTAACATATTCATATTTCAATTGCAGCTCAGAGCTGTAGATGTAAAGCAGCTCAGGATATGATGACTGTCCCCATTATGGACTTTTAGTTCACAATTATCCGTCATTCAGATAATCACCATGAACAAATAGCTTCGCATCCAACATTTTTATGCAGCAACTTATCTGTAAGCCTAACAACACGTTTGTATTTATTACAAATCATAAGAGTCAGTAAGTGGACATAAAAACAGGATCCTCCTTCAACCATCTGTAAAGCTGCCATTTCTCAGCATGTTGCACAGTTTGTCCTTAAAACATTTCAGGAAACTGGAGAAGTGCAGCACAAAAGAAGAAGTGGCATCCCGAATCAGCAAATGAGCAATATCTGTGAGAACAAAACTAGCAAAGATCATCTGACCAGAACCGCTCAGCTCTGTGCTACGAGGGCTGCAGTCCTGCTGTTTTAAATGTGTCCGTCCTTTAACACACCGGCCAGGTAACGAGTCGCTGCAGAACTTTATCTATTGCTGGATCCATTAATTTGAGTCCGGTGTGCTGGATCAAGGACGAAACCTGCAGGACTGCAGCCCTCATGGGAGCCCGGATCTCGACCCTCAGCTGATCCAGAAAGGAGAAAAGGTTGAGCTGCGCCACAGGAGACAAGAACTGGACTGATGTTCAGCAGTAACATGTCTGACGGAGGGATGAATCCACCCCAGAACCTGGACGTCAACGTTACTGAAGCATTGTGGGAGCTTTATCATTATTATTGTCATTATTATTATTTAGGGCTGGGCAATATATATCAAGATTTTCAAATATATCCAGACTATCACATGAGATATAAAATGAGAGAATATTTTTTATATTGAGTTAGTTTGTTTTAATTCAAAAGTGCCTTTTCTTTTGCATTTTGCACAACTGTATTTTTGTTATGATCATTGCAAAGTATTTTTCATTATTTTGATAAAAAGCTAAGTTAATTTCAGTCAACTATTTTAATTTACATGTGCTGTTCATCCATAATGAATGCGTATTTAGCGTTCACGGTTGTAAATTAGAATGGTCTTATTGGTTAATTTACAAAGTAAAACATAATGAGATATGTATAGTTTATCGTGATTTAGGAAAAATTGAACAAGATATGAAATGTTGTTCATGTCACCCAGCCCTATTGATTATTATTATTATTATTATTGTAAACCTTAATTATTAATTATTGTAAGCTTATAGACAGCATAAACTTAAGAACAATACTATATTGGAATCACTGTAATTATTATTGTGTTTGTTGTTGGTAAGATACTACTATATAGTCCCATCACAATAACACATCAAATTGACTGTATATACTGATTATTGTCATTATTACTTTTGTTTTGTTAGAAGATGATGTGATGTATAGTAATTAATAATAATTTTGGTATAATGACCAGAATTGTTTTAAGTATTGTGGTGGGATCAGACAAGCTTATGCTTCCACCCACTCCTTTTGAACATTACCGTTTCTCTTTCTGTTTCCATTTTTGTTTTTATATTTGTCTTTATGTTCAAATAAACTTTTCAATCAATCGATCTAGAAGGAGAGCAGATCAAAAGGTAGCAAACACTATAAGGAAAACTTTAAAAGTCCTTTAAGAACTAGTCCTTAAAGAAATGAGTAGAAATAGTCACTGAAAAATAAAAGGTGCTCAGACAAAAACACCTATTTTGATCTATATCTTCCGGCTGCCATCATTGTTTTGATTCATAAACTGATCCTTGACTAATAAGAAGCTTTTTAATTACAAATCAGACACAATAATTCAATCCCTACATCTATGACTTAAACATTATTCTACCTGAAAACTTCCTGCAGTGTCAGTAGTTTAACATGAATATTTTAAAAAGGGGTCAAAGGTCGCAGAGGCAGCTAGCCAATGGCTGATGAGCCAGCTGATGACATCTTACGCCCACATCTGTCACGAGACCCCACACTTCAAATTGACACTTTTTGGAGCTTCATAGCAGCTTGTTGTGGTTCCGGTTGGGAGTCAGGCCGGTTTTTTCCCCACTCAGCTGACACTGGTGTAAATAAACCACATGATGCAGGTTTAGCTGAAGCTCGTTGTCTCCAAACGCCTCGCGCAGCACTTTACGCACTTCTCCCGGCGGCGCGAGCCACAGGCCTACCAGCTGCTTACCGATCTGTCCGATGAACTCAATCTTGATGCCGTTGTGCTCGAGCCTCTTCCCGGGGTATTTGAGCGTGACGTTGACTTTCCCGGACACCGTTTCCCCGTCGTAGAAGAGGAAATACTTGTCCTTCTTGCCGTCCTCGCTCTTGTGCTCTGCTTTCTTTCTGGTTTCGGCGTCATTCAGAACTATATCAATGTCCGCGCTTTGGCCAAAGCCGAAGAAACTCATGGCTGCTCGTCAGTAGGGCCGGAACATAAAGCTGCTCCTGCACAGGAATGCGTTTCTTTCCCCGCACGAACGACTTTCTTCTTCTTCTTCTTCTTCTTCTTCTGCGGCGAGGTGTCAAGCGCGAGTCGCTTCCCAGATTATTTCGAGTTACAACCAACAAACCGCGCATGCGTGAAAAGTCATGTGACAGAAAGCCGTACGAGATATTTTTTCTCAGTTTTTCCCTGTTTGTTTTATGTATTTAAAAAACTATTATGATATTTGTTCAAATTAAATAGAAATATAATTTGATTTTACAGTTGCAGACATTTAAATATTTTCTAGTTTTTGCGTGTCTGCGCCTTTTCCTGCGCAACAGGCGGAAAAAGGGATAAAAAGTTTACCCCTGAGTATAGTCTGTCAGGCTTTTCTTTAATCCCGGAGCACCGTCTCACAGGTTTTCTTTGGAAACTCTCCCAATGTTTTTGTTTTTGTAAAACTTCGATGAATCAATGTTTTGTTTTGTTTTTGTGACCAACTTTTAAATGCAGTACCATTATTTTTCTTCCTTTAAATGCTTCTTTCAAAGAGTCAGACTTCTTTTCTACAATCTTTTAAAATAATCTTCTGAAATTTTTTTCTTGCTTTCTTAAGGTCTTTCATTTTTTTGGAAATATATTTTCGCATATTTTTTAGATCAGTCTATATTTTACCATTTTCAGACGAATGCATTTCAGTGTTTATAAAGTCACTTAATATTTGCATATAAATAATTCAGTAATTTAAAAACCAAAACCAAACACAAATGAACAGTCATGTTGACACATAACAGATGCATGGACAAAGAAATTATTATAAACGTAATCCGAAGCACCTTTGCTCCTATGAACAAGTATGAACAAGACCCAGGTTCTGTCAGAGGTTTCCATCACTGTTAAAAAGCATTTTTTCTTTTCTTCTATTATCCTCTGCCATGTGCATGATCAGGATATTGCATTGAATCAATGCCAAGACTCAATACAAATTGTTACTTTCCCCAGCTTGGCTATTATTTCTTAAGAATTGTCTTATACAAACACAGTTCTTTATAAAACTGGACTGTTGTGGGTTGGTCTTTATTTCAATTACAATGAATTGAATAAATCATGTCTGTGTACTAAGATGACTTTATTGTGAATTAGTTCTATACAAATTAACCAGAATTGAATAAAAACAGTTTGATTATCCAAAGAAATGCCTCAGACGTGATTTTAAAATGATATTTTTACACCAATGAGGTAATTCCTATGAGATATTATCTGAAAACTCGGCCTATCGCTGCATGGTGTGCAGTGTGTCCTAAAAACATCTAGGGAGACTTATTATGACTTCATAAGATAAAATCAACCCAACTTCTAGTTCTCAAACACCTCTCCGAAAAGCATCTTCAGATCGTCGATAGATCATTCAAGTCATTGTCACCTGTGCATTGTTTACCTGTGCAGCGTATGAGTTATAGTGAAAGCTGTGATAAACCAGTTAGCCCTGAAGAAAAACGATCTGCAACAGATGATCTGAAATTGAGATGAACAAAAGAAGAGCTTTGGAAAGTCATTGAGGAATTCTGGAGAACTGTTCAGACTACTTATTTCACTTTTAGCCTAAAATCTCAAACCAAAGGAAAAAGCCAAAGTTGCAGAGCCAGTAAAATAAAATTAGTATAACGTGGAAACTTTCTGTTTCTGAAGTGTCCGAAAAAGGAATCCAGCACATCCACGAAAAAAGCTTCCAGATGACATTTCCAGAATTTTTGTGCAACTATAAAACTCTAAATAGTTGAAAACATTTTTTGAAAAAGCTGAGCTCTTTGTGGTTTCTGTAACTGATGACGGAAGCCATTTTTGACCCGTTTCTGTGACTCTCCGCTGTGCCTTGAGAGGGCAGAGTAAACCCACAGCAAGCCACGGATTTGCCTGAGTGCCCTCCTCTATTCATCTACCGTTAAGGAGGTTTGTGCATTTAATCTCCGGATGTTTTGTGCCAGGCTCCAGTGTTTTAAAAAAATGTCCATGCTAGATAAATCCTCGCCCACATCATAAGCTCTGCCCTTTTTCTTTTTTTTAAAAGGATGGATAATCCTTTGAAACTTTGAAAATGTTCCAGCGTTGTGTGACTGCTATACATTACACAAAGTTTCTAAGAAGCACACATCAGATTAATAAAAGCATTCAGAAACATTAATGTGTACAGCCAGGATCTAAATAGTTAAATATTCAATGCAAACATGGAAACAACTTGTATGTGGCTCTTCTGAGAACAGATCTACCAAACAACCAAATTAGTTCTGGTAATTTTTGCAGAGATGTAATGAAGATCTTCCCATTGTGAGTCGTTTTATGGTCCAAGCTGACAGCAGCTATATGGCTCTTTGTGCCTGACGGGTAGAAATGCTCTTCAATAAACACCACTCAGGTGTAAAACAGATAAAAAGAAAGAAAAACAAAAAACAGTGGAAGTCATGTTGAAACAACTTCTTGTCTGGACAAATGATGATGATGAAACATGTCAGGGCTGAAACCAATTATTTACAGCAGTTGCCCCGACTCTGGTTTAGACATAAATCTTGTCACTTCATCACACAGCGCTGTGATTTTTCTAAATAGGAAGCATCTCTCTGTCATTTTGACCCCCCTGCTTCCACAAATGATCTCTGCTGTAAAAACTGAATGCATGAGCCAGGAAGTGATGTGAACACATAATATTTTACATGGTGAAGGAAAAATAATTTATTTAAGCTTTTGTTTCATGTTTTTAATAAATATTATATATTATTGCTAGGGAATAATCAGATATAACAGCAGATAAATGGACTAAATAAGCTCTCACTTCCTTTTCCAATGTGCTGCTTAGCTTAGCAATGTTTTATTTCCAATTCAGACTTTGACTTAAATTCATTCATCCATCTATTTATTTATTCATACATTCATTAGTGTTTTTTTAAGAAGATTTCTTATATTCTAGTTCAGGTGTTAATAAAATCTTGGCTGAAATGCAACAACAAAAAATATGAAAAAATCATTATCATTATTATTATTATTGTAGTAGTTATTTTTTAAGGGAGCCCAGGTGTAATCAACTTAATTATTCAATAATAATGAAAGGTTATTCAAAGCAGATTCTTCAGATATATTGATCACATTGGGGCCATTCAGCTTAGAAGGTAACTAGTAAGATGTTAATTTGCTTTTACTAATTATACAACACATATTTTGTTTTATTTATTTATTTCTAAAATAAATCGCTTTTTAATTTAAAAATAATTCCACTTTAGTTTAACTATTTTATTTTACTTTCTTCTACTCTACTTTTCCTCCATTTAAACACTTGTTGCTCAAAGGATAAACAAAGTTTTCAGATACTAAATGTGGTTTCACTATAACTTATTCCGTAGTAAATTTTAAAGAAATACACGAAATTTATAGTTGTAGAGAACTTAAGACAAGAAATGATACATCTTGAATAAATTTAAATTCAATTCTGTTATATACGTAAATCATCATTCTTGGTTTGTTGTTCAAGGCAATTGCAAATTTTCCTGTCAGAAGAAAAAAAGCCCTGAACTTAGATGCAAAATATTTTCAAGGATGAACAAAAACTCTTTGATTCATTTAGATAATTAATTTTAAAGACACAAAGCTGGTTTCTGATTTTAGGGATCTGATCTGACCCCATCTGCTCATAACATCGTTTATCAACATAAGTTGGATGAGTATTGTTTCCATATTTAATTTTGATATTTAAACTAGAAGAACTTCATTTGAGAGACGGAGGCTAGGCTTCACTATCTGCAGCTGAAAATAAAAACTCATTTCTTGTTCAAACTATGTGTCTATTCTGCTCAAATTCCTTTATTTAGATGTTTGAGTGAGTTTATGTAAATGGGAGTTTGCCTTTAAGATATCATTTTTGCTTGTTGCTCTCGGCTAATATTTCATTTTTAGTCATATGTATTTGGTCATAGTTTTACACAACTAATCTGCCTCCACATCTCACTCAATGTCTTTTGACCTCAGCAAATGATCTTCCTTGTTTTTGACTGATGAAGCTGTAACAGGTTAAAAAAGCTAAATACCAACATGAAAAGCAATGAGCTTAACCATAAAGTACAAACTATAATTTATAAGATTAAATTTAAATCAACTGATAAAAGCAACATAGATACAACTATTTTAATTCATATAATTCATTTTTATCAACATCAACCTATAAACACATTGTTTATAATTTTTTTGATCAAATAAACATTTATAAAGTTGTTATACCTGTGAAATTAAGAAAAACACATTATTGATTCATAAAAGCTTGTTAAAATACACACACACACACACATATATATATATATACATTCCTTGTAATATTATTCCAAATTTAATAAAATAAAACAAATTTCTAGATAAATTTTAGATAATATATGTTTTAATAATCTATGATAAAAATTATATTTATGAAATTAAAACAAATAAATATGAATAAAAATAAGTATTTAATAAAAATATAAAACACCATCTCGGCTGTAAAACTGCATCTGTTATTTAATAACACTACTGGATGAAATCTCCCTCCTTAAAGATGAGGATCTGTTTTAATCACAAGTTGGGCGATCACTGTTAAAATGGATTTTTCTGTAAATTATGTGTGGTAGCTCTGCTGCCTTCTATAATATACAATCCTCTCTGAGCTCATCGATTATTGAGCCCTTAATACAGGAACGGGCTGCCAGTTGGCAGAGGCACCAGAAAGGAACAAGAAAGCTGTTTGCAGCGTAGAAAAGGGAAATGGCTTAACTCCCACGGATAGCTTATGGCTTTAGATCAACAAAGATGCAGTCAGCGGCATATTTGATGGACATTCATACTCAGAGGGATTTTCTGTGAACAGCTGGAAGCAGGGGGAATAATGAAAGGATCAGCAGGGAGCATCTATAGATCCTGAACTTTTACTCGGACAGAAAACAGCAGAAGAATCAGCAGTAATATAAGAAGTGAGTTTTATTAATCACAAATAGTGGCTCTAAAATGAACAAAGCAACCCCGGCAGGCCCGCGCTGACACATGTGGTTCAGAGAGTCACCATGGACCAGTTGTTAGTCAGAAACACAAACTGGAAACGATCCTGGACAGATGGAACTAAAAGTGGAACTGCACCAGTGTCGCTCCCCAACATCCAACCAGTCTGCTCACCAGTTCAGCTCGGTGAGATGAGTTGTCAGGGAGTCCACAGCCGATACCTGACGCCTTCATCTGGACACGAATGAACCAGAACTCATAAAATGTCTCTACTCTGTCTTTTTTAAAATTATTATTATTTATTTGGCCTGATAGTGCTAATGTGTCTTTACCAAAAATACGTCCCACTATATATATAGGCACAAATATTTTCAATTTCTACTTCAACATGTCTACACCTGCAAATCTATGAAAAACTAAACAAAACAAAACGATTATTTACACAAGTGAGCAGATATGTTAAGAAGGGAAGCGGAAATTTGCTGTAGCATCATTCCTCTCAAACGCCGGGGAGGTAAAGCTGCAGGTAGGGGTGAGAGGGGCAAATCTGAGGGCTGAAGGCACTTAAGAGGAATGAAATTTGTACACATGAGGAGGGTAAATGTACGCATCGGTGTGCTGTACAGCTTAGATCTCACGTTACGCTCCTTTTATCGGGCGAACAGCACGTTCGGACATGTTGGTTCATGTTTTTCACTGAAGTCTGAGGATGCTGATGTGCAAACGCTGGGCAGATCGTCTCTCCCACGACTGATATTCAGTTAACATTTCACCTCCTGCTGATCATAAAACAGAATAAGATAAGGGTTGTATCCATATTTAACGATCTGTGTGGAGACTGGGATCAGTCGAAGTGATCCAAGAAGTTACTCCTTCGGATGATCTGATGAAATGCTAACTTTTATCAGTCTTACAAATGGAAAGAGTTTCATTTCGCCTCAATTTTTTTCCACTTGTCACCAACTTACATAATCTTGGAAGAGAGAAAAAAACCAAAACAGAACAAGAAAACACAAATACTTATTTACAGTCAGTACAACGGTCAACCCTCCAGACCCTTTCCAGTTGCATTTTACCCTACCTGATGCAGGATCAGCTCTGTTGCCTCCAGCTTTGCTGAGAGGACAAACGATGAGTATTAATTAAAGGAAAAGAAGGCTTAGTTGCATTTAAATTATAAATTTTTAAAAAGCCATGATTGGAATTTATTCAATGTCGAACTAAAGAATGAAAACAATATTTTTTATGACCTGAAATAGACGATTGGAGCAAATATTGACCAGGAGTTGAGAAAATATTTCTACTGAGCTGAACTCTTCATCAAACAGCGTAATGTTTGAGAAGACATCTTAATCTTTCAGAGCTTTAAAAGTCAAATTTGGGTTCAGCGAAGACGTTTGCTTCTCTCCTGGATCTGTTCGTTAGTGCAAACAAACCTGCATGATCATCTTTTTGGGGGCATTTGATACCTTCAATAACCTGTAGGGAGATTTTAACTTCAAAAAGATCTTTTCATCATTGAGTCTGGAAGGTTAACTTATTAACCATTTACGATTATAATCACTCTCGTCGTTATCATGTAATACTGAACGCAGACCGTATGATTGACAGCAATATATACAAGATTAACAGCAAGCATAGAAGGACACTTAAACAGAAGAAAAACGCAGCACTGATCGTTTACAGTGTTTCACAGCATTTGACTGGCACTCTTCAAAGCATCTTACTAAGACTATCTACAAACATGAACATGGAAGTCTCTCACAACAGAACTGGGGAGCCCCCAGCGGAGATATTCAAAAAGACCGCCGACCAAGACGCACATCTCCTCGATATGCTACTACGAGTCTTTTTTTTTGTCTTTCTTTCTCCTGCAACGGTGTAAATGCTTACAGCTTGATGCAAAGTGGTTAAAGTGTTACATGATTTTATCCACAACCCAAGAAAAAGAAACAAAAAGAACAAAAAAATGAAACAAAATGTTAGTATTTTACAAATATTTAAAAAAGTAAACCTTTATCTATAGGCATTTTAAAATATCTTCCATCAAAAATAGTCTGACAAATTTCAACAGTACAAAAGAAATGTTATACAAATGACGAAAGGTTTGAAGCAACATGTTTACAGTAGAAAGTTGCCATGATAAACTGCCTGCAGAGGAAGAAGCCTCATCTTCCTCCGCCTCAGTTAGTGTTAAAAACCATGCAAAAACTGTAACGTAAGAACCATAACTTAGCAAATAAACTCAGCTGAAGGTGATAAAAGTTAAATTATTCCCAGTCCCTAAGCACGTATTATTTGTACACATTGTTGTCCTGCGAGTTCCTGTCACCTTTGGCAAATGTGAGTAGTTGGATTAGAGTCATGCTGCAAGCTCAGAGCGTGAACCGCGGCAGCTCCATGGTCCGACAGCGTGGAGGCCAGGCCCGCGTGTCACGTCTTCCACTCAGCACAACGGCCCTCGTTGTCTTCTTCACCTTCAGATGACGAACGACGACTTGTGTCGGAAGTCCCCCTGCAGGGAGAACACAGTCCGACGGATTAGCAGCTCATCCTGCTGCGCGGCCGCTCAGAGCTAATTCAGTCAGGGCCAAAAATACCGGCACCCCGCATCTCCGTGCAGCAACAATGGGTTTCTAACACCTCCGTACTCTGAGCTATCAGAATGCTTTGGTAGTCTTCAGATTTCTTAACGTCATGAACACAGTGGAAACATCGAGGTCCTGAAGGTTTTTTCTGTGATCAGACCAGTAAGCAATTTACTTCAAATCTGAGTTTGGTTGGAAAAAAAACATAACAAACTACCTAAATAACTCGTTTGAATTTGAACCCCTTAATGTCTGAGTTTATTTTCAATTATATAAAAAAACAATTAAATAAAGTAACAAAACCTGAAAAAAAACAAAAAAAAACAATTATATATATAAAATACATTTTTGAAATAATAGATAAAGATAAATTATAAATAATATAAAAATAAATACATAAATAAAAGTGGATTCAAGCAAATCAATTAATAAATTAGTTATAAAGAAATAAAAGAAACTGATGTAACAACAGGTATCAACAAGTTCACATGATAATTCCATAATATTAAACATAAAAATGATGAGTTTATCTTTATACTGAGTCTCAGTTTACAGCTGTCTCAATTAATTTCTGCGTCGTGTTAAACAACTTTATTAACAGTCCATATGTTTATGATTTCTGATATTAGTCTGACTAAAACTGGACTTTTACAGTTAAATGAAAGGTGAAACCGAATGGTTGAACTCCTGCCTGCATTCACTCCTAAGCTGCTTCTTTGGTCTTTAAACCCTGAAGTACAAGAAGAGGCCAGGAACGGCCCAACAAAGTGATACCTGCAGCTTAACTCTGCGTGTAAAGCTACTTATTGCCCTCAGGGCTTTCAGTCTTGGCATCATTCAAAACTTGAATGAACTCTGAAAGAAATGTTCTACGAACCTCATCCTCCGTCCTGACGTAGTCCACTCCGTCTCCTTTAGCTGGAACTTTGTAACTAAACAAACCAGAGCAGAGTTTAATATACAGCTGGCTGCAGCGCGGCTAACGGACTGTGAACGAGTTGATGTCTTACTTGTTCCCCGTCTGTTTTTGGCTGGAGAAGTAGCCTTGTTTGTATGCGCAGCAGATCCCCGCTGTTATACATAAGAGCACGATGACAACCACCAGCACTCCCAGTATGATCCCCACAATGTCAATATCATCTGTGGAGTTCAGATCAGAGCGGAGAAACGTTTCTACTTAACATTTCTACTTAGACTGGTCTGAGTTTTGGTTCTGTATAAAACAGCAAAGTATTCATCCTGTAGTCACTCATCAGATATTTCCGCACACTCACAGACTTCCATCGTCTGAGGCGGACACTCGGCGTATCCTGCATCGTTCTTCGCTCGGCAGAAGTACTCGCCTCCATCTTCTTTCCTGACTTCACTGAATTTCTGTGCAGGACAAATAAAAAAGAAGCACTGGTTTATGTTTTGTCATATTTGGCCTGCAAATTTGGAATTGCAATGTTTTCTTATGATATATGCATTTTTTATTAATTTTTAATTAAATATACTGAAGCAGCAACATCTATATCATATGTGCACCATGTAGCTGTTCTACATCAGAGAAAAATTATAGCCGTCTATGTTTACTGGTATGGCTGTATCATTTAAGCATTTTAAATATTACACTTTAACATACAGATGAAAAATATTGTTGGTATGTTATTAACATTATGCATGCCAGATACCCCTGAACCCCTTTCCCATACCATTCATTACTGCAGCAGGATGATGTGCTTTGTTTACTGACTTCACTGTTTTTTTTTCCTTCTTTATGAAAGATACATGCAGTATGGTGAAAAAGTCTTGAGCCAGTCCTAACTTTTACTCTGATGAGTGTGACAGTTTGTGTTTGGTGTGAACATCTTTATTCTTAGAGGAGTTTTCTTGTCATTCCTTTAAATAATCTGCAGGAATAGTTCTCCAGACTTCCTGAAGGACTTTACAAAACTCTTCTTTGGATGTTCCTGATTTTTATTCTGTTTTCTGTCCTTTTGTTTTAATTTATTTTCACTTTAGAGACAAACTGGAAAACTAAGCTACAATAAAACAAATAAACATGATGGTATAATTCATCAGGCAGGTGATAATCAACATATAGCAAGAAGCTGGTAGAAACCTCCCATTATGGAATTAAAAACCACCAAAGTTTACCTTAAAGGTACAGTGTATAAGAATTACTGACATCTAGTGGTAAACATAGGAAAATAAATTACTTAAATGACAGGCACAGCTGTGATCTGATGCAGGATGTCAGACTTTAACATGTTTTCATCTGCGAATGGATCCGGGGCCTCAGGTGCAGTGATGACTGCCATACAGGTATCTACTTTAATATTATGTACATGTGTAATGTCTTCTTCTGTGTTTCTTTTAAGGTTTAACCTATACGAACCGATGATCTGGCACCCATCAAACAAAGCTGCAGCCTTAAGAGCTCAGAGGGTTTTCCCTTCACACAGACTTGTTTGTCCATTCAGAGGCACCGTAGTAACATGGTGGCACATATGTGGTAGCTGCAATGTATGTTGTGGACCCACAGCAAGTAGATAATAAAAAAGCAACTTGTTTTGTTAAAATGATGAAGAATTTCAGAAAGTCTGAAGAACTTTTTCTCAAGATCTCTGATTATAAGAAGGTCAGGTTGCCCGGAAGAATAATGTCAAAAAGAACATTTCTGTGCCCCCTTCTATAAGCTTTAAGTAGCTTCTTTGGGGAGACGCATTTCACACCTATACATTTTTCTTTCTTAAAGACATTTGTTTGTATTTCTCTTATGTCTGGGTGTGAATAAACTAAACTAAACTAAAAGGGGGGTGGATCAAGACTTTTGCACAGTATTTCATCCTTATGGTACCACTCTGTAAATAACAAAATAAAAACTTGTTTTATTGTTAAAAAACAAGTGAACGCAGCAGCTTTTCTGTCCTAACTCTGCTCTGTAAGAATCTCCTTGCACGAGAACAGCAGAGCAGTAAACTAACTGTGTTTTCAGCGGACAGTCTTAAACATGAGAGCGGTGAGGAAAACTCTCCCACACCTCCGTAGCTGCAGCTGTGACCGTTCAGACACACAGAGTCGTCCTGTGCTGCGTTACATCTGATGGTTGACCGGAGAGCTGCGCTGGAAAGTAAGCTAGAATTGAGGAATGTGCAAACGAGGACAGCAGATTCCCCTCGTGGCTCGAGCCCTCTCACACCATCAACCGTCTCCCCCAAAAATATCCACCCCCACCCCTGGGCTTCAGGCCACCGTCCCCCCCGCTGCCCCGCCCTTGTCACTCATGTGTGTCCTTGTCCGAGCACGTGCACGTGGACACTGACCAGAGTTCCTGTTTCCACGCTCAGCGTGTATGACGAGTTCACGAATTTGAGGCTGGTCTTTGACTCGACGGGAATCTCCTCCTTGTTCTTGAACCACTGGTACTGAGACTTGGGGAAGCCCTCTTCCTCCATGCAGCTGAGCTCGGCTGGCTTCCCGAAAGGCACCGACTTTGGAACGCTGCATTTTGGCACCACCGGCTTCACTGTGGAGACACAGGACATATGACGCCGGTCAGGACGGGGAGTTATCATGCAAGGCAAACGTTCGACAAGCGTCGCAGCGAGAAAACAACAAACTGACACGATGCACGCGATGATGCCGCTGGGCTTAGGAGCTTTAGAAAAAAACAAAAAACACAATGTCACTCTGACTCTTCGCGGATCGCTGGGCTCACGCCACTGACAAGACCGGACGGGAACAAGGTTTTTGGGCCGTGCCAGAAAACGCCAGCAAAACACGCGGCGCTTGCTTTCTTTAGCACTGTAATTCAGAGCAGATGTAGTTTCAGAGGTTTCCCTTTATAGCCCAGAACACGCCTTTGCAGCTGGGCAGTTCTGGTCATAACGCATCCTCGTACAGTGTGTATGCCGCACGACCTACAACGCTGGTTTCATTTTACAGAACATAAAGTGTGATTCTCTGACTTCGTAAGGGTGTTTGTCATGTTTTCACACCAACACACACACGGGCAGAGCGATCAGGCAGGATACCTCTCACAACGAGGTGAATCGTGATCTCATCAAATGACTTCAGGTCATCGGGAGCGGTGACCTCGCACCGATACTTGGCCGTGTCGGATCTGGTGGCGTTTGTTATCAGTAACGTGGCCGGCTCTCTGATCTGAGCTCTGTTTTCCAGATCGCCTGCCAGAGAAAAAAAAAAAAACCAGACACATAGAAGTAAACTACAGAGAAATATCCGAGGCTGAGACTTTGTTTTTGTTGGTCTGTGCAGTTTATGTCTTACCTGAGATTTTCTTGTCAAAGTACACGTAACTTGGTCCCGCCTTCGTTATCTTCTTCCATTCAATTCTGGGATTTGATGTAGAAATGGACTCAATCAAACATGATAACTCAATTTCTGCAGGACGGAGAGAGAAAAAACGTGAGATAGTTCGAGACTAATGAGTGTTTATGCACGTTTTTGTGTCTATTCTTATTCGAACGTTCTTACTGTCGAACTCGTTTGTCCAGGGTGATTCGTCGTTTGTTTTCAGCACCACTGCCAACACGCTGAAGTAGCCTGCAAAACGACAGGATAAGGCAACATTAGAATCTCTGAAGCATGAATTTTCATGATGCAGCGATGATCTCATGCTATATGTAAGATACCAGTTGACAAGCACTCACTGTACGGATTACCGCCCCTCCTGGGGGGGATGGGGGGTAATCTGTACAGTTTCTCAAACATAATTAATAATTTTAAACGTCCTATATTTTCTAGTTTTAGTTTAGTTAGTTAAATCGTTGTGTGAGTGTGCATGTCTGGGTGTGTGAGTTAAGGGTGGGGGTGCTGTTTCTATGCACAGTGGATAATTGTGCAGGGAGGCATGTGCCCTTTCCAGGGTAAGCTTGACATGCCAGTAGTTCAACTGCCTGCTGAAGCACCCTCTCCCTCTCTGTCTCTAGGTCCGATGCTGTTTCTCATGTGGGACTAATGGTGCAAAAGCACCCCAGAACCATCCGGGGGACAGGGGCCTTGGGAGGGGGCACTGCTGAATCATCCACGCAGCCTATTTTGTCCACGGTCAAATTCTCACAAATCACTTCCACGTGACTATCAACTAGAAAACATGCTCATCAACAACTGCGATCTAAAATGATGCTCTGGCTTTTGGGTGCAGGGTCACTGAAAATCTATTTTCATTCAGTCTATTTTCTACTGGACATTCACGTCAGCAAGATGCTGTCTTCACATCCAGGATATCTGACTTGCAGCGAGCAGGCCACACAAAGTCACCGTACGGCTCGGAGGTCCGGTCTATATAAATGAATTACAATGTCAAGGTTAGCTGGGCTAGCTTGTGATGAAGTGTAACGCTGGCTTCCCTCCAACCAACCAGGATTATAAAGTGAGAGGTTATTGTCTTGTTAGCATCACAGCCCCACCAGTTATTATGACTAACAAACAAATAAGTGTTGAGAACCTCCACACCCTTAACACTCCAAGCCATTTCTTGCTATTTTTTGGTTGTTTTTTAATCTATTTCAATCTGAACTGTTTTTTTAATGTCAAAATAACATTTAATTTCAGTTTATCTAAAAAAGAGAAAATGCATATTAATCAACACCTCAGTTTAAATTTAAAATGTGAATATGACAGAATTAGCAAATGCAACGCTTCAACCCATTATTTTCTTCAGGAAAGCCTCACTCGTCAGATTATGAGGCTAGATGAAGATCTAAAATCAGTGTATTAAAAGATATAGCACCATAAAAGCCATCCAAAACAACAAAACAGTATTTATTATCAACAGTACTTTGTAGATTTAACACACAGATCAACAGTGACCAAGCCTTTCTCATCTGCAGATCATTCTCTCAATTTCTGGCTTTTTAGGAGAGAAAAAAATTGGACATTACCTTCAATTTCAGCTACCAAATTAATTAAAAATTCTGAGCAACATGGTAGTGATAGCTACCTTTTTTTAATCTTAAAACTGTTATTGTTCATGGATCACTTATTGTGGATTTACCTTATATAGCCTCAGAATTAACACTATATTTTGCTGCTGGACTGTAAACCTCCTGGATGGGAAATAACTGCCTGGAAAACGTTTGTTTACCCCACAGAGTCGTTGCTGAGAAGTTTAAAAGTTAGTGAACCCACCCTCAGTGGAGCAGGGACAGCATACAGTGGGTGCTGTCAGTAAGTCATTAGTGGTGGAGGAGGTTTAAGGTCTCAGACTCAAAGAAGAAAGAGGGATAACCTGGCCTCCACCAACTGTCATCTGGATACGCACCCGTGTCTAGGGTCACCTGCTAAATCAGACGGGCTAAGCTGATTAGCCCTTGGTCTTTCTGAAGATCATAACAAGATGGAAGCTTCTGCTTAGCTGCAACAGGCAGCAGTAACGCTGCGTGGATGTAAGAAGGCGGTAATTCTTACAATCACTGTGTGCCCCGAGCTCATGCTCACACTTCATCTGGCTTTTCAGCACAGTGAGCGGTATTAACTTAGTAAGATCTGTTTAATAGCCAGTTCCTGCTCAAATGCTCGTTAATTTTAATTTTAATTGATCCTGACGTCACTAATCTACTGGTGCTAAGCATGAATAAAGCCTTTCAATTAGAAAATCTGATCTCCCTGATCTCTCTTAGAGGCACCAAAAACAAAAGGAAGCTTTGCAATATCTGTAACCTACATGAAATGAGTGTAAAGTAAAGAAGTAGAGCAAAGATGAAGGTACAGATTAATATAAATAGTTTTGTATTTGTATGTTTAAGTTCATTTCATTTCGTACTGTGCTGCTATGACATCGGCTTCAGGTTATTTCTAGGGTACTAAATGAAAAAGATCATGACAAGTTTAAAAGTGACTGAAACTCCAGCAAAGAAGGGTGGATACGAAGTTTGACTTTTTCAGAATTGTGACTTTCAAAACACGAACCAATCCAGTGGAAGTCTGCTTATTCTCCGCAGAAAAAAAAGAAAAGAAAACAGGGCACAGTTCTGAGAGAAATAAAAGAGAAAAAAAGCTTTTCGATACTGACAGCTCCTCACACTGCTGCTACATTCTTCTGCAAACGTTTGCTGTCTTTTGATGAAAAGTGACTGTAAGAGTAATATTTTCTTTCCACTGAGAAGGTATAAATATGACTGAATCCAAATAGATGAACTCCATTTATCCTAATTCACAGATGTGCTATATTTACCGTTTCTGACAAAAGCTTTTCGTGCGTGGCATGCCAGTAAAAATCTCCGAGTTTTAAGTTTCAAATGCACTCCGCGTACTGTGTAACATAATACCCAACCTAACTAGGCCAAGTATGCCAGCACACTAAAGTTTCTGAATATGCGGCGTTAAAATAGAACCCAAAGTTAACAATAAAATATCCCAGGTATTTCATCTTGGATTATTTTCTGTTAATCAGAGAAATCTCCTATGGAGTTTCCTCCCAGTCCACGTACTACTCTGTTCAGTCAGCGTCAGAGCAGATTAGGTGCCTAAGTGAGCTTGACATGGAAATAAAAAAGCTTGAGAGGTCTGCTGTGGAAAAACAGCTGTCCAGAAGAGCACATTAAACCCCCCCACCACTTACAAAGACTGGCTTTGGGTGGGTGTTCAGCAACATTATAATGCTAGATAGTCAACACACCAGTTATGACCTAACATTGAAAACAAACAATGACCAATTATTAAAGGAAATCTACACAAGAAATGGTGAAAAGAATATGTAAATGAACCTTACCAATTTTAAGAGGAAATAAAAGCATAAATAAATGAAATGATGATGCTTGAAGGAAGAGTGGTGACAGTATGCAACTCAGAAAAAGTGATCTTGCTGCATCTTTTTCCAGCTCTGTAACAATAACACAGCTGGACGGGCCGTGAAGGATCAGGAAGTGCTGACTGAGTGTTGTGAGAGCGGTGTTTCCCATCCCTGCTCCAGTCTGCCTGACACATCCTTCCCCGGCCATGTCAGACTCATCCTGTCCGCGATACGGGCCTTCTTTAATAGCCTCTCAGGTCTTAACCTCGGAGTTAGAGATTACCGCGGTTGGTTGCAGGCGAAGGTGGGATGCAGATCAGGTGTTTTGTGACCTAAATAAGACCTTTCTGTCTTGCACTGTACAGATGTGACAACCAGTAATCTGCATTAAAGTTTTGTTCTTGTTTTTTTTAATCTTCCTTGCTGCCTCCAACGGCTCAGGCTATTCTCTGTAATCTTAGTGCAATGCCCTGATAAGCCCACCCCCTCTCAGTTTTACATTACTGAATAATACAAAAGGCACGAATGAGCTGGGTATTTCTTGATTTCCGCGTGGTGTAATGAGCCCCTCCTTGTTTTGTACTTTCCCCGGAGAGGCTGCACTCCTTTCCTGTACCGCTGCTCGGTAATTCCAGGGAGATGATGCCGTTATCATAAATAGAAAGTTTTAATTAAGCAACCAGTGATATTCCCTGCGGAGGATCTCCACCTCATGCCTATGGAGAAAATTCCCACGCCCCTTAAGAAGCTCAGACATCAAAGTACGCACACACAGTTTTGCATACGATCAACAGTTGCTACATGAAAACTCCTCCGATGCTTTTTCAAATTCAGAAACACTTGAGTCATTATTTCATTCGCTCTAATCCGACGGATTCATTCGCTCCCATTTGCTGTTTAATAACTGAACTTCATACTCTTCCTTGGTCCAAATACTCAATAAAACTCCCTCCTGTTCCCTGACCGGTCTCATCAGCTGACGTCTCCAAGGCCGCGTCCTCCAAATGATATAGGCTATTTTATTAACGGTGGCATCGTCTCACAACAGCATGAGAGAAAAGTGTGCACGCTTTGACACCTTCCCATGAGCGAGGTGGACTGCTTATGTAGATCCACATACACAGCCAGGTGACGGGATATGAGAGCACAGAGGGTATGCTACATAGCTAATGTTACATGAATAACATGGCCTACATACCCCTGATACATATTCAGCACCTTGTTTCTAGTTCAAACATCAGTAAACATGCAAACTAGGTAACATGGCTGGTGAGCAGAGGAAACTCCATGGCTGAGGGGGAAGAAAGAAGAAAGGAGGTGAAGAGGACTTTACTCAAGTAGTTTTCTAATAAAAAAACAACCAAAAGACGTCACAGTTCGCTGATGCTTCGTCCCAAAAAGTGACTCACATCATTAACATGCTCATAATTACTTTAAAAAGCTTAAAGGGTCTATCTGAAGCGCAAAATAAACAGGAAAACAGGTCATTAATCTCTAGGATGATATGGTGTGAAACTCATCAGTTGATTGATTAGACACAGCTTTCTTTAGTAAATAATACCAAACCCTCTAACACCCACTAACTGTAATGAATCTTGTTAAAAATGTCTGGAAATAAACCTGCCAGGTTTGGATATGTAATGCCAAAAGTAATTTCAGTTTTGATTATTTGATTATTACTAAACTGTCAACTCAACCCCTTATCTAAGAAAACCCAATGCATTTTATTATTACTGTCTAAACAAAAAGAAAAAGTACAGAAAAACGCTTTTCCCTTAACATTAACCTTCTGATACATGATTTTTTTTTACTCCAAGTGTAATATTATTTTTTTACAAGTTTTACTTATGGACATGCACAGGGATGCTTTTATATATTCCTTATCCCGTTTTACTTTTGATTTATTTTCATATGTTTTTATAAATTAACCTTATATAATATACTTGTACCTGTTTGCATCTGGGGCCACATGTGACTTACTGACTTTTATATCTTTAATCATGATAATATCAGTTAAGCAAAGCACAACAAAGCAATACACTGAGCCGAAAAGTACTCAAATTACTCATTGTGTCAGATTGAGAAGTAATGCTTTTATAATATTAAGACCTAAATACACTGTCACTCAACACAGTATTAGCTACCTAACATGCATTAAGCACTAATCAATGCCGTTGCTCCTTACACGACACCTACACCAACAAGGCTAACATGAAGTGTCCACAAAGCTTTTTTTTTATTGTCCATATAAGGGGATGACAGGTGTTGGTCTTTTTTCACTTTATGACTCAGAAACTTAAAACTTTAAACTTATTAAAAACTATTTGATAAATATTTTTAAATACATTCACCTAAACAAAAGAAAACGTTGGACTGGTTACAGGTAATTTTCTCAGTTTTAATATTGAAACTGAGTTTTAATTTATCTTTAAATTACATGTCTAGGTATTAGTGTATTATTACCCTGTCATACAGCAGACGGGAGACCTGACCTTGACGATTTATGCTGTGTGAAAAGGTAGACAAGTCCCCTGCAATGTCTCACTTTGTCATCCCTTTAAGGAATCCCTGTTGGAATTTGCCTTCTGAAAGCACACAGAACAGCTTTTAAGGGGTGTAAATGTTTATACACATACAAACTAGGTAAGTGTTTTTAGCATTGCACGCATGACTGCCAAGTTTCTGGTCACAGTGAGGAAAAGACCAACCTGCACCCGGAGCACAGTGTGGTCAAAGTGGGAAAATGCTTTACAGGAAAACATTTAACAAGTAAAAACTAAATTTACGGCTAGACAGAAGTTTCATGAGGATGGCTTCATCTAAAGGTTTTTAGGCTTTAGTTACTCAGAAGAGGTATTTTTACTCATGCAGAATAGCAAAAAATGATATAAATCAAAGTATTTATGGTTCCAATCTACCTGCATTAAAGTGGAATATTATGTCATACTGTGCTGCAAACAAAACAATATAATAATGGAAAATAAAGTCAAATAGCTATTTCGAATATTTAACCCATGAACCACAACGCTGAACTCTGACTGAGGCAAGCTAAAAATTTGATGCCATGTTCGCAGAGACTCTCGCTTTACCATGAGGAGATGCTAATTTTCATTTGATGAGTCTATGATGTCAGCGGGGACACAAAGCCGGACAAATTAATTCATAAGAGCATTGCATATTATCATAAGCTTCTTTCTGAGACACGATTACTGCTAGATCCGAGCCAAAGCAGGCTCTGATGCTCCAGTTCCCATAGAAACATTAGGGAAATTTCCATAGTAACTGGATTCTCTCTCCCTCATTCTTTTTCTCTATATTATCCTCCATCCCCAGTGATGACCAGTACGAAACAGGGTCCCACCTGTTCTGGTAGCTGGTGAGAAAAGTGACTAAACAGACTTCTAAATGTGTTCGGGAAACTGTGTGCTTGTGTCACGCTAAGGAGAAGGGCGAGGTTTTAGAGCTGAGCTGGCTTGGAGAATGACCCCAAGGTTGTATTGTCACTGCTGTGGTCATCCAACAGTCATCCTCTCTCCCCATCCCCACAAAAACGTTCCTTTCTCCCCAGTCACACCTACTTTTACCTATCTGGCCTCGTATTAAGAGCTGTACAAAGACACAGAGAACCTAAGAATAAAATTCTACATGTAAATAAAACAGAGTTCATTTTTCTGGCTGTTTAATCTCTTTGTCTGGTCAGCTGGGGAAATCACTTTTTGCTAGCTAATAGCTAGAGAAAGCAATTTCTTTCAAAAAGCTTTCAGTAACAGATGTTCATTCCTCTAAACTTAAACCATGAAATGACCTGTAATGAAGCACAATCGTAGAGCACTTCCCTTTTATCTCCTGTTTTGATAGTGGTCTGCTTTCACAGCGTTGGTATTCTCTACATTGTGTGGTTCAGGGGGAGCTTTTGATGTAGGAAACAAGATATACATCTATATAAAAATATAGAAGAAGAAGTAAGAAGTAAGAGTGAGACCAATACAACACAAAAGTGTCATATGTTCCTTCAGCTGCTTAGCAAATGCCCCCTCATCGGAGCGTGCCATTCCCACAGGCAGCAAAATTAAAATGAATCTAAAATATGTGGCTATATTAAACCTACATATTAATGTATTACATGCTGAACATTGGTGGAGCAGTCCACTCAATTCAAGGTTTGCTCTGGTATTTGGGTCACAGTGTAATATTTTCCTGCAAAGTCAGGAAACAGGTTTCCAGCCTCCCATCTCCGTGTCTGATGGAAATCTCTGGGCCAGTTAATAAAACACCAGAAAATTAGCTTTTTAATTTTTAATTTTAATTTTTGCTTTTGCTCTGATTAACACTTATAAAATCTTATTGGCTCTGAACCAGATTTGGATGCTGTATTGTGTGTTTGAAATTGCTACTGACACACATTTGGCATCCTGTTTGGTGAGGAACAACCCATGTGAGTCATATCACTTCAAGATGAAGAAACATTTTCTTATAGGTTTTTCTTTTGTTTCAGATGAATAAAATTCCATCTCCTGACATGTGCAACAACTCTGAGCTAACTATCCAGGCATCAGTAGGATCCTATGACTTTCACTATGGGGAAATACAGAAGAATCACAGAATTTGACAATAAAATTAGAGTTGATAGTAAAAGGTGGAATACAGTGGAATTTGCTTACATGTGGGTATCGTTAATCACCACCAGTTTAAGAAGTTTTCAAGGTATCTGAATAAAAAAAAGCCTTATGACAACTGAATGTCACCTGAACAAACTCACCAGTCCCTCAGAAGTTCAGCAGTAGCTAAGAGGCCAGCAGAAGGATCACCTTCAGGTTGCCCAGAAAAATATCCATGGAAACAATCCTAAATCCAAACGCAGGCATAAAGGTGTTATATGACCAAAGCGAAGCTGGCTTTCAAGAAATTAACAAGAAGAAAATTCTGAAGAAGACAAGATTAAGTAAATCTGGGAGAGGGAAACAGCAAACATGAACAGCACAATCTTATGGGCCTTATTAGTTTAATTCAGTTTAGTGAAGCTAGTACTTTGAAAATAATGCTATTTTTATGCATAATAATCATGCTATAAATAAAGGAAAACACTTTCCTAAACATCATTTTTGTTCACAGTGAATTAAATACCAATCATTACACATGGGTAATGATCAAAAAGAAATACTGGGAAAATCTGGGTTTGCCTCAAGTTTTGCTGGTGCACCCACATGTAAAAAATAAGACACCAGTACAACCAAAGTAAAAAGTGCAGGGTTTGATGATCGAACATGACATGACATGTTTATCCTGAACTTACCCTTATGTAAGTTTTTCTTTCTTTCCCCACCGTCCACTCCACCTCAGGTGGATAAACTCATTCTGTCTGCGAGCTGCATCCTGGTATCAAGAGTTCATTCAGATGCATCCCATCTTTTCCAGGTGTACTCAAACATGGCTCAGCTCTGCCTGCAAGGCCTCCTTGTGTATTCATTTATTCTGCATGGTAATTATTAAGCTCCTGCAAGCCCGACCAGTGAGCCTGAAACCAACCATGTGCCTTACTGCTGGTGAGCCCTCTGATCTAGGAGGGTCAAAAACTTAGCCAGAGCCAATGAGAAGATGGAGGGAGGGGGGTGGTGGTGTCACCGAATGCCTGGGAACCTGTCACTTTGTGTCAGTGTTAGCATCTACATCTGGGCTGCTCTCAACTTTAACCTGAAGCTAATTATGACTGGCTCACAGGACTGGACCATAGAGGAGGAAAATTAACTACTTCTCTTCCACCTTACGTTGCAGCGCCTTTAATTTGCCACAATGCTGTTCACACTGCATTCTCCCTGCAACAACACAAACACTTATACTCTCTAGACTCACACTCGGTGGTTTTACCTCTTCAATCAGTAACCTTCAAAACAAGAAATAGCATAATTAACATCCTGGACACAAGTTAAGCTTTTAGGTTATGGATACTACAATCAATGATGCTAACAGATAAAACAAAACACAAAAACTGACTAAATGAACTGACTGGCAAATAAAGCATACAAAACCTGCACTTCCATAGTAGCCTTTGTCCTGAGTACTTCTGGCTGATAAAAAGGAAATAATCACTGAGGAGTCTTCACTGATAACATTACTTATTCATTGAGTGACGCGAAGCATTTTGGCCCTAAGATAATCAGATGGTTGTTGTGTAAAAATAGTCCAGTTGTTTGGTGTCACACTGCCTCTTCACATGGTCTCAGCAGCCTCACATGCCAATGGAGACCTTTGTTTGGTGACACAGTTTCAGGCTGTGGGAGTGAATGAACTCTTAATTAAACAGAACACAGGGTGTTGTGGGTGAGGACACAATAACCATAATGTGAAATTCTGTATAAATGTAGCGACTCCAAAAAAAAAAAAAAAAAAAACAGCCGTGAGATCCACATGGAAAACATGTTACACCGTCGAGTTATATTTGCATTGCAGAGGAATTCCAGGCCTGCAGCATCATCTGAATGTGCCCCCTCCTCACTCTGTGTGAACCACCATGTCACATTTATGATATGCATTTTGTTTTATTAAAGGAAAAGTACAGAATTATTTTGCAGATTATTTCAGCTGCAGCAAATATAAATAAGTTTACTGTGTTTTAATGTATCATTGGGGGCAACACACAGTAATCAAGAGTCCCAAAGATGCATCGATACATTCATGACAGATGATTGAGTGGTATTTCTAAGGGGCAGATAGATACACTGTAAAACACTGCTATACACTCTTATGCTTGTCATTTGGAGGCTCATCTTTACATCTTGAGTGACACAAACTCAACCTTCAATTCTATATTTTCTGTTACTCTGCCCATGCAATGAATGTATATCGAGAGCCAGTATAACCTGAGCAGCCTTTCTCACTGACATTCATGAGCTTCTTTGCATCTGCTTTAAAATATTCACAAATTCAAATGTCTCAGATCAACAGCTCATATGCAAAACGGTATTAAAAACACAAACAAGTCTTCTTTCCAGCTGTCGTAACAGCTTACGACCCAATTTTCTTCAAAACGAGCTGTGGACTAATAACACTGGTCTCCACAGTGGGATGACTGCACAGGGACTTCCTACAAAGAGCTGCACTGAAAAGCACAGCAGCCTCCGCTAACTTTCATGTCAGATAAAGTGGAATATACTGCACTTCATATTCAGCTGGATCTCATGTTTTGGAGATTATGGGCACGCAAATCAGTTTTCCAGAAGACGGCTTACTTGTGTGCTGTAAGAGAGGAATACAACAGTTTTGGTTTTTTTTCTGAAAATGTCATTTTGTGAGTTGTTACGACTAGAATGAGAAGAGGTTAGAGCTCAAACACTGGCACTATTTATAGACCATCAGCCTGCTAATTGGGATCCCTCCCAGGTAGAGCGTAAACAGCACTGGCTCTTCCTTCCTTTTCGAAGTATCCAGGGGAAACATCAGCCATACTTCACTGTAAAATAATTGGCTGTTCAATTTTCAAGCCCAGGTCGCCTCTTGAGGGAGACAGTGAGAAAGCCTTGTCAAAACAGATCGAAGCATAAGGGCAAGAGCCTGAGCGGGGCTCCCCTGGCGCAGCATCTCTGTTATGCGAACAATCTGACGTCCTACACATGTTGCATGTCCAAATGAATCGGGGAGCTCCTTACAGTAAGAATCAGCCCCTCCACATACCACGCTTGAAACAGAGCTGCTACCACAAAATCTGTGTTAAATCATGCCACACTCGATGCCAGAATTAGCTCCTAACCACAGTCTGCACAGATGGCAGCAGTGGCGCTCATTGCAAATGCTTTACATTCTAGCCCAGACGGCCTAACCCCTTCCTTAATCCTAATTAGGAATGCAATTTCAGCGTGGGCCTTTTCTGACCACAAAGAGCATAAACACTTGTAGGTCTGTGGAAGGAACTGAATCTAACACCACTGATTTTGACAACATTTACAAGAGTAAAGTTTCTTTTATATAACTTAATATGACATTATCCCTCCAAATCAACCATGCGGGATGTCAGATAATAATACATGATGCTAAATCTGAGGATAAATTCTGCTTCCTGTTCCCTTAACCACACACATATAAACCTTCCCCCACTTGCACACGCACATACTTGTTCTTCAGGAGGTCTATTCACTATTCTCTAAAGCTTCCATCAGTACGTTACGAAGGATTACTCGACAATTCCCCAACAACATCTAACGATCTGGAAACACTCACATGTGCAGGTGGCAGGCTAATCGGAGTCTTGTTTTTTGAAAAGCCAGCAGTTCCTTTAGCTAATAATGCCCTACGTGGCCCACACATTGACAGAGGGAGACGGGGGCAGCCGATGCCCTCTGCAGCAGCCCACCAGATAAGCGCTTATTGTTGTGTGTAGACAGTGAGCGTAGCCGAAACGCTACGAGTTAAGGCTCGACTGACAACTGAACAATGACACAACAGCACAGAGTGGAGACATGTTGACTTAGCAGGTCCAAAAGGTTTAATCTGCCTCGCTTCCTACATGCTCCAAGGCTCCCTGCTGGGACAGGGAAAAAAAACAGAGTGATTTTTGCTGTTCAAGCCTTTAATACACCTCAACTTTTTCTCAACTTGCTGACGCTCATGTCTGTTTTTTAGATATGTGTTTTCGTTTATGTTAATCAGAAGCATAATGTCTGAAATGGAAGTAGGAAGCTTTAGACATCTGTATAGCCAGGCCTCCCGCTCGAGTTCAGCTCAGTCATCAAGATGCTATCAACTCCGAAACAACAGGTCCAGGACAAAAATGCCAGTATTTGTAAAGTCTACTGTTACAACAATAGCTTCACACAGGCCAGGCTATTAACTGGGCTTTGTTTTCACTCTTGAACAAAAGCCATGTTGTGTAGCGGAGGCCTGGATACGGGAAAAAGCGCAGCAGTGAAACTGACATGATGTATGTCTGATCACTGCTGGAGACAATAATACCACAATCCCAGCTCACAGTTTACTGGCAATAAAATGTCTTTTCAGGGCCCCAAGTCAGCATTTGTAAGGTTTGTGTTCATTAGAAAGATTACTCAGACTTTAACTATCCTGTTTATATTGAGGACTAGCCATGAGCTGATCTAAGCTGCACAGATTTACAGTTCTTAAAGCTGAAGTGGTTTTTAACTGGAAAATGCAGCAAACCCTTTAAATCAGGGAATTAATCCCAATGAACAGACTCCAACACTGTTTAAAGCTTAACACTTCACTAGATGCCTGAACGCTACTGTTTAGATCATCAACAGTTTCTCAGTAAAGGTAGCGTGTAACTCTGTGCGGTAAATTGTGATCATCTACTGAAGTTTTCCAGGAATTTATGTCACATTGAGGAACTTTACAGTCCAGCCACACAATGTAGTTCTTGGAGGTTCTGTCTGGTAAATTCCAAATGAGTGACCTATGATAATACCATTATTTAGCATATTTTGGTTATAAATAAATTAAAAGATTACTATGACAGA